>JARTUT010001161.1:0-18289 GCA_030674115.1 Micraspis discolor
AGACTGATTACTTAAACCTAAAGTAAACTCCTACCCTTGGTAGACATTCACAGTAAATTGCCAGAGTCTTTGTATCTGGAGTTATTCAGACTCAGTATTGTAGTTAGTTTTAAAACTAATATTTACAAGTTTTTTATCCACAAATCTTGCTGAATGCAAATTCAATCATTTCCCATCTTTAAAAAAATTTTCCACCAATAATTTTGAAAGAAAAGCTCAAATGTATACAGTAAAATATTCTGGCATAACGAATTGACTTTAAAAACAGATTCGAAGGTTTTAACGGAATAAATAAAATATTGTCGATTGTTAGATATCCATTTACTGCAAATATTGAAGAAGCTTCTCCCAGACATTCAATCAGAATTAATTGAATTACAGTGTGATCAATTATTACATGATAAATATCAAGAAGAGAAAATTAATTTGTGTAATTTTTCGTAAGCAATTAGATAGTAAACAATATGTAAATCTAAAAAAATATTGCCAAAAATATTTAGTAACTGGTGTGAAAACAGCCGAGTAAGATAGCCGAGTTTTGTACAGAATTTTTCGTACGCCACTGGAATATTGGCCGGATAGCGATGCAAAAAATTTTGATTCGCCGAGATAATTTGGGATTTTTCTATTTTCACGTTGGAATCTGGATACGGTACGTTCTCTATACGATGGCCCATGATAAATCCATGCACCATCACCAGCACTCATTCCACAGCACCCCCGGGTCTAATATGCCGAATGACGAACGATTTTTCAATAAAAATATTCTTATCTGGCAAACTAGAAATAGGATTGATGTAAAATTTGACAATAGCGTCCAGGAAAATGAACAGATATTAACTTCATATGCCACTTTTACTTGCACTTTTTTAGGGGTCAGTAGGTAGTCGGCCTACTTTAAAAATTCATAAAAATCAACCATACATCAGAATGCCATCAAACTGCTGCAGAATCATCTACATTTCGACCACAAAAAATAATTCAGTAGTTATCTCTGACTTATAACTCCTTTGGGGCTAAAATAACGGCTTAATGATTATTCAAGCAGATACGAATATCTCGAGAACTAGACATAGAATCGACACGAAATTTGGTATTTATTCTTCTCTCTTAATACAGAGAATAACTCTATGACTCACTTCCACTTGCACTCTGGGGGCTTAGCCGAGTTCCAGCCGAGTTTTCAGAGTAATTCATACCTAGGAAACTAGACATAGGATTGAGGTCAAATTTCACAATAACATTAAGAAGCATCAACTCACAATTTCTGCATATGCCTCATTCACTTGCACCCCTTAGGGGCCAGTAGGTACTGGCTTAATTTTTAAAAATTCATAAAAATCAACCATACATCAGAATGCCACCAAAGTCCTGCAGAATCATCTACATGTCGACAAAAAATAATTCAGTAGTTATCTCTGACTTGCAATCCTATGGGGGGCTAAAATAACGGCTTAATGATTATTCAAGCAGATATGAATATCTCGAGAACTAGACATAGAATCGACACGAAATTTGGTATTTATTATTCTCTCTCAATACAAAGAATAACTCTATGACTCACTTCCACTTGCACCCCTGGGGGCTAGCTGAGTTCCAGCCGAGTTTTCTGTGAGTAATTCATACCTGGGAAACTAGACATAGGATTGAGGTCAAATTTCACAATAACATTAAGAAGCATCAACTCACAATTTCTGCATATGCCACATTCACTTGCACCCCCCAGGGGGGTCAGTAGGTACTGGCCTAATTTTTAAAATTCATAAAAATCAACCATACATCAGAATGCCATCAAAGTGCTGCAGAATCATCTACATTTCGACAAAAAAATAATGCAGTAGTTATCTCTGACTTGCAACCCCTTGGGGGGCTAAAATAACGGCTTAATGATTATTCAAGCAGATACGAATATCTCGAGAACTAGACATAGAATCGACACGAAATTTGGTATTTATTCTTCTCCTCTTGAATACAGAAAATAACTCTATGACTCACTTCCACTTGCACTCCCTGGGGGCTAGCTGAGTTCCAGCCGAGTTTTCTGTGAGTAATTCATACCTGGGAAACTAGACATAGGATTGAGGTCAAATTTCACAATAACATTAAGAAGCATCAACTCACAATTTCTGTATATGACACATTCACTTGCACCCCCCAGGGGGGTCAGTAGGTACTCGGCCTAATTTTTAAAAATTCATAAAAAATCAACCATACATCAGAATGCTATCAAACTGCTGCAGAATCATCTACATTTCGACGAAAAAATAATTCAGTAGTTATCTCTGACTTGCAACCCTTGGGGGCTAAAATAACGGCTTAATGATTATTCAAGCAGATACGAATATCTCGAGAACTAGACATAGAATCGACACGAAATTTGGTATTTATTCTTCCTCTTAATACAGAGAATAACTCTATGACTCACTTCCCACTTGCACCCTGGGGGCTAGCCGAGTTCCAAGCCGAGTTTTCTGTGAGTAATTCATACCTGGGAAACTAGACATAGGATTGAGGTCAAATTTCACAATAACATTAAGAAGCATCAACTCACAATTTCTGCATATGCCCTCATTCACTTGCACCCAGGGGCCAGTAGGTACTCGGCTTAATTTTAAAATTCATAAAAATCAACCATACATCAGAATGCCACCAAAGTCCTGCAGAATCATCTACATGTCGACAAAAAAATAATGCAGTAGTTATCTCTGACTTGCAAAACCCTTGGGGGCTAAAATAACGGCTTAATGATTATTCAAGCAGATACGAATATCTCGAGAACTAGACATAGAATCGACACGAAATTTGGTATTTATTCTTTCTCTCTAATACAGAGAATAACTCTATGACTCACTTCCACTTGCACCCCTGGGGGCTAGCCGAGTTCCAGCCGAGTTTTCTGTGAGTAATTCATACCTGGGAAACTAGACATAGGATTGAGGTCAAATTTCACAATAACATTAAGAAGCATCAACTCACAATTTCTGCATATGCCTCATTCACTTGCACCCCCAGGGGGTCAGTAGGTACTCGGCTTAATTTTTAAAAATTCATAAAAAATCAACCATACATCAGAATGCCACCAAAGTCCTGCAGAATCATCTACATGTCGACAAAAAATAATGCAGTAGTTATCTCTGACTCTGCAAACCCTTGGGGGCTAAAATAACGGCTTAATGATTATTCAAGCAGATACGAATATCTCGAGAACTAGACATAGAATCGACACGAAATTTGGTATTTATTCTTCTCTCCTGATACAGAGAATAACTCTATGACTCACTTCCACTTGCACCCCTGGGGGCTAGCCGAGAGTTCCAGCCGAGTTTTCTTTTAGTAATTCATACCTGGGAAACTAGACATAGGATTGAGGTCAAATTTCACAATAACATTAAGAAGCATCAACTCACAATTTCTGCATATGCCTCATTCACTTGCACACCCCAGTGGGCCAGTAGGTACTCGGCTTAATTTTAAAAATTCATAAAAAATCAACCATACATCAGAATGCCACCAAAGTCCTGCAGAATCATCTACATATTCGACGAAAAAAATAATTCAGTAGTTATCTCTGACTTCATCGTAACCAGCTTGGGGGCTAAAATAACGGCTTAATGATTATTCAAGCAGATACGAATATCTCGAGAATTAGACATAGAATCGACACTGAAATTTGGTATTTATTCTTTTCTCTCCAATACAGAGAATAACTCTATGACTCACTTCCACTTGCACCTGAAATTCAGCCGAGTTCCAGCCGAGTTTTCTTTTAGTAATTCATACCTGGGAAACTCAGACATGGGATTGAGGTCAAATTTCACAATAACATTAAGAAGCATCAACTCACAATTTCTGCATATGCCACACTCATTCACTTGCACCCCAGCAGGGGGCCAGTAGGTACTCGGCTTACTTTTTAAAATTTATAAAATCAACCATACATCAGAATGCCACCAAAGTGCTGCAGAATCATCTACATGTCGACAAAAAAATAATGCAGTAGTTATCTCTGACTTGCAACCCTTGGGGGGGCTAAAATAACGGCTTAATGATTATTCAAGCAGATACGAATATCTCGAGAACTAGACATAGAATCGACACGAAATTTGGCATTTATTCTTCCTCTCTTAATACAGAGAATAACTCTATGACTCACTTCCACTTGCACTCTGCAAGTGAATGAAGCATCAACTATGCAGAAATTGTGAGTTGATGCTTCTTAATGTTATTGTGAAATTTGACAATCATCTATGTCTAGTTTCAGGTATGAATTACTCAAAAGAAAACTCGGCTGGAACTCGCATTAGTCTATTCCAGGGGTGCAAGTGGAAGTGAGTCATAGAGTTATTTTCTGTGTATTATGAGGGAAGAATAAATACCAAATTTCTGTGTCGATTCTATGTCTAGTTCTCGAGATATTCGTATCTGCTTGAATAATCATTAAGCCGTTATTTTAGCCCCCTAAGGGGTTGTAAGTCAGAGATAACTACTGCATTATTTTTTTGTCGACATGTAGATGATTCTGCAGGACTTTGGTGGCATTCTGATGTATGGTTGATTTTTTATGAATTTTTAAAAATTAGGCCGAGTACCTACTGGCCCTTCTGGGGTGTAAGTGAATGAGGCATATGCAGAAATTGTGAGTTGATGCTTCTTAATGTTATTGTGAAATTTGACTCAATCCTATGTCTAGTTTCCCAGGTATGAATTACTCAAAGAAAACTCGGCTGAACTCGGCTGGCTAGCCAGATTTCAGGTGCAAGTGGAAGTGAGTCATAGAGTTATTCTCTGTATTAAGAGAGAAGAATAAATACCAAATTTCGTGTCGATTCTATGTCTAGTTCTCGAGATATTCGTATCTGCTTGAATAATCATTAAGCTGTTATTTTAGCTCTCAAGGGGTTGTAAAGTCAGAGATAACTACTGCATTATTTTTTTGTCGACATGTAGATGATTCTGCAGGACTTTGGTGGCATTCTGATGTATGGTTGATTTTTATGAATTTTTAAAAATTAAGCCGAGTACCTACTGATACTTCTGGGGGTGCAAGTGAATGAGGCATATGCAGAAATTGTGAGTTGATGCTTCTTAATGTTATTGTGAAATTTGACCTCAATCCTATGTCTAGTTTCCCAGGTATGAATTACTAACAGAAAACTCGGCTAGCCCCCCCCAGGGGGTGCAAGTGGAAGTGAGTCATAGAGTTATTTTCTGTATCGAGAGAGAAGAATAAATACCAAATTTCGTGTCGATTCTATGTCTAGTTCTCGAGATATTCGTATCTGCTTGAATAATCATTAAGCCGTTATTTTAGCCCCCCAAGGGGTTGCAAGTCAGAGATAACTACTGAATTATTTTTTTGTCGACATGTAGATGATTCTGCAGGACTTTGGTGGCATTCTGATGTATGGTTGATTTTTATGAATTTTTAAAAATTAAGCCGAGTATCTACTACTTCTGGGGGTGCAAGTGAATGAGGCATATGCAGAAATTGTGAGTTGATGCTTCTTAATGTTATTGTGAAATTTGACCTCAATCCTATGTCTAGTTTCCCAGGTATGAATTACTCACAGAAAACTCGGCTGGAACTCGGCTAGCCCCCCCCAAGGGGTGCAAGTGGAAGTGAGTCATAGAGTTATTTTCTGTATCAAGAGAGAAGAATAAATACCAAATTTCGTGTCGATTCTATGTCTAGTTCTCGAGATATTCGTATCTGCTTGAATAATCATTAAGCCGTTATTTTAGCCCCCCAAGGGGTTGCAAGTCAGAGATGACTACTGCATTATTTTTTTGTCGACATGTAGATGATTCTGCAGGACTTTGGTGGCATTCTGATGTATGGTTGATTTTATGAATTTTAAAAATTAAGCCGAGTACCTACTGATTTCTGGGGGTGCAAGTGAATGAGGCATATGCAGAAATTGTGAGTTGATGCTTCTTAATGTTATTGTGAAATTTGACCTCAATCCTATGTCTAGTTTCCCAGGTATGAATTACTCACAGAAAACTCGGCTAGAATCGGCTAGCCCATTTCAGGGTGCAAGTGGAAGTGAGTCATAGAGTTATTCTCTGTATTAAGAGAAGAATAAATACCAAATTTCGTGTCGATTCTATGTCTAGTTCTCGAGATATTCGTATCTGCTTGAATAATCATTAAGCTGTTATTTTAGCCCCCAAGGGGTTGCAAGTCAGAGATAACTACTGCATTATTTTTTTGTCAACATGTAGATGATTCTGCAGGACTTTGGTGGCATTCTGATATATGGTTGATTTTTTATGAATTTTTAAAAATTAAGCCGAGTAACTCTACTGGACTCTGGGGTGCAAGTGAATGAGGCATATGCAGAAATTGTGAGTTGATGCTTCTAATGTTATTGTGAAATTTGACCTCAATCCTATGTCTAGTTTCCCAGGTATGAATTACTCACAGAAAACTGGCTGGAACTCGGCTAGAAAGCCCTCCCCAGGGGTGCAAGTGGGAATGAGTCATAGATTTATTTTCTGTATCAAGAGAGAAGAATAAATACCAAATTTCGTGTCGATTCTATGTCTAGTTCTCGAGATATTCGTATCTGCTTGAATAATCATTAAGCTGTTATTTTAGCTCCCAAGGGGTTGCAAGTCAGAGATAACTACTGAATTATTTTTTTGTTGACATGTAGATGATTCTGCAGGACTTTGGTGGCATTCTGATGTATGGTTGATTTTTTATGAATTTTTAAAAATTAAGCCGAGTACCTACTGGCCCCCCTAGGGGTGCAAGTGAATGAGGCATATGCAGAAATTGTGAGTTGATGCTTCTTAATGTTATTGTGAAATTTGACCACAATCCTATGTCTAGTTTCCCAGGTATGAATTACTCACAGAAAACTCGGCTGAACTCGGCTAGCTAGCATTTCAGGGGTGCAAGTGGAAGTGAGTCATAGAATTATTCTCTGTATTAAGAGAGAAGAATAAATACCAAATTTCGTGTCGATTCTATGTCTAGTTCTCGAGATATTCGTATCTGCTTGAATAATCATTAAGCCGTTATTTTAGCCCCCCAAGGGGTTGCAAGTCAGAGATAACTACTGAATATTTTTTTGTCGACATGTAGATGATTCTGCAGGACTTTGGTGGCATTCTGATGTATGGTTGATTTTTAGGAATCTTTAAAAGTAGGCCGAGTACTACTGACTTCCCTGGGGGTGCAAGTGAATGGGGCATATGCAGAAATTGTGAGTTGATGCTTCTTAATGTTATTGTGAAATTTGACCACAATCCTATGTCTAGTTTCCCAGGTATGAATTACTGAAAGAAAACTCGGCTGAACTCGGCTAGCCTTCTTCAGAGGGTGCAAGTGAAAGTGAGTAATAGAGTTATTCCCTGTATTAAAAGGGAAGAATAAATACCAAATTTCGTGTCGTTTCTATGTATAGTTTTCGAGATATTCGTATCTGCTTGAATAATCATTAAGTTGTTATTTTAGCTCTCAAAGGGGGCTGCAAGTCAGAGATAACTACTGAATTATTTTTTCGTCAAAATGTAGATGATTCAGCAGCAGTTTGATAGCATTCTGATGTATGGTTGATTTTAGGAATCTTTAAAAGTAGGCCGAGTACCTACTGACTTCTGGGGGTGCAAGTGAATGGGGCATATGCAGAAATTGTGAGTTGATGCTTCTTAATGTTATTGTGAAATTTGACCACAATCCCTATGTCTAGTTTCCCAGGTATGAATTACTCACAGAAAACTCGGCTGAACTCGGCTAGTAACATTTCAGGGTGCAAGTGGAAGTGAGTCATAGAATTATTCTCTGTATTAAGAGAGAAGAATAAATACCAAATTTCGTGTCGATTCTATGTCTAGTTCTCGAGATATTCGTATCTGCTTGAATAATCATTAAGCCGTTATTTTAGCCCCCCAAGGGGTTGCAAGTCAGAGATAACTACTGAATTATTTTTTGGTCGAAATGTAGATGATTCTGCAGCAGTTTGATGGCATTCTGATGTATGGTTGATTTTTTATGAATTTTTAAAAGTAGGCCGACTACCTACTGACCTGGGGGGTGCAAGTAAAAGTGGCATATGAAGTTAATATCTGTTCATTTTCCTGGACGCTATTGTCAAATTTACATCAATCCTATGTCTAGTTTGCCAGATAAGAATATTTTTATTGAAAACTCGTTCGTCATTCGGCATATTCGACCCGGGGGTGCTGTGGAATGAGTGCTGGTGATGGATTTATCATGGGCCATCGTATAGAGAACGTACCGTATCCAGATTCCAACGTGAAAATAGAAAAATCCCAAATTATCTCGGCGAATCAAAATTTTTTGCATCGCTATCCGGCCAATATTCCAGTGGCGTACGAAAAATTCTGTACAAAACTCGGCTATCTTACTCGGCTGTTTTCACACCAGTCTGGGCCTATAGGAGTCCCACTATGGTTTGCATTGTTTAGGAAGCCAGTATATTTGGCAACGTTGCATTCCATATTATGCTTATTGAATTCTATTTTGTTTTACCGCCGTATAGTCTAGTCAACACGTGTCTTCAAGGTCAACATTTTTTATTCGCCTCTGAAATTTATGATCGGGGTGTCATTCCATTCATCTTGGCATCCAGAAACATTTTGATAAATTTTATGGCGCTTGCAAAATTACACAATTACAATTTATTATAAACAATAGGGTAAAGAAAATAGGGTGTTTGGTTTATTGTGAATATCTCAAAGAGTATTCAGAAATTTCTGAAATTTGAAAAGAGACTCAAAAAGAGAAAGAAATTTCCTAAACAAGAACCTACCTTCCAGAACTCCAGAATCAGTATTTATAATTTTTGCATAGGGTTGAATATACGGTTGATAATGGGAAATCTCGCTGGGGTAAGCTCCGCTCACTTTCGACTTTTAATAAACAAATAGTTCCTAAACTTATTAAATATAAAGTTAGAAGCTGAACAAAAATTCAGAAGACTACAGAATAGATCAATGTACAATAATCCGTCGACAAGAAATATTTATCGCGATTTTTCAATTAAATATCCATTAGTTAAATAACATATTTTTGTAGCATGAGCATCATCTGCAATAATTGCTATAATTGCAATAATTGCCATAATTGCAATAATTTGTAAACTATAAACCTGGATTATTTAACTGTTTTTGCTTTTTTTTACGAAGGGTATAGAATAGATTCCTGTAGGAAAAATTGAAAAATTGTTAAATTTTTGTTTGTAATTAGCAGTTCCCTTCAGTCAGAATGAATGAACTCTGTTCACACATAGAAAAAAAAATAATGTTTCTTCACTATTTTTATTGATTCATTTTTTTATAGTTATAAGTCACTTTAAAATGATTTTCAATAATTTTCATCCCCTATTTAAAAATTGTCATAAACAATTTTTAATTGAAATTTTTTTGCAATTTAATTTTTGATGAAAATTAAGATTCAACAAAAACCGTTCTTCAAAAATTTTTTTGCTCAAAAACACTGTTATTAACAATTTTTTCACCACTTGTTATGAAAATTAAGGAACCATTTTTATTCTTTTCATCATCATTCATCTCCCTCTTCGATATCTGCAAAAAAATTATTTCGGTTCAAATTATAATGCGATACGAATTTTTTATAATCAAGGAGAAATTTGTTTGCTTTTAAAATCGAAATATCTGATCAACTTCAACAGATACAGTAAGCATTACAGAGATCTTTTTGGCAATCTTGTTCACCTGAAAATAGTGCTTATCAGTTTTTCCAAATGTCTGTTACTTTCGAATTTTTGGGCAAAATTGTATCAAGCGTTTTGTTTGGACTTACTGATGAATTGTCCGTGCTCAAAATCGATTCTGTCCGTCTGTTCCAGAACATGATAACTCTCGAACGGATAAAGCTAGAGAGTTGAAATTTTAAGAGTAGAATTGAATTATAAATATCTCGGTTAAGTTCGCAGTTCAGATGAATCGACCGAATAGTTTCGGAGTAACAAAAAAATTACACACGTGACCTAAAGTTTTTTCCTTCAAATGATACTATTCAGGTAAAAATTTTTTTATGATGCAGTTTTACATCATGGTGGTATATCAGTACCATCCTTGACTTCGACAACCTAATAGTTTCGGAGATATGATTCTGCAAAATTTGAGTAATTACGGGTGAAAGTAAACAACTCTGTTTATCCCTCATCAATCATTTAATTACCGAGCTCCCATTGGTAAGTTCAGTCTGGTTACGGGAAGATTCTAGGTTCAAATCCGTACGAAGTTTGAACTTTTCAACATTTATCATTATTTAACTCAATCCGAGAGATTTCAACTTTTGCATTTTCATTCAAATAAATTTTAACGTCTGGACACCTGAACAGAGTATTTCTAGAATAGATCAAGTAGTTTCGGAGAAACGAAAAAACAATGTTTCAGTTTGAATTCTTTCAAGCACTTGGTTGGTTAGATGGAATTTCAAGGATTCACAGAGTTATCAATTGAAAATTTTTTTCATTAAGACGTTTTTTGGGTGACCTTCAATAGATAGGTATAATGATTCGTACAAAACATATTCTCGTTCTTTTGTCGAGCTTGTGAAATTGAACAGTTTTTGACAAATCAATACTTACGGAGATATGATTTTCAAAAAATTGTTAATTACTCTCGAGTAGTTTACATGTGCGCCAGAGTCACAAATTCTTAGATAGGTTGGTTGTCCAAATATTTCGGTGAGTTCGTTTTTTGGCTAAATCCGCCAAATAGTCCTTCTGTTATGACCATAAACTACATTTCTTCCTCAATCCCTGAAACACTTTCTTGATCCATACAAGGTTTGGACAAGGTTGAATCGAGGGAATATCAAGAGTTTCGAGAAAATTGTAGCGCTAGTAAATTTTCAGCTGACAGAAGATGAATGAAACCTTCAAGAATGAGTCTGTAGGTGGCCAGTTGATGACGGCTTTGAAAAGGCTATATAAAAGACATGGAGTTAATTTAAATATATCTCGATATTGAAACAGTTTTATTATGTTCAGTTGACTGTCTGTAAAAAGGTCTTATGAATATTTTACAATACTTATATGACTCATATTTCTACGTAATTTTTTAAGTGGGAATTAAATATATTTCAACTTCTTCCTGTTCTACATTTTTCTTGTGATAAGCTCATTTGACCTAGGAAGTAGAAGAAATTTCAGAAATACTATTGCCGTAACCACTTAATCCCTATAACTTCGAATGAAAATAAACACTTGAAACCGTAACATCTGTTTTCATCCAGTTTTCGTACGGCCGATGATATTGAGAACATAAATTAAATGAGAAACAAACATCTGTCTGATGAGTCATTCCGTGGTTTCAAATGGCCGCATTACTTGTGCTGTATATGAGGCTGAACTGGAAGAAATGGAAAAAAATGCACTTGAACTCAATATCTTACTAGAATATTTCGGCAACACCGCTTGGGCTGGAGATCGACCTCGGGGCATCAATTTATACACAAATGGGCTTAGTTTGTCACTAGGAACATGCCGGGTTTCCGATCGGCAGTGATATGTTACGGAGGCATGTATAAATTATATACGTTCCCCGCATACCCCCACATACCCGGGCGGCCCTTCACCTTCGTCCCGTAGCGGGCTTGGTAAAGATAACTTAATGCGTATATATATATATATACATCCAGACATCATTTCTGCGTCATTCAATGATACTATCATCATTGCGTCCACTAGAAAGCTTCGTGTATATCGACATCTGTTCAGCCGAATGACGTTGGCAACACCACATAATCATTTTGCGAGTTTCAGTTCTCAGTATACTTGAAAAATGAAGCAGACAAATTTTTCTCAATTCTACCAGCAACCTTGCGTCCTTACAGAACACCATCGTTTCTGCATCCGTATATTTATTTGAACATTATCTAGTTATTTCTGCGTCCATACGCTAATATACATGTCAACTATTCCGACAATTCTGCACAGGCGGTGTTGCCAAATTCATGATTGAATTTTCATTGTTGAATCTACCTACTCACTGTCCGTGACATTCCATTCGAAGGGAACGCTAACCAATATTGCTGTTTAATTTGTAGCTTTTTCCTTTTTCGCCACTTTGGATATAGGGAGCAGTTAGCATATGAAGGAATGACAATTTTAAGCGAAAGCACAAGTTACATGTTGTTTGTAAGAAATGCTTGTCGTACCGGGTTGAATCATATTGATTTTGAATTAAATTGGACATATAAAAATTTAGAAAGCACTGACGTGGGGTCAGATTGCTTTGGCGCTTTGTTGAGTTACTTGCGAGTAAATATTCAAACCATAACAAATCTATAAGCACTATGATCACGTGAACAATAGTCTTTTTCCGTACTATGGGACAATGTGATGCAAATATGAACGCCTAATGAATGAACAAACCTATATCTCAAATTAAAATAACTACTCATAATTTTCCCCAAGTTTTGTGCGAAGCTATAATTCCCTTCCCTAAAAACTTACGTCTGTGCTTTTCTGAATTTTGACAACGTATATTATTTCAGCCACCGAGATGGAATTCTATCTCTATGATTTCCCCGTTAGGAAAAATTTTGATAAACATTACGCCAACTGACACCGATTAATGAGCCCAGCATTTGTCAATCGAATATCGATCTGTGATGGCCATCGTTCAAAGAAAATCATCGGGACGTATGTCATTTCTCTTTCCTCGTGAGTATATTAAAAAAATGATCATATCTTTATTATTTATATTTATATTTATTCACGAATTTTTATTGAAACGAAAAATATCTTATGAGGTAGTGAGGATTAAAAATTTTTTTTTTTGGGAATTTTTGAAAATTTTCTAGCTTGACAATTTCTGCGGAATTTTTGAGCTGTCTTTTTGCAGCCTCCTCAACAATATTTCAAGTATCAATTTGATCGGATGGATATTCTTGTAGTTATTGAGGAAACAAAATTTCAGATGCTCATAACTACTGAACCATCCGACGGGCCCAATAATGAAATTGACCGAGATATTTGGACAATTAACCTATTCTGAAAATATGAAAACTCTAGCTGATTCTTTTTGATGCTAGAGAGGATACTGCCGGCCGGTCGGACAGACTCAACTTTCGCCACGAATTCTTCATCAGGAGTCGAACCCAATCGATTGAGACCATTTTCGGCCTGATATTCCAAAATTACAGACATTCGGGCAAAATGATAGGCACTTTGTTAGGGGTGAACAAGAGCGCCAAAAAATCAAGTAAAAGAATTGAAGAGTAAATTCCTCAACTGAAGACGAAACAATTGAATGAATAAAAACATATACAGGGTGAGTGGTCTCGTGAAAGACAACGGCTAAATAGAGATAAAGGACCTAAACCTGAGTGAGGATTGCGGGTTTAAATGTTTCAGATTCACATGGTGTTCTCTGAAAAATGCTGAAACTATAAACTCTCAAATCTTCGTAAAATGGCAAATTTTCTGCTTGATGGTTGACAAATATGAAGCTTGTTACAATACATATTCTCCATCAAATTGGCAAAATTGAAAAAAACTTGCAGGCTTGTATTCAAAATTTTCAATTTATGTGCCAGGTGGGAAATATGAGATACAAAATTAAAAAAAAATCTTATTTCAACCCTGCTGAAGATATAGAGATGACAGCTCATATACTCGTATTTATTCAAATAAAACAAATTGTCGTCTGAATGTAAATCGGTGGGAAAACCCGTCAGCTGGTACAGCTAAACGTGAAGCGCGAGGCCCGGAGTATAAGTACAGAAAATTTGAATAAATAATCGTAACCGCTTAGTTTAGAAGTTATCAGCAAAAAATCTGAAAAGTTCGGAAATTTTTTGGTCTTTTTCATAAATCCGGAACGGAACATAATAGACTATTAATGTTGTATATGAATGAAATCGTGTTTTTGAGCTCCTCTCAAAAATATAGTAAATACCTAAAATCGACGCCATTTCGACATTTTTTACATTAAAAGATCACATTATGACGAACAACTTTATTTGGAACTTTTTCTATTACTTGTTTGAGTTCCTATACAGGGTGTCAACGGAATATGGAAACATGCTCGCGTTTGAATATCGTTAGAGTCATCGACTTCGATTTTTTAAAGTGAAATACGTTCCGATTAGCATATTTCAACTGAGAAAAAATGGCAGAAGTATTTCCGGGAAGAACGGAAATGAAAAAAATGGCACTCTAGGTATGTCACTTGTTGATTTTGACATATCATGTGAATTATTTCGAACATTCCATTCTAATTACTAGATGGTTGAAAATGGATCCAATCGTTCAATTTTCAGTTCAGCTAATTGGGTCGAATTGAGCAGAAAGAAATAACCTTTTAGATTATACTCTGTTCCCAACATACTTGCATTTGAAAACATAATTTTTTGTGGAAAGTTTTTTCCGGAAGTATAAAAAGTCGAATAAATTACGAAATTTGGGATATTTAGTGGAGAGATGTAATTCACTCTCATGCTGGACTGAAAATTGAACGATCGAACTCATTTTCACCCATCTAGATATAAAAATGAAATTTCAAAAATAATTCACATTAATTGTCAAAATTGACAAGTGACATATAGTTGTACTCGTAATGACGTGTATGATGAAAATACGAAAAAATATACCTAGTGTGCCATCTAAGAATCAGAAATTATTTTCATTTATGGTCTCCCTGGAAGTATTTCTGACATTTTATTTCGTCGAATTATGCTCATCACTCATCAAAACGTATTTCACATAAAAAAAATCGAAGTCGATAACTTCAAGGGTATCTAAACGCGAGCATGTTTCCTTATTCCGTTGACACCCTGTATAAAGGACTAAACGAATGGTACATACTTGACTATAGAACGAGGGTGTCTATCTTTTTACACATTTTTATGACTAGCTGACGGTTATTCCACCGACATACAGCTAGCTGACGACTTTTTTATTTGAATAATTATACAGGGTGTCTACTAAAATAGGTGCCAAACTTCAGCAGGTGATAGTACAAGTCATTTGCAACAAAATATGTCCTATAACACTTTTTCGAAAACTTGATAGTTATCGAGTTACTCAACACTTCTTGGTTTTTCGGAATTTTTGCTTTCCCCTTTAAAAACAAGAATATCTCTGTTTTTCTTACAGCTACATCAAATCTGACCATATCATCGCAAAGGGCAGTGAAGGTGCTATAAAATAGGTAGTTACTAATGTTAAAAAAATGTTTCATACCGGGTGTTGTAAAGGGTAAATGTAAAATTGAAAAGAGTACAAACTTAGTGTTATTTTCTTGTTAGCTGTACCATTGAGAATTGGTGAATAAGTTATTGTTTTTTCTAGGAAAACTAGTACATGTAATAGACTTTTAAACAGTATATCAACTTTTCACTCAACTTTTTATTTTTCCAACAATATTACGGTTTCAAGTCAGGAAGACATAAAAATCAAAAACGCAAATTTTATGATAATTTATTTCAATACATTGTAGGTTCAAAACAGTTATAAATATTATTAATAGTATGATAATGTTAGTGTTAGTTTCGAGGTTTACGAAATAGAGAAGGTGGTCGAAATGCACTGCACTGGAGGCAAGCACCAGCAATACTTCGCGCTATTAGAGAAGATCCCACTCGGAGTGTTGGTGTCACATTAGGCTTCACCATTCCACAGTACACAGAGTTTTTAAGCAAAAATAATTTACACCCATATCATTTAAATAAAGTCCAGAATTTGTTACCTGTGGATGATGAGGTCTCATTAGAATTCTATGGGTGGTACCTAAATAAGTTGGAAGAGTAGGGATGTGATCAAATATTATGGACAAATGTGGTAACATTCAGTAAAATTGGAATAATATATTTACGAAATTTCCATATGTGGAAACGGAAAATCCACATGCGACTGTTATATCTCATTATCAGCATGAATTAAGAGTCAACGTCTGATAGGCGGCTATTCAAGCCCGTAATACTTCCCAATCGCCTCAATTTCAATGAATTCACAAATAAACTGAATAATAACGTGGTTGACATTCTTGAAGATATTTCCATAGCGGATAGATATCAACTTTATTTTCAACTGGACGGAGGCCCTGCCCTTAATAGTCGAATTTTGAGGGACTGGATGAATCAACGCTTTGGGGGAGAAATGGATAGGCAGATATGGTCCCTCGAGATGGCCACCTAGAAGCCCCGATCATACCCTATTAGACTTTTATGTTTGGGGCACTTTGATAGAAAATGTAAATAAAAATCGCATTAATGTTCGAGAAGAACTAATCAACAGAATTCAGGAATGTTGTGATACAATGCATCGAAAACGTAATGAACTTCGAAAGGTTGTGGATTCTGTACGAAAAAGATGAATTGTTATAAAATTTGCGTGTCTGAATTTTATGTTTTTCTGAATTAAAACAGAGATATTGTTGGAAAACAAAAAGTTAAGTGAAAAGTTGATATACCGTTTAAAAGTCTATTACATGTACTAATTTTTCGTAGAGAAAAAAACCTCTACTTATTCACCAATTTTCTATGGTACAGCTTACAAGAAAATACCACTAAGTTTGCACTGTTCTCAATTTTTACATATACCCTTTTACTACACCCGGTATAAAACATTTTTTTAACATTAGTAACTACCTATTTCATAGCGCCTTTACTGCCCTCTGCGATGTTATGGTCAGATTTGATGTAGCTGTAAGAATAACAGAAATATTCTTGTTTTTAAAGGGTGAAGCAAGAAGTTTCGAAAAACCAAGAAGTGTTAAATAACTCGATAACTATAAACTTTTCGAAAAAGTGTTTAGGACATTTTTATTGCAAATAACTTGTACTATCACCTACTGAAGTTTGGTACCTATTATAGTAGACACCCTGTATAAACCATCATCTCTATAAATTTCAGCAGAGTTAAATTTTCTTAAACTAATTTCTTTTACGTGTTTTTGATGATCAGGTCGATAAACCTCCGCTGCCTAGTGTCCTAGCTGACAATCAATATGCTTTACAATCCAGCCAAATGTGTCTATTCACAAAAATTATGGCTAAGGTTAAAATTGGTCAACAAAAACTATCTCTGGCTCCTGCTGCGACCGGGCTAAGATATGGAAATGTCACATTGGTTTTGAGGAAATTTTTAGATTCAGTCTCAGTACGCTTTGTGCATTGATATTCTCTTGGAGATAGCAATCGAAAAAATATTTCAGAAAACAAGTTATATTTCCCAATTTATTAGATATTGTGAAACAATGAATTATTGAAAGTTCTAACTGATCCTATTCGAAATTAATCAGTATGATGAATTGCTACAAAACTAATGAAATTTTTTACAGTTTATCTCCTTACTGCGAGGGCGACTCGACCTTTAGAGTCATGGGTGGTTTTCCTGACAATCAAATATTTTACAATATCAAGAAATTTAATTGAATATTTTCAAGAACTGAGGGCTAGCGAAATCTGCGGTGTTGTTAGAAAATATTCAAATCACAAAAAATACCTACATAAGAAATGACGAAATTCATTCATTCATCAAAAAAGTGTCTTCATATATTCAATTCATTCTTCGGAAAATAACTCAACATAATATAATGTAGACCATAAAGCAAGTTAGTTGACGAATCTGTATTGAATGAATAAAATGATCAATCAATTTTCATTGAATCGGTCATTTCAGTTAACCAAAGTAATTCTATGCTAATGATGCCGAATCTTATTTAAAAATTCCACCATTTCTTTCAAGATTATTGTAACATCAGTTTGATCTTGATCATACAAGGAATATCCCATTCGATCTCCAAGTGTCCTGAAGCGACGCGATGTGCAAAGTGGGATTCATCATAGATCTCAATTATTCTATTCTCGAGACTCGAGTTCATAAGAGCAAAACTTCTTTACTGCAGTTGTTCAATGACCTTGAATCATTCGATATAAAAGCGTAAACAACCCGCATCTGGAAATCATTAAAGGACGCAGAAATATCGGTTTGATCGTAGGCGATACCCAATGCAGTGTTGCCGGTTTTTTGAAGCACCAATGTCGGAATGGTGTGACAGTAATATGCATTTCGAATATACACTGAGCGACTGCAGCGCCGCAAATGGAAATTGTTCGAACTACAATATTCAGAAAAGTCCACGATTTCATCATTGGGACGTCCTCGCCGTATTATAACGAAACAAACGATGACGTCATAACAGAGCGTTTAGCATTGACTTGTATTTCTGCGTCCGTATACGGACGCAGCAATGCTGGGGACGCAGAATTACATGTAAAAATCGTAATGTACGGACGCAAGTTTACAGGTGGGCTGTAAATATATATATATATATA
>JARTUT010002466.1:0-18284 GCA_030674115.1 Micraspis discolor
GTAAGCCAGGAGATCCATAGGCCCGTAGATCTATAGGCCAGTAGATCCATAAGCCAGTAGTTCAATAAGCCCATAGATCAATATAGACCATAGATCAATGAAGCGCACAGAAACACGAAACACAGCAATGAAACCCGTTGAAGACAAAGAAACTCGAAAGAACGGTAAGCAACACGGAAGAAAGCGAAGAAACACAAAGAACGCGAAGAAACACGAAAAAAACACGAAAGAGCGCCAGTAGATCTATGGACCAATAGATCCATAAGCCAGTAGATCCATAAGCTAGTTGTTCCATGTGCCAGTAGAACCATTGGCAGGTAGCTCAATGTAGCCCATAGATCAATGAAGCTCGCGAAAACACGAAACTCAGCAAAAACACGAAAAGAAGCGAAAAAACTGAAGAGTGCTACGAAACAGTAAAGAAACCATAAAACCTCATAGAACGTAAAAACTCAAAAGAACATATTAAACCCCGAAGAAACGTAAAAATCTGAAAGCACGCAAAATATTCCGAAAAAATGCAAAAACTGAAAGCACGCCAAATATCCCGGAAAAACTCAAAAAACCGAAAGCACGCAAACAATCCCGAAGAAACTCAAAAACCCGATGGTCGGCAAGAAACCTGAAAGCACGCAAAAATCTCGAAGAAACTTAACAAACCCCGAAAGAACTCGAAAAATCCCCAGGGAACGCAAAAATCTGAATGCACAAAAAAGCCTCAACAAAACCCGCAGAAACGCAGAGAGATCTCGAAAAAACGCGAATAAAACCGAAAAAGTAAAGCATCCACAGAGAGCAATACTCATAACAAATAATTCAACAAATACTCTTTAAAGTAATGAAAATTTCGACAGCAATATTTTCTTGCTGAAGAGAATTGAGAGATAGCAAAAGTTCAGCAATTTTTAAAAAAACAATTAATCACTGTGTTCCTAAAAAAAGTTGTTATTTCAATTTGCCACAACATTTCAAAGAAGCGAGAGTGAAAAAGCAAATAATATTAACTACGTTTTAATGACTAAGGGTTTCCGCAACTTTACCATAAAATATGCCATTTGGAGGAGTAAGAATAGAAATTCGTGATAATAAACAGAACATTTTTCGAGAAAACCCGTTTCTCAGATAGAAAATTGTAATTGCCAGCCAAAGAAAACAAGAATATTCTTCCTACCCCCTGTATATTCACACGGAACGCGACTTGCACAAACTTAACCGTACATTCTCTTAAATTCGCCTCACTTATAGCAAGGGATGTAGATAATTACTCTCTTCTATGGCGTGATCTGTCATCAGTATCAAAACAATGATCGCTTTTGACAGATTCTATAGAATCGATTTCTTAAGGAAAAGAATTAAGTGGTTTTTGAATGTACGGAATAATGATGATTATTTTCATCAGTTGTTCTCGTATGCATAGGGAACTGGTAAGCTTTATTTTTATCTAATTCTAACATATTCAAAATGTATGTTTTAGACCAAAGGAATTGAAGAACTGTCTTTGTGTTGTGACTCTTGAGGAGAAATGATCCTTCGTGGCTTTCAAGGAAACTTACCATACCTTCAGTAATTATAAGTAGTCTCTGGGATACTGCCATGAAATTTCATTCATTTGAAATTATTTCAGATTATCTTCATCCCATGACATGAATGGAATAATGGAAGTAGAAAAAAAAAAAACAATAATTTTGATATATCAATAGAAAATTAGATTATCTTACTTTGATTAGGATGAAAACCTGCAAGATATGAAGTATAAATTGAAGTAGTGAAGATAATATTTTTTGGAGTTGAATTGTAATATTATAAATTATTATATAGATAATGATTATTTGAACACTTGAGTTTGAATAACTATTTTATTCTATAAACAGGAAAGTATCTGCAGATGTTGAATTAGCATGTAACTTGATTCTGACAAAATTTTAGCTTGCATCGTTGCAAGATCATTTAATTATCAAGGGTATTATATATGAAAAAGTATATGCTATCTACACTATTTTTTTTTCATATATAGTAAAGCTTTGTAGGATTGAAGATGCCATTTAGAGTATAGATAAGGTCACATAGTAATTTTTTGTGCATGTAGATTATCGAAATAATAAGAGGAAATCTTAAGTGATAGTGAGAATCATGAGTGAAACAAAATTAGTGACTTCAGAAAGAGTATATAATGAAATGTGTGTAACAGTCTGAAAAAATTGCAAAGCGATGGAATCTTTGAGCAACTGTTTTGCTTGATTATGGGAAGAATGTGATGACGTAAACTGCCAAAGGCAGAATTCTAAGCCTGGAACCTGGCCTGAGTCTAATGGCAAAAAAAAGATTATTCCCTTTTTTAAGATCATAATTAATTTCACAGGATCCTTGCTATGTTTCTTTCTGTAATGACAACTGAAATAACCTTAATGAATGATTGATGGTATAGTCTGCATGGGGGATTTCAACGTTGACATGCATGGGGGATTTCAACGTTGACATGCTCGATGATTCATCTCACGCATACAACTTAGAGAATGTTTTTCTGGCATTTGGGATGAACCAGCTTGTGAATGAACCTACTCATTTCACACGTACGTCGGCAACTCTCCTTGATTTAGTTTTCACCAACCTGGAGACAGTTTCAACTAATGTGGTAGATGCGAATATAGCTAACCACAGCCTGACGTGTGTAAGGTTGAAACTACAAGCCCCTGTGAGTGCATCCATTAGTTTTCAGTATAGATCTCTTACAAAAATTGATTTCCATGAATTTCAGACTGATCTTGAAAACCTACCTCTGGACAATATTGCGCATATAGTTAATATTGATGAAAAAATCGAGTTTCTCAACCGTTGTATCCTGAGTCTATTTGAGAAACATGCGCCGCTGAAGAACTTCCGGAAAATTAAGAATTATACCTATGCGCCCTGGATTACTGAAAATATAAAGTTACTGAAGAAACTAAGAAATAAAGCGCTGCAAAAGTTCAAGAACACGAGGATGCCGGCTGACTACGACTACTACAAACAGCTGCGGAATTATACCACTGGAGCCATAAGGAGGGAAAAGAAAATATTTCTTGAGGCGAAGCTCCGCAATTGCAACACGAAGGAGAAATGGAGTGAACTTAGGAGGCTGAACGTCGCCAGAAGTAGTAGAAAGGATAAAATCCCCTTCAACTTACAAAATGTTGATGAAATCAACAATTTTTTCGTGAAATCTATAGCAAACAGTGAGCCTAGGCGGGATATTTTGGATTTTTATGACAGTCGCATATTTCCTGGATTGATTGGTGAACTAAGCTTCGAACTAACTACCGAGCATGATGTGATGAATATACTGAAAAGCATAAAAACTAAAGCTTTTGGGAAAGATGGAATAAATATAACGTTGATACAATTGTGTTGTCCGCTTATCATCCCGTACATTACTCATATCGTGAATGAGTGCTTGGCGAACTCCTATTTTCCTGTTCTCTGGAAACAGGCTCAGGTTATTCCTTTGCCTAAGGTCAGCATGCCCGTGGAGTATGGTCAGTTGCGCTCCATTAGTATTCTCCTACCCTCTCCAAGTTGCTCGAGCGAACGATAGAAAAGCAGATAAGGCATTTCTTGGATGTAAATAGTATACTGCCTTTAAGACAATCAGGTTTTAGGAGAGGATACAGCTGTGAAAGCGCACTTGCGGATGTTACGGATGATATCTTCAGGGCATATGATAGAGGTGATATAACGCTGTTGGTCCTGCTGGACTTCAGCAAGGCCTTTGATACGATCAGCCATGAGATCCTGCTTGCGATACTCCGCTACATAGGTTTTACAGACAACTCCCTTCGTATGATAGCCTCGTATTTGTCAGACCGTGCGCAGAGTGTTGTGCTCGACGGTCGATGTTCATCGCCCTTGAATCTGGAGAGGGGGGTTCCGCAGGGTAGTATACTGGGCCCTCTTTTTGTTCATTGTGTACACCATCATGTTTCGTTCATACCTGCGATACTGTAGCTCGCATTACTATGTGGATGACACTCAGATCTACCTGACTTTTCCTGAGGAGGATATTCATCTTGCTGAGGAGAAGATTAACGCGGATTTGGAATCTTTTTCCAGTGTTGCTCGGGACCATCTTCTGCAGCTCAATCCGAAAAATCTCAAGTCATAGTATTTGGCGGTGATGCGCAGATTTCCAAGGTCGGACAGATCATCAAAATCAAACTTGATGATGAGTGTCTTCCCTACTCAAACTATGGGAAGAGTCTTGGTCTCATTTTAGACTCTAAGATGCGGTTTAGGGAACATGTCAACAGTAAATTGAGGGTGGCATACTATAATTTAAAGATGATATATGGTCACAGAAACTACCTGTCACAGGAGATAAAAAGATGCTCTGCGATACACTCATCCTCTCTCACTTCAATTTCTGTAGTAGTGTTTTTATGCCTTGTTTGGATGCCCTAGATCGATACAGAATTCAGAAAGTTCAGAACTCATGCGTAAGGCTAATATACGGTATACGACGTAGGGAACATATATCTCCGGCTCTGAAACAATCTGGGTGGCTGAATATGGGCAATAGGGCTCAGGTACACATGGCCCTTTTCTTTTTTAAGATAATGAAATATGCGACGCCAGCTTACCTCCATCAAAGGCTGACGTATCGAACTGATGTTCATAATTTAAATCTTAGAAGAAGAGCTTTATTGACAATACCTAAACATAGAAAACAGATTTTCAAGAGATCATTTTCCTACAATATTGCTCATGTTATGAACTCAATCTCTTCTTTAGATCTTGAACAGTCGCCGGCTATATTTAAAAAACAATTGAAAGGACTTCTTTTGCAATCGCAGAACCAACTACGTTAATAATAATATTTAAAAAAAAAATAAATAAAATAAATGAATAAACAAATCAAAATGTAACACCTAACTCTCTAATATATTTAACCCTCTCCTTCTGTTTCCACATCCCTTTCCTCCCTCAATATGATTCAAATTATATTAAGGTTAAATTATGCCAAGTTTTCTGAACTAAATTGAGGCTTGAACAGTTTCTGTAATCAGATAACTGCAATTATTAAGGCCTATTGTATTTTCTCTTTGTTTCAATTTTGCCTGTATGAAAAAGTTGTAAGACTTGTATATTTGGGAAAATAACAATAAATGTATTATTATTATTATTATTATCTGCAAATCCAAGGACTATAAATTATGAAAAGTAGGTATGTGAGTAACATCAAATCCAAGTAAATGGATTTTTCATGCATATTGAGGATTTGTATGATTTAAGAGTTCATTTAATATGTAAGGAAGTTAAATGTAAATAATGAAATATTACCTTCAGTTTTACAGAATATAAGAAGTCATATTTATCCTTGTAGGTTCATTTTTTTAGAAACCTTAGATAGTATAATATAGTTAGTTATAATGACCTTCATTTTTACAAATATTAGAGACAATATTAATCCTTGTATTTGTAAAAACTTGATGGAGAGACCAAACAGTCATCTATCATTCAATTGAAGTATAATGGGACATTTTAGCGGATAGAAATATATAAAATATGATAGAAACAGCTTAGACTCTTGAGTAAAAAAAAAAATCTTATATGATGGTGAGAATTAAATGAGTGAAACAAAATTAGTGTTTATGGAAGTGTAGATTAGTCCTTAAAATATCAGAAATTATGGAATACCACTATCTCAGATGTACCACCAATAAAAGTTATTAATTTGGTGAACCCCTTTATTGAAGTATTATGGAAGTTGGCATAGATTACCTAATGATCAGAGGAATATTTATTTCAAAGATCTAATCTAGTCTAAGTTTGATAGATAAAGATATTGAATTGCATATTCAAAATTTAAATTCTCTTGGAATTTGCAGAACCAACAGGAATAAAAGAATTGCAAATATTTGATCAACTACTGTTACTATTTTGCTTGATTGTGGGAAGAACGTAATGAAATAATTGATAAAGACAGAATACTTAGCGTGGATGGATATATCTGATGGTGAAAAAAGGATTTTTTGTTCTGAAGGCATGATGAATTTTACAGGGTCGTTCCTATGTTCCTTCCTGGAGTGGAAATTGAAATGTACAACCCGAATAAAATATCATCTGCTATATGCAAATCCCTACCTGCGAAATATCCATTTGAATTAGTTTATTGTTTGGTTACGATTACAATCATACATAAAGAAAAGTATGATTACAATACATAAGATTAGAATGTCAACGACAATTGTCATTTCAGAGTAGGAATCGACAGGGTGAAATGAATTTGCTAGGGATTGTAAAACTGATTCTATGCTGGGTAAATTTTTGAATTTCTTAAATACACATCGTAGACTGTTAAACTATAAGAGAATACCTCACCAGGGTTCTTACGAATCGTATGAATTGAAGAATTTTCAAAATATTATACGGAGTATGGTTAAAATTGTAATTGAAAATATGTGACAATGTTCTGTGAACGTCGGACGTGACTGATGATCTGGAAATTTGTGTTTGAGCCGAAGTAAGCTATTTTCAGCAATTAATTTAAAATATTTTTACTTTCGATAGGAAGATATGAATAGCTTTATCCAAAGGTCCGATTCTCGAGGAAGACACATATGAAAACGGCTTTTCCCGATCGCGTCAGTGGAAAAAGCCTTTTTCAATTTTACCGGACCATCTTTCGAGAAAAACCGGGAAATCGGTGTTTTAGATAATTTTTTTGAAAATGTTAGCGTGGTCGTATAGGCATGTGAAATGCACCTAACGAAAGTCCGTCTCATGAACTTTACGGTGCTCGCTTCGCTCGCGAGATCGCCTTCCCCTTTCTACCTCGAAATATCGCATTTCTGAACCCCTCGCCGACCCAAAGTTTTTCGATCTCCTTCTGTGGATTACCACAGAAATATTCCTTATTGTTTTTAATATATTGGGACTAGGATTCTCAAAATCAATCGGCCTTAATGATACATACTTTCTATAAACAATTAAATAGGTTTCATTATTGATGGTGTAGGTATATTTGTTTTTGTTTCTTATATATTTACCAGTATTTTTTAACCTTAATCTCCTATATCCTTAAATCTTATTCATCGACAGGAAATTGTATATTTTTAGTCATACTATTTTATCTATATCCTCTTACTTTCGTCTTCAAAAATATGTTGATGGAAGCATGGAATAATGTGGCCACAACGTCGAAAATTTCATTGTTTTAGCTAACTCATCAACATACGCCATCAGTGCATTTTCAAAAATAGATAACTATTGGTACCCCACTTTATATTTCTATTTGAGCGTGCAAAGTAATGAATAATCATTATCAGTGTTCATGTTTACTAATTCACTTTGACATCCTTATAAAATACAACGAATCAAACAAAATCGGCTTGAAAATGAGTTTATTTCTGTTTAACAAAGTCATTTCCATGGTCACCACTTCTATATTTCTAAAGATTAATTCATTCAGAAGTACTTTTTTCAATTAAAAAGATTAATAAAAACAATTTTATTGTATAATCTTCATTAACAAATAAAAGAACCATTATTTACAATTATTTTTTAAAGATAATTTCTTTCAAATGCTGACCTCGACTACGGTCAACAAGATCCTGAAACCTCCTGAAATTCCATTGGTTCCTGATATCTCAACTAATCGTAAAGAAATGACGACAGTAAGCGTAAACCTCCTGAAATTCCATTGGTTCCTGATATCTCAAGTAATTGAATGAAACCCTACCTACTCAAATAACGGAGCTTTTAATAAACAACATTTTCTACAATACTATATGTATCACTCACCTGTCGGTGTCTAATGGTATTGAGAAAAAAAAAGTTTGGGATTATTGAAACTATTGTTTTTGCAGTTGTATACGCTACAATTGTTAATCATTTTGGAATTATTTTGAAAATAACACAATATTGAAACAGAATACTTACTGGAATGATAATAAATGAGCTTTGCTAGTTCACGGTAGATTTTGACTCAAAGAAATTCCACTGAATTATGGGTTAGGTTGTATTTTTTTCTTCAACTTCTTCTTTGAATTTTAAATAGATCTCAAAAAAATTATATTCTTCTAAATATTAAGCGAATTAATTATACGAAGGAATTATTTAAGATGTCTGAAATAATATTAATGACATTATTCCAGACATCTTAGAATTATTGATGAAAACAATGAACAAGGACCAAAATATGAGGTTAGAATCCCTGCGAGATGCGCGAGTCAGACTTGGTGTAAGAAAATCCACGGAGTGCGACTACTGGTTGGTATCTATTCTGTGCTTCAAGGTCATTACGTACACTATCCCTCATCGCCGATATATAGATATATACTTTTCACTACGAGCTGGATGTTGTCTATTTGGACTAGTATTATCCAATAACGAATATTGAGTCTCAAACTTAGTGATGGTAGAGCGAATTGTGTGTTCGTAAGGCCGATTACACATTAATCGGAGAACGCCCATTTTCGTAATAAAGCTGAACAATTTGTAGATGCTGTGCCGGGCTAAGTCGTTCCATTGAAATATTTTTCAATTAATTTCTTAAATTTGAATCAATGATCGAAGTAACTATAACATTTGTTATTCATCGGAAAAACATTACCAAATTTCTATGTTATTACAGTCGTATGGGAATATTATATTTATTTATTTATATTTACTTTTCTCATTAATTATGCAATATAGTATTTCACTTTGTTATTGTTGTAATACACTATTTAATAAATGATTATTGGAGGACAATGACATCTATCCCCAGTTCGAGTACAATTTTTCTCGACTTCACCCTGGATAGTTTTATTTACGGGAATCGTTCGCACGTACTTCTATTACGGAATGGTCCAGATATATCGCACCGGATCTAACTTATAGAATCCCATTTTCCAAGACCAGGAACGGGATCGTTTTCACGTTCTTATGATTCGTTCGTGACGACTTCGAATTTCCAGTTAATAAAGGCGACGGAATACGGCAATCTTAACTGCCGGGGGTGCTTGATCACGTTCTTCAATACAACCCCGGATTTAAGGGAGAAAAAAAGTATGGCTTGTTCATTAATTCGAGGTGTCAAGAATTGGCTGAATTCAATTGAGAGAGTTGAGATCGTTTTCAGGTTACCGTTCGCTGTTGTTGAGAAATGAGAGTTTTTTTGAGTCTGTTCAATTCGTTTTGTTTGAAAGTAACTGTTGTTGGGGTGTCATGTCAGGAGAATTGTTGACTGTCAGCGGTCTAATCGAAGTTAATTCAATCATGCAAATTTACAGCCTAAACCTATCTCAGATTGGAATGAAAGAAGATCACGTTTACGTGAAGAAGATATAAGAATAGAAAATCAAAGCATTCAAATAATTTGTGACAAACAGTACACAGGACATACTCGTACTTCACAATTACAACAGGACAGAATGTAACCTTTCATTGAACTGATTCTTCCGTTGAAAACCTATCTAGACTTCAAAACATGAAAAACTTCTAGAATCTCTTAACTTTGGCAATTGTATTCTATAATAGTTATTTATGTACCTAGTGCGTTATATGGATCCTAACGCCCGGAGGGAAACATTCGGCCCGAGGGCCTTTGGCCCGAGGGATGAATGATGCCCGATAGGAGTTAGGATCTAATAACGCTCGTGGTGCATACAAGATTTTATTTTTCACGAATATATCATTTAATTACAATAAAATTCGATTAATCCTATGATTTTTTTTCCATTCAACTTTCAGTAGTAACCATGGCATTTGTTAATATTTTGAAGTTCGTTATTGCTGTCATCATTTTATTAAGTGAATGTCATTACTGTTTTCGTTGTGAAGATTTAAAGAAATAACAGAAATGAATAGCAATTTGTCAAATAATATAATTGAAAATGCAGCCAAAGCTGCAATTAATTTATTACCAGAAAAATCCAGACTTGTCTACGACAAGGATTATTCCATCGATGGAAGTTGAAAAATGAAATAATTGCTATAGATGAAACAGTGTTATTGGCGTACTTTCAAGAATTGGTATGCTATTTTATTTTTCATTTTGTTCATGTGTGGGTAATTTTTTTTATTTCAGTCTGAAAATTTTGTCCTGCGTCATTGTGGACGAAATATTCTATTTTGAAATCTACACTGATTGTCAATGAAAATATCAATATTTCACAATTCTCCCGGCTAGTAGCGTTTTTAAAAATGAAATCTAAAGGATATATTCCGAAGAAATCCAAAGTTTTGACAGCAGAACAAGTTCATACATTCATCAATGAAGCTCCTGATGATATTCATCTTCTTCATAAAGTAGTTCTAATAATGGGTGTTTTTGGAGGACTAAGGAGAGATGAATTAGTGAAAATGTCTATCAAAGATATGGAAGATAAGGGTAGTTGTTTACTTGTTAAAATACCCTAAATTAAAACCGGTATGTCAAAAGGATTTAGCATTGTAGAGGAAGAAAAAATAGGAGCTTTGGGGCTGGTCAGAAAATATATATCCTTGAGACCCAGTGGAGTGAAGAATCCTAGATATTTGCTCACGTTCCGAAATGGTCGGTGCACCATCCAACCTGTTGGCAAAAATACCATAGGAAGTGTGCCTTCGATGATTCCCAAATACTTAAAATTGGATAATGCAGATGAATATACAGGACATTGTTTGAGACGGACTTCAGCAACTCTTTTAACTGAGGCTGGTGCATCATATGAAACGTTAAAAATACACGGAAGATGGAAGAGTGCATCTGTGGCGGAAGGTTACATAGAGCATTTTTTCTAAAAACAAAATATCGACCATGATTGTGAATTCGGTAACAGATTCTCATGAATTCTCTAGTGGTTCTCTTGTGAACGAACTTCCAAGTACTTGTGGTCAAGTTTTCGCTCCTCAGGTTTCAAAAACATCCCAAGATTCACGATTGAAGAATTTTTCCGGGAAATTCGAAAACTGCACTATTAATTTTAATTAAGAAAGACTTTGTTTTCGTTTGTTGAGTTGTCGTTGTTTTAGTATTAAAATTCTGCGAAATAAATAATTTCTTTTTAGGTTATTTTGCTTCTCGCACAACGAGCGGGCGTTATGATCCATAATGCCCGCTAAAATGCCCACGGGCATAATGAGTGTATTTATAGCAAACCTTTCTAAGGTAAAATAAACATATAATGTACAAGTGAAAAATAAATTATTAAATCACTTTGGAATTTACAGGTTCAAAGTAAAACAGTCATAGAATTCAGATTATTGCAAATGAAGGTGTTAGATACGAGGGATGCCTTTTATATTTCGGAATTGGACAACCCTAGTGTTGCAAATTGCCAACTGACAGCTCTATCGTAAAGCTTGTCATTTTTGAAGTTATACGTAGTCGAAGCCTAACCACTACTAGTCACGTAGCAACTCTATCCCAAGTCACTTCTAGCTATGCAGACTAGCACCTGAGCTGGAAACGCAGCTCACCCGTTGAGGTTTCGCCCTCTAACCTAGCTAAGGCTTTCAACCACTGCCACCACGAGACCTACCTCAAAACAGGGCAGTATACAGTCTAAAAGCTCAAGGCTCGTCCGACTGCGGACTTGGACCGCATTCCTTGGTCACTTTTGGACCTTGGGCCTCCGAGCCTGAGTCGCAGCTCCGCAAAAAGATCATCTCTAGCCAATCGCGTCTCCCTCCAGTTTGAAGCTTAGGATTCCTCGCGAATATCATCGCTTCATCCTCCGGCACAAACCTAGGATTCCTAGCGAACTAAGCGGCCTCCCACTCCACCAGGAGCGAACTTAAGGCTGACCTCTTAGACCGTCTTAGTATACCTGCAAGCAGGTGCGTAAGCCCTACACCACGCAATCGTTCCAGTAGAACAACGTAGAAGAGTTAATTCTGAGTGGACACGACCGTTTTTCTGCCAGTTGTCTTCCGAGAAATCAGGAAAACCAACCGACGAAGACGGACCTTTCACGACAATGCGAGCTTTCACACGGCTCAAACAACTGCATTTTTGAACACTCCAAACATCGATTTGATGAGTCATCCACCGTAAAGTGGAAAAAGTGCTTCGGCAATTGGTTCAAACGCATGCAAAAGTGTATAGATCTTAATGGAGAATATTTTGAAAAACAATAAAGCTATTTTCGATTATTAATTTTTTTTTTCTCTAATTCCAAAATATAAAAGGCAACCCTTGTATGAGTATTTTTGAGCGCTGGTTCTAGAACAGCTTTCTGCATATTGAGACAATAAAAGCAACTTCAACCCTACTTAATGGAGAAAATTGCTATGGCAAGAAATGTTGTTTGTTGATTTTGATATGAAGTTGTCCTGTAGATCTTCAACGAAACCTCACATACGCCTCATTAAGTCAACGTGGGAGACTCCTTCCCCACTTTCAATTCCTTATTTGTCGATCCTCCTCTTCTACCTGAATCTTCGATCCACGTATAGTATAGTACTGCGCCACGCCGAAACGCATAATTCAGATTACCCAAAGAACCCATAACGGCCATTTCGAACGTCATAACGGACGATCAACGACCATAGAAGAACCTTTTCCGATACGCATAATGGGATACGGTAAAATTTACGATTCACGTGTATCACCTATGTGAGAAATTAAGTCGTCCTGTGTAATGGTCCGATGTCATGTTGATTATTAGTTTGTTGTCAGGCCTGACGTTGAATTGTTGCTTGATCCATCTATCGGCTCTTTTGGCTTGTTTCTGTTGCTCAAACTGGCGTGTAGATGGGCCTTTATCGGTTGCGTGACAAAAGGCGTGGGACCATGTAGTATATAGATTGTTTTATGAAGTTCTCATGCCGTTTTTGTGATAGCTGCCGGCAATAATATTATGTAAATGTCTTTCTTTCGTTCGATGTTGATAAGTTTTCGTGTATGTCTTATCTTGTTTGTTTTTAGCAGATGGATTAATATATCATATAGGCTCTATAAGGTGCAGCATCTAATTATTTTTAGTTGAAGAATCATTTTAAGAAAAATAAAACGTACTGACTTGAGAACAGGATGATAGTATTTTCCGGAAATCTGGGACAGCGAGAGACACAAAATATTCGATATAGAAAAAATACAGTTTTCTTATTAAGTATAGAACAAGTGAATATGTTTTTAACAGAAATATTAATGTCATTTTCTAAAATTTTTGTTGATCCCAAGTTGAACCGGAAATACCCTATTCTTTTTAAATGTATATGGGACATCATGAATATTTGTAGAGATTAGGAAAAAGCTTCGAACTTCCAATACACATTTACTGAGTTTAGTGCAAAAATTCAGAAAATTACTGACGTGAGGACAGAAAATTTGTACGCTTTTCTAGAGTCCATTGCTGTATTCTGCAGCAGGGTGCTACTACGAGGGTTGTTTTTAGAAAACAAAGCAAATTTAATCATCGAAAATCGTTTTATCGTTTTTCAAAATAATCCCCATTAAGATCTATATATTTTTGCAAGCTTTGAACCTATTGTAGAAACACTTTTGCCACTCTGATTGAGGTGTCTCCAAAATATGCATTCTGAACGCATCAATCTTTTCTTCGGGTGTCAAAATACGTTGACCTCTCATAGTAATAATGATAGAAGTGCTTCAGCTGACTGGATGGAGGACAATAATTTCTATTTGATTTTTGATGGAAAATATGTACCTTCTTTTAATTCCTCTAGATGGAATAGAGTCTATAATCCAGATATCTGCTTAGTATCTTGGGACAATACTTGCTTTCTAGAGAGCAAATGGATTGAATATGCCAAGAAAGTAGACAGTGATACTTGGTAGATGAAACCCAATCATGATAACTTTCACAGATTCATAGCTGTTGTGAAAGCCGCATCAAAAAAGTTCGTTCCAAGAGGTTTCCGGAACGATTATATTCCAGGTTGGTCGAAAGAAACCGATAATTTGTATAGAGACTATCAATCCGTTGATAAATGTGAGAGGCTTATGAATTCTATAAATACAAGCCAAAAAGAGAAATGGGATAGTGTTGTATCAAAAATGAATATCATACATTCGAGTAGGAGTTCATGGGATATAGTGAGAAAATTAGGTGAAGCTACTCCCCTTGCCTCATCATCATCAAAAATTGATCCAAGATTGATCACTGGCCACTTAGTTGATGTATCTGATGCACTTAATATATCAAATCTAAAGTGAAGAATATGAAGATAAAATTACACATATTCAGGAGATCACCTCCTACTTCAAAACATGTATCACATTCATTTAATATAGATGAATTAAGGACTGCAATTTAGTCTACTAAATCTCGGAAAGCAGCAGGTTTTGACGAAATCTTATCCTGAATTCATCAAACATTTAGGAAAAAAGACCTTTTCTTGGTTATTGTTTTTCTATAACAATATTCTGAATTCAGGAAACTTTCTTTCCGAATTCCGAAAGGCTAAAGTAATAGGTATTTTGAAACGAGGAAAAAATCCTTATGATCCTAGTAGTTATCGACCCATCAGTTTATTGAGTGTTCCTTTCAAGATATTAGAAAGGTTAATTCTTTTTAGAATTGAATCTTCTATAGAAAAAGATCTACAAAATTTCCAGGGAGGCTTTAGGAAAAATAGAAATTGTTCAGATCAGGTTCTCAGCCTTAGAACTTTCATAAAATCAGGCTTCAATGATAGGTTGAAATCAGGAGCTGCTTTCATTGATTTATGTTCGGCATATGACACTGTGTGAAAAGATTAATTTTCAAACTCTATACCCATCTGAAGTGTTCTGATACCGTACAGTTGGAGAATGATTTCAGTGAATAAAACAGCTAGTCGAACATCTGACCCTAGTATCATTAACACGTACGGTATGACTTCATTTGCCCAGTGGTAGATGTTTTGCAATTTCAAATACAAGTACTGAAATTTTGTTGTTTCGGAAGCACGAAATGTCAATTATTCGCAAAAAATCAATTCAAGTGATAAAATTAAGTAACGCATGAATATTTCGAGAACTAATGCATAAAATGAAAAAACATTACTGTGCCGAAATCAGTATAAAAATACCTTTGAATTGAAGTATCACTCACCCCATCTTCCCTATTCAAAAATTGGGGGTGGGGGTTGTGGCAGCAAGGGTTGAAGTGCTATGCGTCCATAACCTACATCTTAAGTTTTCCCCCTCGAAACAGAAATCGACCTATCCGAGTATTTCTATCGAAAAAACTTATTTTGTCTGTAATCTCGTCTGTTTTGTTTTCAAATGGCCACCCTGTATGTTTATATATCGAAATTCGAATAAAATCAATTCAGAAATACTTTTTGGAACACGGTTAATTCAATACCGAAATGAGAGTTAACTCCACACTTGAAATAAACATTTCATATTTTCATTTTCATTTTGGTATGAACATAAACGTATAGAATTCTTATCTCACCAACAAAAACTGAACGTTAAGTTGGAACTGAATATTAAAGTTATATCTACAGTAATATAATCATGATAATGAGGATGCTCGCAACGTTGCATTAACCATGAATCAACGTGAAAAGGGAAGTTACAATGAAACTTGAGAGAAACATTTTTCCTAACGACATTTTGCAGTTTTTTCGACGACAAAAATTAGTGACCTTACTCGAAAAATACTATGTTTATCAACGGTACTGTGTTTATTGCTTTATCGAAAGATGCATAGTAGCAAAATTTCTTGAGACCTTATTGCTTCTATACTCACTTAGTGTATGGTTCCAATTTTGAGACGTGATTACCTATAAAATTGGGTATGTAGCATGTTGTCCTTTTAAGGTTCTCAATAATCGCCTATCTTTTATGTTTTTCTAGTTCATCCTATTTCCTTAGCTCATTTCAACGCTATCGAACCGCTTCTCTGAACTCTCCTGTCGGGATGGCTACGATAACTGCAAATTTGAGTTCTTAATTAAGCCTGGAACGTCCGAGATAAGCTCAGTCGGAAGCTTACCGATGAGCGACGCTAAAATATCCTCATAATTCACTATGTTAATTAAAACGGTTGTTTAATTAGGGGGAGGATGGGAGCCGATATAAGTTCGGAGTAACTCCATGCCACCTCTTGCTGTCGGATTGCAATAGCTGTGGTTTGAATATTGCGACGGGGCTTAACCAGTCTCTCCTACATGCATAATGAATGCCCCCCAAGTTTGGCGGGGCGGCAGTTAAACTTAAATGGGGACTGGGAGAAACGATTCGGTCTTTTTCTATCGTTGATTAGAGCTTTTTCGAAGTGGAATTTCATTAACAGTTCTGAAGTATTCGAACCTTAAGGCAATCAACATTTATGGTTGGATTGTTTGAAATTCGTAGGCGTAGAAGTTTGAAATCTTTTCGATGGTCCGCATAACTTTAAAGGGAATGAACAAATCAAAACATTTTCGCGTTTAATTTTAGAATGAGGATAAGTTCGATTATTCAGAATATAGAAATAACGGATTAGTTTTTGGGAAAATTTAATCGAATAATATTGAACTGAGTTTAAATGTGCGATGATGAAGAGCAAAATTATAAACTCGTTCTCATTTGTTTCAACTCATGTCTCAGCAATCAAACAGATATCTGGATAAATTTCAATCAAAACAATTTAAATTATTATTAGTTATTTGAATTGGCAATGATCCATTGACAAAGTGCGGAAAACACAACCCTCGGCGTCATCAGAGCTGGACATCTGCGTCAGAAAAGGATGGATGAATAGACTACAGGAGTTGCTTTCCATATTTCGGAATTATAGAACAAAAACAAATATTAATCATAGAAAACCGCTTTATTGTTCTTCAAAATATTCCCCATTAAGATCTACTTATACACATTGCTTCTGTGTCGTCTGCGAAACCAATTATTTCACCTCTTCTTTTCAATTCGAGTTAGCCGTCAAAAAGATTTGTAATGTGGCAGTTTTTGTGCCTACGTATTTCAAAAAATTCTCCTGAACAGAACCGTCACCCTGGTGATAGGGCGTTGTGAATAAAAAATAATTAAATAAAACATATATAAGGATTTAAAGATAAGTAATCGCTTTATTGTTAATCATGTGAATCATAATTATTATTATTATCATTGTAGTGCTTTGTGGTATACGATGTTTTTGTTTGATTACCTGGGGCATAGATAAACAAATCTGATGGTTTTCCAACACGGGAACAGGCAACATACAATTAACCATGTGAGAAACATGGGTTTTCTAGATTAATACCACAAACACTTAATGATTGCCCCTGGGACTTGTTTATAGTCATAGCAAAAGCAAGCCGCACTGGAAACTGTAGTCGTTTAAACTCAAATGGCACATCAGTCGGAATCATTGGGATGCGCGGTATGAGAACATCTTCTCCTTTATACTTTCCTTTGAGTATAGTTGCTTCTATCACATTGTTTAGTAATTTTTTTATAGCTAACCGTGTACCATTGCAAAGACGCGGTTGGTTGATATTTCGCAACATTATAACCACCGATCCAACCTTTCATTGAAGATTGTCAGGTGGCAATCCTGGCAAATCCAGCGAGTTTAAAAATTCCGGTGGATAGTTGACTACATCATCTTGATTAGTAGCCGAATCAACTGATTTATATATCCTCAATTCGCCTGTAATTTGTTCTTGAATTTTGAAATTTAATTCATTTACATCTATGTTTTTTGCAGCCAGTATAGCTCGTTCGCTCAATCTATCATCGTTTCTGTAATTTTGAGAAACATCTGGAAACACCTTCTGAATAAGTTCATCTTTCGATTGAGTTAACTGACAAAAACTTTGAGGAAAGTTAATGCAGCCAGTCAACATGTCTATAGGAAATTTGCCATTACCAATGTCAATGAGTTGTTTAGAGAATATGTTTCCAGATTGGTCAGTTTGCAACTCGACACGCATATTCTTGCTTAAATGAAGTACTTTGACATGTTTCCACAAATTGGAGGACTTTAGACATGCATTGAGTTCATCAGCTGGCGTTGATCGTGGAATCACTGGCAATGTTTGACGAAAATCTCCTGCTAATACAATCATTGCACCACCAAATCGGTTATTATTGCTCCGTAGATCTTTCAAGGTTTTGCCTAAAGCCTCCAAAGATTGTTTATGTGCCATCGTGCATTTATCCCAAACAATCAATTTACATTGCTGCAAAACCTTAGCCATTGCAGAGTTCTTCGAAACGTTGCAGGTTGGAGTTTCATTGCTTTGCATATTTAATGGCAATTTTAGTGCTGAACGGGCTGTTCGACCACCTTCAAGCAAAGTTGCTGCGATTCCCGACGAAGCGAGTGCAAGTGCAATTTTATTTTGTGAGCGAATTGTTGCTAATATTAATGATATCAAAAAGTTTTTCCTGAACCACCAGGTGC
>JARTUT010002031.1:0-18278 GCA_030674115.1 Micraspis discolor
TTTTCTCCGTTAAAGGCAAATTCGCTAGAGAAACGTTCCATGAGATTAATGGTGTTTTGGAGGATGGTACTCTATCAGTTCGAACCGCGGAGGAATGGTTTCGACGTTTCAGAACCGGTGAAAACGACACCGTGGATAAGCCAGCCGGCGGAAGAGTGACGACCAGGGGTGGGAACTCGCCTACTACAAAGCTGGTCACGTTTTTCTTCGACGAGCGGTAGAGACATCTGTTGTTATCTTAGAAGCTCGGATCGGTAAATTAGTACTTCTCAGTAGTGATCGGTAAAAACGGATTTTTATCAGACCTCACTCTTGGTGGACTTTATGAAGAGTAAGAAACTATTTTATGATGAGCATGAACTGGTTGTCTGAAATGGTTTATTCTTTTTCAACTTATTCAATTTAATTTAATTTAAATGGTTTATTCTTACTGTGTTCCCAATTGCTACAGTGATAGTAATGTCAAAGGTATGTGTTGCATTCATATAAGTAGTAGTTTTGGATTAACTTATAACTCACTAAAAATGTACTGTGAATTAATATTTTCTGTAGCAATTTCATATTCCTGTAGTAATTTCTGATTAGTAAAAATTTGGGACAGTTTCTAACACTGTTTTTCTTTCTAGGTTTTTCATTACACAAGTTGAGGTGTTAGAAATGTTTGGTTGGAAAGAATCAGAAATCCATGTTTTCGTTCATCCAAAAGTGTTATTTGCATAAAGCATTTTCATATGGATTGTATAGACCCTCATGGAAAGCTGAAAAGATTTGCTCTACCAACACTTAATTTGCCAAGTAATTCATTCTACTCCCTATGATTATCATTTTGTAATTTCAATAATCTTTCAGATTATATAAGCATATTTTGTCTACCCTCCAGAACTCCTGAAGAAACTTTGAGGCAACAAGGTATTTATATATAAGTGAACTGCTCATGGTCATTGATTATAGTTTTGGGTATTCCACTTATAGTAGGTTTCATAAAAATCGTCTATCAGAAGATTCCTAGAATACTTCAACGGATATGTGAGATTTACCGTTGAAACGCCAAATTCAAGGAATTTCAGTTAATAAGTTTATTGATTTTGCCATGATATTATTTCTGTACTTTTATGACAGAACTATTTATAAAATTTTATCGGGAAAAAAAAACAATAAGATCTTATGATCCAATAATGAAGATGTCATCCGAAAAAGTATCTAAAAGAAAATAGACTTTTAGAAATTGTTTCTGTCATAAAAATATAAATCTAATGCATTTCATGCTTAAATTGATGTATCTGTCATTAATATTCTAATTTATTCTTTCAATGTATTTTCATAACTTGATGAGTAATTGTTGCATAATTATTCTTGGTTCGTTTATTCTTTCCCTCGATATTGAAATTTTTGTAAATTGATTATTTACTGCATTATATATATTTCTAAAGTTTCTTTTTTGTTTATTTCCTTTCATCCTCTGAAGATTAGTATGTTCTTTGATTTGAAAGGCAGATATATTTGAAATGACCATAATTATTTAATCTGCTGCAAATTGTCACAATTTTCTGATCAAATAATATTTTTATTGAAATTGTGACAATATACAGCAGATTAAAAAATTATGGTCATTTCAAATGTATTTGTTTTCATTTCCAATAAAAATATGGGATTCAACCTGCGCTTGCGTGGAATCCTATGATAACTCTTATAAAATGCACTAGAGGGCGCCACGAGACGGAACGTTGTGCGAATGGAATCTGTAATCAACTCTAAGATGACGAAAGATGGCGCTGTAAGTTGAGCTCTAAGCCGGGACCAATATTCATGCCAGAGTTGCCTATCTATAGGTAGTCTATGGTGACGACAAATATCGATCAAATGATGGAATACATCTAGTTAGACCGGCATGTAGCATCCCGTGACATAGCCCAGAGATGGCAGCAGTTAGTCGCCAAACCATTTTCAACCATCTGCAGAAGGCTGGATACAAAAAAGCTCGATGTTTGGGTACCACATTATTTGACGCAAAAAAACCTTCTGAACCGAATCAACGCCTGCGATATGCTGCTGAAACGGATGAACTCGACCCATTCTTGAAGCGGGTGGTGACTGGCGATAAAAAATTAAAAATTAATACTCGGTGTTGGTGGCTAATAAAACAAAATAGAGAAGATTCAAGGGTTCATTATATAAAGGTTGGTCATACCAAGTGACAATAACTGAAATAACAATTAAATTTACAATTTCTTACTAGCTTTGGTTTCCGCGAATGTATTAATGACTTAGTACAAATCCAGGCTTGATGCGGTTTTATTTTTAATTGCTCTTAGCAATAAATGTTTTTCATTATTTTGAATTTGCTAAATGACCTTTCAGCTCCTGCAGAAGTTACTGGAATTCCAAGGGATAATAACATTGCTGTAAATACTTCATATTTGATCATTATTTCCTTACATTATTCGTGAATAGTCCATGCTTTAGATAGTTGAGGTCGAACAAGGTGGTAAATATTAATTAATTAAAGTGGAAAACTAGAACCTATTGTATCTGTATATTTCCTTTGGAATTTGGCACACTTTTGCAATGAAGTTGCTTCATCAACATTCTGGACCATCTAGTCGAATTTAGTTTTTTTAGAGTGGTTTCCGATATGTCAGTAGATGATACTCTTTCCGAAAGAGTTATACAAATCTTGCAACCGAGCTTTAAAAATCTGTATTTCCTCACAACTACTAAGGGCATCATATATCACCAAATTAAACTTATGAGTGGCACATCGTTCGTACTCTGCTTTAGACCGGATATCCTCAATATATTTTCGTACACCATTATACACACCACTCATCTGTTTTCATCGTAGCTTTGCATCACCAATTTTTTGTGATCAATATTTTTGTCTATGAATAATGTTATCACTAGGGTAACTAAATCTATTGCGCCATGTTTGATGCCGGCATTAAAGCCTTGAAAGACTTCTTTTACTTCTAAATCAAATGGCTGGCCATTTTCCGATATGGTTATTACTGCAGATGGGTTTTTAGTTTGGTTCCCAAGCTGCTTGCTCAATCATTTCATTCACAGTCAACTTACTGATAGAATTATGAGGAATTCCCTAAGCATAACATTGGAATCCCTCTCAACTGAGTTTGTTATGGTTGAAGTGGGGTTGCAACCAGTCACATTTATTTTAAAAATGGAATAAATTTCTGAAAGTTTCGTTGGATCAAGATTTCTGGTAAGGATTTGAAGGCCCCCTGAATTTTAGGGCTCCAGTTCACTAACCCGCCTAGCTCATTAGTAGCTACGCCACTGATGAGATCATACCAGTCTTGTCAAAGCTATAGAGATTCGCATAAACAGATTCTTGGAAAGATAAGTCCGAGCATAGGAAAAGACCCATGGGATAAAGTCAGCGTTTATTTTATAGGTTCATTACCGAGCTCTATTAGACGGAATACTCGAGAGGGCCAAATGCACATTGAAGTCGACGATAGCTCGATTTTGTTATGGTGATCAAAGAAATTGAGACGGGAGACTTCTTGAGTTGGCTATTGCTATGAATGCCGCGGGACACGAGTCCGGAGCTTATAAAAAAGAAGAACTTTTTTTTTTCAGTTAGTTAATGACATTTTGTTGTGAATGATTATCGGTACTTTTTTGCTTTGTTTTCCTTTCATTTTTCTTATTTTCAGAGAGGACAAAATTTCGGCTGTGAATATAGAGCGAGTCTTCAGTATCTATTTTCTGTCTTAGAACCGAAGTAAGGGGAGGCAGTAACGATGCGTTCTCAACACATTATATAATTACAGATAGATGTGTTGAAGAAGAATAATTTATTGAGGGTTTTCGGTAATAGAACCATTATGCCTAATATTTCTTACTCAGAAACACCAATATTTGGGAGATTGATATCAATTTATTGTATACGAAATTGGCTACACCGCCACTGGCTTTGCCTGCATTTTGGTGATTGAGAAGGTACACTCAATAATTCTTGGAATGAGGCTGACTATCACGTTTAAGAAAAGTTTTTTATGGGTATAATATCAATGGAATGTTCAGTTCATAATCGATGGAGATTTTCGAGTCGTTGGTAAAAATCACGACCATTCCACTTTATTAAAATTATCAGTTGATACAACACATCAATCAAAAAGTCTGAGGCCATGGTAAAACAACATGTCTTCCCAAAATATAATTTTATTCATCCATTCAATTCCCTGATAGAGTGATAAAATAATTCCATCGTCTCTCTAGCTTGTAAATAACATCGGTGTAAAATGATTTATCTAGATAAAATGTGCTTCAGTTTAAGCAATCACTTTCCCATCTGAACCAAATCAATTTCCACGATGCATCTATTCGAGTACTGCGAAGACTAAATAGTCACTGGGTACCAGACGGGGAGTATACGGATGCTGCGGTATCAATCGAAACTCAACTCCATCATTTTCGCTCCTATTCTCATTGCCTAAAGACACGATTCGTGGTTTTGGTGTGAACTACCTTTTTCTTCTTCGAAGGAACAAAGCTTGCGATTAGACTATGGACGATGCTCTTGCCTATGCAATGTAGCAGCCAAGCAGGCTTCAAATAGGGACCAGATAAAAGTCAAGACCGATAGCATAGAGGATGTGATACGTCGGGTTCTAGAACAGGAACAAATCAGTTGTAGGTATTGCGGCGACATAGGTCACATTCATTCCCCAAGAACGTATAAATCAGAGATAGGGAGACAAGTTAGTGGAATAAGGCTAAAAGGAGTTATAATCCAGACCATTCTGGAGTACAGCAGTATCTATATCGACGGTAAAATCTAAGGACGGTCGGCTAAAATGCTGGTCTACACAGGCGCAACCTGAATGATTGCAAGACCCGATATGGTAAAAGGAAGGACCTTACCCACAGTGACACGGTTGGCGAGAGTGTTCCAACACATGGAGGAGGAAGACCGAAATTCTAAATGGTGGTATGTCATTCTAATACGAGGTATTCTTAGAAGATATCTCGGAGGAAGTAGTCCTAGGAATGAATGTAATTAACGGGAAGGGTTTCGGGATGGAGAAAAGGAACAACATCTTGAGAATGAGAATCCTAGAAATTCATTTCCGTGAAAAGGAAGACGCTGAGAGTCGAGTCCTACTTGCAGGAGATATCACCGTCCCTGGTCAGGTGGAAACTTGGGTAATAGATCTTCACACCGGTCACGTTAGTCTCTTCGAGCCAGCTACCGATAGCTCAGCTAAATTGGAAATACGTTGATGATGGGCAGAAGGGAAATAGCTATAAGGATATTGAACATCCACATGTATCCAGTAAATCTAAAGCAGGTCCCAGTATTAGGAGAATGCTGTTCATGCATTACAAGTGGTAGTTAAGATGAACAGAAGCACGTTACCAAGATGACTCAAATTGGAAGAAATGCTAGATCCCTTCTGAAACAACTTATTGAATGATTATTTGGGCTATTACCATCATCTATTGTGGATGTAATGTTTTCCGACGTTTCGATAGACATCTTCTATCTTTATCAAGGAGGAAAAGTAAAAAACCTTTCGAAAATTATCAATCTTCAAAAAGTCAATATGACAGAAGTCATGAAAGAAAAATGAACAATGTTATATACTCATCTGTGATATGATGATCTTTTAAGTTGGATCGAACTATCGGCGTCAAACTTCTGGCAGATCTATAGATGGAGCATTTATGGAATCTGGTGTTATTTTCATAAATGCTGCTTCTTTGATTTTTTCTTCTTGCAAGTTTTTCTTCTTTGGATATTATTGATGCTTCATCCCACTTTATACGATGATTCTCATCTACAGCATGTTGGACTAACCTGGATTTGTCGCTGTCTAGTACTCGTAGAAGCTTCTGATGTTCTTTTATTCGTACATTCAGAGGGCGTTTAGTTTCTCCGATGTAGATCTTCCGCACTCGCAAGGTAATTCATAAATGCAGTTCTTTGTCCTTTGTGTCTCATTATTAGGCTTAACTTTTTTGTAAGTTTAGCTCTGATAGTGTCTTGAGTTTTGAATGCAGTCGTTATGTTGTATCTATTTCCAATTCTTCTCATTTTCTCCGACAAACCTTTTACATATGGAATTACGGTTTTAATGGTCTGATTTATATCTGTTGGTTCAGGTTGACTTTCTCTTGTTCGTTTAGCTTTTTCTAATATCTTTTGGGGTAGCCATTGCTTCTAAGAGTTTTCGAGATGTTATTTATTTCTTCATTTGGTATTCTTCAGTGCAACAAATATTTATTGCTCTATCAAATAAACATTTTGCTACAACAGATATAAATCAGACCATTAAAACCGTAATTCCATATGTAAAAGGTTTGTCGGAGAAAATGAGAAGAATTGGAAATAGATACAACATAACGACTGCATTCAAAACTCAAGACACTATCAGAGCTAAACTTACAAAAGTTAAGCCTAATAATGAGACACAAAGGACAAAGAACTGCATTTATGAATTACCTTGCGAGTGCGGAAGATCTTACATCGGAGAAACTAAACGCCCTCTGAATGTACGAATAAAAGAACATCAGAAGCTTCTACGAGTACTGGACAGCGACAAATCCAGGTTAGTCCAACATGCTGTAGATGAGAATCATCGTATAAAGTGGGATGAAGCATCAATAATATCCAAGAAGAAAAACTTGCAAGAAGAAAAATCAAAGAAGCAGCATTTATGAAAATAACACCAGATTCCATAAGTGCTCCATCTATAGAAGTTTGGACGCCGATAGTTCGATCCAACTTAAAAGATCATCATATCACAGATGAGTATATAACATTGTTCATTTTCTTTCATGACTTCTGTCATATTGACTTTTTGAAGATTGATAATTTTCGAAAGGTTTTTACTTTTCCTCCTTGATAAAGATAGAAGATGTCTATCGAAACGTCGGAAAACATTACATCCACAATAGATGATGGTAGTAGCCCAAATAATCATTCAATACGAGCTCCATCATCAACAATATCTCGTCATCAACTTGAAACAACTTAGCACCAGAATACATCAGGGAAGTGAAGAAATTAATTACTGCCTAAAGTGATGTATTTCCCACGGGCGATGATCAGCTTGAAAGAGGAATGATGTAAAGCATCCAATTAACACCGGATGCCTAATACTTTTTCGCCAAAATTCGCGAAAACTTCTCATTGCCAAATGAGATGAGGCCGAGAAAATTACTGAGGACATTCATGAACAAGGCATAATGGAACCCTCAGGCAGTCCTTGGTAATCACCTGTAATCCTGGTTGAAAAGAAGGATAGCAGATCTAGATTCTTTATTAAGTACCGTCACCTCAATGAAGTCACGAAAAAGGATGGCTATCACTTTCCAAGAATTGACAACACCCTAGATACACTTTCAGGCTCGAAATGGTTCTCCACACTAGATCTGAAGAGCTGGTACTGGCAGGTTGCACTGGCTCCCAAAGATAAAGAAAATTCTGTTTTTATCATTGGAATCGAATTGAATGATATGCCATTTGGCCTCTGCAACGCACCTGCAACTTTCGAGCGTCTGAAGGAGACCTTCCTGCGAGGATTGCCCTGGAAGACGTGTCGTGTGTACTTGGATGATATTCTCGTTTTTGAAAAGGATGGCAAAAATTTGGAGTCTCTATTGAATATCAGAGTTGATGATGTCAAAATTTCTTTTGTGAGAACTGCACAAAATTTAGTTATTCAGACGTCTCCTTCAAAAAACTACAATTTTCTGATGGACTCATTGGTTTTGAGCTATTTCAACTATGGTGATGCCTTTTATGCTTGCTGGATAATAAGACAAAGATTCAGAGAGTGCAGCGTTCCTGCCTAAGGTTCATTGATGGCAAAAAGAAAATTTGAACAAGTTACACAAAGTTGAAATGCTGTCAATGGTTTAACATGGATAAGCGAAAGTAGCTACATTCCGCGGTTTTGTTCCATTCTATCATCTGTTTTCGAACGCCTCCATATCTGTACATAAATTTCATATCATCTAATAAATAAAAAACACCAAATATTACATATGTATGTATTTCATAGAACCGGCTTGAATTGTTGACTTTACCATTTGCAACATTCATACTCAAGTAATTCAGTAACACTAGGAGATCCATTGGCCCGAGATTGTATTTTCAAAGTATAGGCCAGTAGATCAACAACAAAGCCAGTAAAATTCAGTAAAATGACAAGAATTAATTTTTCTTTTCTAAAGAAAAATGCCGAATATGAGATCAATATGCAAAGACCACTCACAGATCAATGAAGCTGCTTATTAGAAACACGAATAAACACATGCAATGAAATCCCGTTGAAGACAAAGAAACTCAGAGAAAGAACGCCTAAGCAAGCCCACGGAAGAAAGCGAAGAAACACAAAGAAACTCGAAGAACGCTAACAGCGACAAAACACACGAAAAAACACGAAAGAGCGCCAGTAGATCTATGGACCAATAGATCCATAAGCCAGTAGATCCATAAGCTAGTTGTTCCATGTGCCAGTAGAACCATTGGCAGGTAGCTCAATGTAGCCCATAGATCAATGAAACTTGCGAAAACACGAAACTCAGCAAAAACACGACAAGAAGCGAAAAAAACTGAAGAGTGCTACGAAACAGTAAAGAAACCATAAAACCTCATAGAACGTAAAAAAACTCAAAAGAACATATTAAACCCCGAAGAAACGTAAAAATCTGAAAGCACGCAAAATATTCCGAAAAATGCAAAAAAAACTGAAAGCACGCCAAATATCCCGGAAAAACTCAAAAAACCGAAAGCACGCAAACAATCCCGAAGAAACTCAAAAAACACGATGGTCGGCAAGAAACCTGAAAGCACGCAAAAATCTCGAAGAAACTTAACAAACCCTGAAAGAACTCGAAAAATCCCCAGGAACGCAAAAATCTGAATGCACAAAAAAGCATCAACAAAACCCGCAGAAACGCAGAGAAATCTCGAAAAAACGCGAATAAAACCGAAAAAAGTAAAGCATCCACAGAGAGCAATGCTCATAACAAATAATTCAACAAATACTCTTTAAAGTAATGAAAAATTTCGACAGCAATATTTTCTTGCTGAAGAGAATTGAGAGATAACAAAAGTTCAGCAATTTTACAAAAAAAAAAAAAAACAATTAATCACTGTGTTCCTAAAAAAAAGTTGTTATTTCAATTTGCCACAACATTTCAAAGAAGCGAGAGTGAAAAAAGCAAATAATATTAACTACGTTTTAATGACTAAGGGTTTCCGCAACTTTACCATAAAATATGCCATTTGGAGGAGTAAGAATAGAAATTCGTGATAATAAACAGAACATTTTCGAGAAAACCCGTTTCTCAGATAGAAAATTGTAATTGCCAGCCAAAGAAAACAAAAATATTCTTCCTACCCCCTGTATATTCACACGGAACGCGACTTGCACAATCTTAACCGTACATTCTCTTAAATTCGCCTCACTTATAGCAAGGGATGTAGATAATTACTCTCTTCTATGGCGTGATCTGTCATCAGTATCAAAACAATGATCGCTTTTGACAGATTCTATAAAATCGATTTCTTAAGGAAAAGAATTAAGTAGTTTTGAATGTACGGAATAATGATGATTATTTTCATCAGTTGTTCTCGTATGCATAGGGAACAGGTAAGCTTTATTTTTATCTAATGCTAACATATTCAAAATGTATGTTTTAGACCAAAGGAATTGAAGAACTGTCTTTGTGTTGTGACTCTTGAGGAGAAATGATCCTTCGTGGCTTTCAAGGAAACTTACCATACCTTCAGTAATTATAAGTAGTCTCTGGGATACTGCCATGAAATTTCATTCATTTGAAATTATTTCAGATTATCTTCATCCCATGACATGAATGGAATAATGGAAGTAGATGCAAAAAAAAACAATGAATTTGATTTATCAATAGAAAATTAGATTATCTTACTTTGATTAGGATGAAAACCTGCAAGATATGAAGTATAAATTGAAGTAGTGAAGATAATATTTTTTGGAGTTGAATTGGTATATTATAAATTATTATATAGATAATGATTATTTGAACACTTGAGTTTAAATAACTATTTTATTCTATAAACAGGAAAGTATCTGCAGATGTTGAATTAGCATGTAACTTGATTCTGACAAAATTTTAGCTTGCATCGTTGCAAGATCATTTAATTATCAAGGGTATTATATATGAAAAAGTATATGCTATCTACACTATTTTTTTTTTCATATATAGTAAAGCTTTGTAGGATTGAAGATGCCATTTAGAGTATAGATAAGGTCACATAGTAATTTTTTGTGCATGTAGATTATCAAAAAAATAAGAGGAAATCTTAAGTGATAGTGAGAATCATGAGTGAAACAAAATTAGTGACTTCAGAAAGAGTATATAATGAAATGTGTGTAACAGTCTGAAAAAAATTGCAAAGCGATGGAATCTTTGAGCAACTGTTTTGCTTGATTATGGGAAGAATGTGATGACGTAAACTGCCAAAGGCAGAATTCTAAACCTGGAACCAATGAGTCTAATGGCAAAAAAAGATTTTTCCCTTTTTAAGATCATAATTAATTTCACAGGATCCTTGCTATGTTTCTTTCTGTAATGACAACTGAAATAACCTGAATGAATGATTATCTGCAAATCCAAGGACTATAAATTATGAAAAGTAGGTATGTGAGTAACATCAAATCCAGGTAAATGGATTTTCATGCATATTGAGGATTTGTATGATTTAAGAGTTCATTTAATATGTAAGGAAGTTAAATGTAAATAATGAAATATTACCTTCAGTTTTACAGAATATAAGAAATCATATTTATCCTTGTAGGTTCATTTTTTTAGAAACCTTAGATAGTATAATATAGTTAGTTATAATGACCTTCATTTTACAAATATTAGAGACAATATTAATCCTTGTATTTGTAAAAACTTGATGGAGAGACCAAACAGTCATCTATCATTCAATTGAAGTATAATGGGACATTTTAGCGGATAGAAATATATAAAATATGATTGAAACAGCTTAGACTCTTGAGTATAAAAAAAATCTTATATGATGGTGAGAATTAAATGAGTGAAACAAAATTAGTGTTTATGGAAGTGTAGATTAGTCCTTAAAATATCAGAAATTATGGAATACCACTATCTCAGATGTACCACCAATAAAAGTTATTAATTTGGTGAACCCCTTTATTGAAGTATTATGGAAGTTGGCATAGATTACCTAATGATCAGAGGAATATTTATTTCAAAGATCTAACCTAGTCTAAGTTTGATAGATAAAGATATTGAATTGCATATTCAAAATTTAAATTCTCTTGGAATTTGCAGAACCAACAGGAATAAAAGAATTGCAAATATTTGATCAACTACTGTTACTATTTTGCTTGATTGTGGGAAGAACGTAATGAAATAATTGATGAAGACCGAATACTTAGCGTGGATGGATATATCTGATGGTGAAAGAAGGATTTTTTGTTCTGAAGGCATGATGAATTTTACAGGGTCGTTCCTATGTTCCTTCCTGGAGTGGAAATTGAAATGTACAACCCGAATAAAATATCATCTGCTATATGCAAATCCCTACCTGCGAAATATCCATTTGAATTAGTTTATTGTTTGGTTACGATTACAATAATACATAAAGAAAAGTATGATTACAATACATAAGATTAGAATGTCAACGACAATTGTCATTTCAGAGTAGGAATCGACAGGGGTGAAATGAATTTGCTAGGGATTGTAAAACTGATTCTATGCTGGGTAAATTTTGAATTTCTTAAATACACATCGTAGACTGTTAAACTATAAGAGAATACCTCACAGGGTTCTTACGAATCGTATGAATTGAAGAATTTTCAAAATATTATACGGAGTATGGATTAAAATTGTAATTGAAAATATGTGACAATGTTCTGTGAACGTCGGACGTGACTGATGATCTGGAAATTTGTGTTTGAGCCGAAGTAAGCTATTTTCAGCAATTAATTTAAAATATTTTTACTTTCGATTGGAAGATATGAATAGCTTTATCCAAAGGTCCGATTCTCGAGGAAGACACATATGAAAACGGCTTTTCCCGATCGCGTCAGTGGAAAAAGCCTTTTCAATTTTACCGGACCATCTTTCGCGAAAAACCGGGAAATCGGTGTTTTAGATAATTTTTTTGAAAATGTTAGCGTGGTCGTATAGGCATGTGAAATGCACCTAACGAAAGTCCGTCTCATGAACTTTACGGTGCTCGCTTCGCTCGCGAGATCGCCTTCCCCTTTCTACCTCGAAATATCGCATTTCTGAACCCCTCGCCGACACAAAGTTTTCGATCTCCTTCTGTGGATTACCACAGAAATATTTCTTATTGTTTTTAATATATTGGGACTAGTAAGCCAGTAGATCCATAAGCCCGTAGATCAATAAGCCCGTAGATCAATATAGGCCAGTAGATCCATAAGCCCATAGATCAATACAGACTATAGATAAATGAGGCCCATAGATCAATAAAGCGCACAGAAACACGAAACACGGCAAAAAAATCCGTTGAAAGCAAAGAAACACGAAAGAACGCAAAAGCCCAAAGGAACCCAAAAACCCCGAAGGAACGCAAAAAAACCGTTGAAAGCGAAAAACACGAAAGAACTGGAAGAAACACGAAAGAACGCGAAGCAACATGAAAGAAGGCGAAAAAACACGAAAGAACCCAAGAAAACACAAAAGGGCCCAAAGAAACACGAAAGAACTTGAAGAAACACGAATGAAAGCTAAGAAACACAAAAATCGCGAAGAAATACGAAAGATCGCAAAAAATCCCAAAGGAACCCAAAGAAAACCTGAAGGAACGCAAAAAAATCCGTCGAAGAGAAAAAACATGAATGAACTGGAAGAAACACGAAGAAAGAATCGCGAAAAAACACAGAAAGAACCAGAAAAATAAGGAAGAACGCGAAAAAACTTGAAAGGACCCGAAGAAACACGAAAGAACCAGAAGTAACACAAAAAGAACGCAGAGAGAAACACGAAAGATCATAAAAAAAGAGCAAAGGAACCAGAAAAACTCGAAGGAACATAAAAAACCCCGTCGAAAGCGAAAAAAACATGAAAGAACAGGAAGAAACACGAAGAAACGCCAAAAACACAGAAAGAACCGGAAGAAACACGAAAGAACGCGAAAAAAACATGAAAGATCATAAAAAGCGCAAAGGAACCGAAAAAACTCGAAAGAACATAAAAAACCCCGTCGAAATCGAAAAAAACATGAAAGAAATGGAAAAAACACGAAAGAACCCGATGGAACACGTAAGAACGCGAAAAACACGAATGAACCTGAAGTAACACAAAAAAGAACAAAAAATCCAAAGGAACCCAAAAACCCAGAAGAAGTACAAAAAACCGAAAGAGCGCAAAAATACCAAAATGACATGTAAATCGCACACCCTGTATGACATTTTATTGAAATTAGCTCCCGTACGCGGAAAACCACGAAAACTTGAGGGAAAACTCTGGTGAAAGTCAGCGCTAGGAATGCGCAACTTAGATGTGACACCCTGTATATGAATCGAAAATATTTTATCGAATTAAGAACCCGTAAGCAGAAACAGCCGAAATAACTCGGAAAGTATTTGTTAATAATAGGCAACGCATATGGGACATCCAGTATATAATTGATTCGCATGGGTGCTTTTTCCAAAAAAAAAAAAAACAAAATAAAATTAATTCAACTCCAGCATCGATTCACCTTCCGTGAATTTTACTAAAGTTGAATAAATAAATTATTATTATTCGATAAAGCTCTAAAGATATGCACATAAATAGAGGCTACTCAATTTCCAGTTATTCCCGCATAAACCGAGTGACCCGGATTTATTCTGTGATTCTATACAATGCAAGGTCTATGTTTTCAAGACGATTGATCTCGAAACCCGTTCGGGTTTCTTCGTGGAAATTGTGACAGAATGGAATAATTCTCGACTTTCAAAACGGAAAATTTCGGTCTTATCTCTCTACTTGGATATGAAAATGGGTTTCTACTGCCCGAACATAACAGAAATGTCAAGATTACGTTAGATGAAAATTGAAGAAATGGAATTTTAAAAACACTATTTTAGAAATATAGTTCGTTTCTCGGTGATTTCTGAGGCCGTTTGAACTGAATTAAAAGAAAGATTACACTATACGTGAGGAAATCCTACCTGCAAAAAGGTTTTTATGAAAATATCCATTGATTACGAATGATTAATATAGGTAGTCATATTTTGATAGATTCATTTATATAAATACATACAACCAAGCACAATGAATTTTACACGGTCGTTCCTAAATTTCTTTGTGGAGTGAAAATTGAAATGTACAACCCGAATAAAGTATAATCTGCTATCTGCAAATCCCTACCTGCGAAATATTCATTCTGATTTGTTTATTGTTTGGTTGCGATTACAATACATAAGATTAGAATGTCAACGACAATTGTCATTTCAGAGTAGGAATCGACAGGGTGAAAAATGAATTGGCTAGGAGGGATGGCCAAACTGGATCTATGCTGTGTAAATTTTTGAATTTCCTAAATACACATCGTAGACTGTTAAACTATAAGAGAATACCTCACCAGGGTTCTTACGAATCGTATGAATTGAAGAATTTTCAAAAATATTATACGGAGTATGGATTAAAATTGTAATTGAAAATATGTGACAATGTTCTGTGAACGTCGGACGTGACTGATGATCTGGAAATTTGTGTTTGAGCCGAAGTAAGCTATTTTCAGCAATTAATTTAAAATATTTTTACTTTCGATTGGAAGATATGAATAGCTTTATCAAAGGTCCGATTCTCGTGGAAGACACATATGAAAACGGCTTTTCCCGATCGCGTCAGTGGAAAAAGCCTTTTCAATTTTACCGGACCATCTTTCGCGAAAAACCGGGAAATCGGTGTTTTAGATCATTTTTTGAAAATGTTAGCGTGGTCGTATAGGCATGTGAAATGCACCTAACGAAAGTCCGTCTCATGAACTTTACGGTGCTCGCTTCGCTCGCGAGATCGCCTTCCCCTTTCTACCTCGAAATATCGCATTTCTGAACCCCTCGCCGACACAAAGTTTTTCGATCTCCTTCTGTGGATTACCACAGAAATATTTCTTATTGTTTTTAATATATTGGGATTAATATATTGGGATGATAAGTGAAGTTTCAGACAGAAGGAAAATTGTGAGTTTGGTTATTTGCAAGTTAAGATATTTGTTTGTTGATTTTTTATATTGTCTATCTCCGGTGTTTTCAGATTGCACTGTTCCACAGAAAATGAAAAGATTACAGAACAGTCAGTGCTATTCTATAAATTATTTTAGTTTGAAATAATTCAAGTCAAGTTCGTTGATTGGTGAATATTTTATACTCGAATATTCGAGGGGGAAATAATAATCGGTTAAAGCAACTGTGTTAGTCCACTAGTACAATATACTTAATTGTGGAGAATAATTGGTCTAATGTATTATTCAATCACCTAGATAACAGGTTGTTCATTAATCATCATAAGAAACAATAGAATGCCATGTAACTATCATATTTTTACTTTTTTCTGCTAAGGGTTTTCCCAACTAGAATTCCTACCTCTTTCTCATGTAAGCACAGCAAAGGAAAAATGAATAAAAATGAATTTCAACTAGGCATGAAAAAAATTTTCAAGATATGGGATTTAGGACAGCTCCTTCCTGTCATTTCAATCAAAGAAAATAATTTTGAGAGAGAAAGAAGGAAGTATAGAATAGTGATTGCCTCATTCCTCTTTGTGATAGATTTGTTTTTGATGTCGAAGGGTTTTTCAGATATGAAAATAATAAATTCTACAACACATATATTTTTCATATATGTTAACATCTATGAATTTGGAGTTGTTTTAAAATTACATTTTATACTCGATGAAATAATCGAAATAATCTGTCAAACGTTGAAGACCCAGGAGACTTTCGATCTTATTGGACTGAATACTCAAACAGAAAATATATTCAGAACCGTTTTCTTGATGACATTCTTTGTATTGATATGGAATCTTTTTGGTATGATTTTGACGCTTTTCTTCTACTCAAGAGATGATTTATTCTATTCCTTCATTTCCATCATTTCTTCTCAATTTATTGATTTTCAGTTTTATCTTTTATATTCGTCAATTCTTAAAATAATCAAACATTATCTCGAAGTAATTTCCAAAGGTTCATTTTCACTTGGGAATAATGTTTCTGATATATCTAAGATTCCTGGATGGTTCGGTCAAATGAAAAATTTATTTGAAAGATTCAGTGAGCTGATGAGTGAAATTGTTCTTATCAGAACAGGCATGTTTTCCTTAAATATTTTGCTAGGTTCTCATTCCTTGCTTGTATTCTCTTTCGATAAATTGGTAGGAAATGATTCCATGTTACCCCTTCTCAATACGTATTATCATAGTGTTATTCTGTGTTGGAGTACCGTTCATAACGTTGATCTAATAGAAGAAATTCATTCTGAGGTGAGTACAACAAATAATGTTAGAAAGATTCAATATAATACTAGCCACTTCTTCAATACTTTTATTCCGATGAACACCCTATCTCAATACCAGTGCTATTCGCTATTACATTCTTCATACTAATACTTCTAGGTTATATCACATAACATATAATACCATAGAAAATACATAAGTGAAAACACAGAATGATATCTCAACATATAATGGGTGGCCCATTTAAAAATTGGAATTTAATTTTGCTATAAAAAAAAACTGCTCAATATTTTCCAATGGTTGAACATTTATTCAAAATGTTGGTTCATGACATTTATTTATGAAAAATAATTTCGGCCAAATGACCACCACGGCTAACTTGGCAGTAGCCTATTCGTTCCACCCAATTTTTTAATACATTTTCGATTGTTTGGGGCTCTATTTCACCAATAGCAGCTCGAATTTCGTTCTTGAGGTCTTGAATTGTTTCTGGATTGTTGGCGTAACACTTATCTTTCACCGCTCCCCAAAGATAATAATCCAATGGCGTCAGATCGCAGCTTCTTGGTATATATATATATATATTCTTTTGAACTTTTGGCTTACAATATTTAGTTAGCAAACAATAAAGCATATAGATCAGGGGTTAGTGACGGGGTGTCATACAATTCGGCGTATCACGCATAAAAGCCTAGGAAAAAACCCCGTAAAGAAACCCTGGCTCCCCGCCTAAGTGTGAAAGCACAAAAATAAGCTGAAATATATTTGGGATTTTTCTTCAAGAGTGGTCTTCTATTGATGGAACAGAGACTTCTTCAAGGTGCCCACATCGAATCTGGAAATAAAAAGACAAAAGCAGAAAAAAGAACCGAATATCAAAAATACAAAATTTGAAAGAGATAAAGAAAACTTCCTCAAATTAGCCTTTTGGATTAACTAGATATTGTGAATCAAGGATTTTTTAACATAACAAGCTGAACCGTAAATTTTACTAAGGAGATAATCAATGAATACATAACCTTTTATGGTTCCTCTTCAACGAAGTTTTTTTTTTTTAGTATCCGTATGTGTCTCTCGAAGGAGAATAATCTCAGCACCATAGTCCTTTGTTAGTTTAGAAATATAGTCACTCTTGTCCTTAGAAATACCTTCTATATTCAAATCTAATACACAAAATTTGTCGCCAATCTGCAAGAAGGATTCTTCGAATCGGGTCTTGCGGTCCAAGTGATGATTTTTCAGATCTTCTTATGTTTGAAGTCTGCTATGGAACCCATTCAAAGCTTCTTGGTGGCCAATTCACATCAGCATTTCTGCTGATTATTCGATTTCCGAAAATGTGGCGTAAAACATCGATTGTGGCGTGTGCTGTATGGCTCGTTGCACCGTCCTGTTGAAACTAAACATCGTCCAAGTCGTTAGCTTCAATTTCTTGAAAGAACCAATCGTTCAACATTGCGCGGTAGCGCTCGGCATTGACGGTTACTAAACCACTTTGGAAATAAGTTTTTAATATTTCCCAACTTTCTTCAAGCGAATAGCGTCCCATTTCGTAAACTTCAAACTTTCAACTAAATATTAGTCACGTCGAAAAGAATAGTTGACGTTTATAATGTCAAATAATCGGTAGTTCAAATTCCAAACACTAGATGGACCACCGTTATATATATATAGCCATTTTAGTATATATATATACATATATATATTTTTTTTGTTAGAATTTCTTGTGCTTTGATATAAATATTTTTGTTTAAAATTTCTTGGGCGTATAGCACTTATTACACTAATAAAGGGTAATTGTTAAATTATTATTTTATTTTTTCCAA
>JARTUT010000727.1:0-18266 GCA_030674115.1 Micraspis discolor
CAGACAAAAGAAAGGTCCGTTCACAACATATGTTCCCTATCGACATTTGTATCTTGACGCTCACTTCATACTGTTAAAATAGTATCTCCTCCATGACAACTCCTAAAAATACTACCGGACATATCGTAGACCTGAACAGGGTTAGAATAAGGTAACAATTAGCGATCACATAAAATGAAATGTTTTGAAAACAACTAACCTACTCACATGCAGCTCAACAGAGATAGTGTAAACACAATCAAAATAGTAGAAATCAACCTAGAAGTATGACAGGGAGATAGCAGATAAACAGTGGAACAAAGTGAATGAAATATGATAAAGTAGTAATAACAATAAAAATTGAGATACATTAAAAAAGCGATGAAATCAGAAGTGAATGCACAACAGACTTCGTTGAAAGATGAACTCGCACAAGAAGAAGATTTTGTATTCTGAATAGCACAGAAAACGAAAGACCAACATCCAGAAATCCTTCAAGTAGACCACCCAGAAAAGACCACAGATGGACAACAAGAACTCGGAAAAGTAAATGAAAGAAACATGCTGCAAGCTGTCGATAATAATAAACAATAATATCATAAGTATTGACTGTACTGCAAGAATTTCGTTGGGCACTGGAAAATCAGATATCGTATTTTACACTCCATCTGCTGCAATCAGTAAAATAGTGACTTTTTACTGAATAGGACAAGATAATTTTAAGAAGAAGAAGAATTTTAAGTTCATTCTTTGGTAACTGCCCAAAGTTGCATGCTGAAGACTTTTATAAAGCTTGAGAAATTCTTCAAGAAATTATGTGGCATTTGTCGACGTCCTAGGAACTTCAGGTAGAAAATTTTTTGAAAACAAACTATCAACTCAATAAAACTTTTTTAAATATTTATTGAAAAATACTTAAGTTAAAGTAACGTTAGATCTGTTGATGCTTTCAACTGTAGAAGATAGGTACCGAGTATCAGAGCTGTGCCAAAGCATTGTGCTTAGTGCTCGTGAAAGCACTCTAAGCACTTTAGTGCTTGAGCACTGTGCTCGCGAGCACTTTTCAAAGGCTAGTGCTTAGTGCTTGTTTTTCGGAGCACTCTCGCGAAAATCTTAGTGCTTAGTAATCCGCTAAGCACTAAGCCTTTCGAATTCTTGAAGTAGGGTCAATATGAGCAGGTACGGTATTTGATTTTTATGTGCGCAAAGATAATATGATCGTTTTGAATTAATATTCAGTATTTCTTCAGTCACCATTGATTTGACTTTATGGTTATGAAGGCCAGAAAATTTTTGTTTTTGCGCGCTTGTTACTAGTGGAACAGGCGGGCTATCGTTCTGTCCAAATGTCTGTAATTTCCGAATAGCGAGCCGAAAATGGTTTCAATCCATTGGCCTGACTTCTTGATGGAGAAACCTTGGTCAAATTTAAGTAGGTCAGGCTGGCTGGCCCTCCGGCCGAATACTCTCTATCTTCCGAAGGAAGGGACCTAGAGTTTTCATTTTTTCAGAATAGGTCGAGTGTCCAAATATCTCGGTCGAGTTCGTTATTGGGCCAAATCCATCGAATAGTTTAGCAGTTAATAACATTAATTTCTCGAATATTCATCCTATCAATTCTTAACTTAGAGAATGTCTAGATAGCGTTAAAGGAAGGAGTGTGCCAAATTTCGAGAAAATCGTCACGAGAGAAAATTTTTAAAAATTCCCAAAATGTTTTTTTCTCAATTCACGATATCTCATAAGTTATTCGTCAGATCACAACAATTTAGGCATTTATGCAGGGTATAGGTACCTAAAATATTTCAAAATTTCATAATCATAGCGTACAATCTCCAGAAGATATAAGAGTTTTTCTGAAACTGAAGTCACAGATTATATTTCTATCTATGAATTCACATCACATCAACTATAAATCTCTATGAGGGTGGTTTTAATTTTATGACAAGTTGTCATAATGAGTGAATATTGAGCCGAAAAATGAAACTAATTCTGTGGGGTTCATTTTTATGACAAACATGTCTAAAATACTGGTGTGTGCAGTTGTCATATTTTGAATGGAAATGATATTATGAATTTTGCGACAAGTGGACTATTTTTTCCCAAATGTCTGTAATTTCTGAATATCGAGCTGAAAATGATCGCCGTCGGTTGGATTTGACTCGTGATGAAGAAACGGTGGTCCAATTTGAAAATGTTTGGCTGAATATTCTCTATCTTCCGAAAGAGATGAGATATAGATTCCATATTAATAGAATTAGTTTATTATCCAAATATAAGTCAAGTTAGTTATTGGGCCCGACCTGTCCGATAGCTCAGCAATTATGAATCTGAAATTCGGTTATAATTGATGACACTCAACTACAACAACTTATATATGGTATAGAAATGTGGAAATAATGCCAGATCGAAGAATTTGCTGAACTGTAAGTTCACTCAACTTCCATTTAAGATATATGTTTATTGATTCTTTCACACTCATTGTGCTGGCTGATTTTGAATCGCACTCTTTTTAAGTCTGAGAAAAGACTTTAGAACAAGGTAAAAGCTCCTGATCTCACGTCATTGCTTTCCACATTTTTTCAGTAATGTGTTCTCGCTTATAAAATAATTGGTCCTCGATTATTAATTCAACTTTATGCATTGATTAGGAACAGCCATTCAGATTCAGATCGACGAATAAGATTAACTAGTGCCAGAATGTCAATTGAATTAATGCGTTTCACAAAACAAATAATATGGCTTTTGAGTTTTTCCCAGTCTCGAAATCATAATTTTAGATATGTCGATGAAGCTAAAGAGTTCTCATTTCAATCAAACAACATTACATAAAATAGTTCCCACTAAAGTGCTTAGTGCTCGAAATATTCAATTACTTTTGCAAAGTGCTCGGTAATCCGGAGCCTTCTGTCGAAAGCGGTGCTTAGAACTCGAGACTCAGAAGCCTTTTTTTCGAGTGCTAAGGGCTTAGTGCTCGAAGCACTTTTTTTCGGTGCTTAGCACAGCTCTGCCGAGTATAATATCTATGATATTGATGTGATGTTCTTGATTGAGACTCAAATATAGTTTACAGAATTTTGATTGCCATGACCAATGAATTTCAGCAACTGTTGTTCTTCTTCACCAATAGCAGTTGCTCTATTCCAGTGTTTTACATTTAATCGAACTGCCGAAGCAGCAGATTTAGATTTAGTTCAGCTGTTCGAAAATCTGGGTATTCAGATTTTTGACGATAACTGAAAAGAGTACTATTACCAAATGATTGACCTAGAGGTAGTAAAATAAAATGTTTATTGTATAATGAACAAATTTCCGAAGTAAATAGTACTCCCACGTACTCGGTAAAATATTCAAAATTCAACTACATCTACATATATTTCAGAAGTTATCTTGGGAAAATGTAGAGTCATATTTCACAATGGAAAAGTCTGAACGTTGTGTTCACTTGAGAAAAGAGCAATCAGCTCCGCTAGAGCGAGTAATGTGTGTTGCCTAATTATTCAAGTCAAGAATATTGAGAGTAGAGTCGTATTTATGACTCTGAATGGTGTTTTTAGGAATTTTTTCTCTGATGAGGGTCCTTATATTTCGCAAATTCTATTCACTGAAACTTAACTTTCTGAAGTTAATTTCGAATAAAGTTGTCAACTTCAGTTGTGTAGTCATAGCGAGAGATAAGTGCACGAAATGCGATTATTGCTGTAATAAGGATTTGATTGAATAAAAACGATGATATCTTACCAAATCAGGAAACTTCAATGGTTGCTAAAAGAAAAGTAAAATACCCACTGTTCAACATGTTTCAAATGAACTTCGAGAAGGAACTTATACTTTTTGTTTATGATCCTTATTTATACCAAAAAGTGTATTCGTAGTGTTAATTGTGGAGAACCGACCTGAGATACAATGAAGTGGAGAAACATGTGGGATTCAATGAAAATGAAGGAATATAAAAACTCGTTTGGTTGTTATACTCGTACATGCCAAAACGTTATTGATTTATATCGACAACTTCCCTAAGAAATAAAGAGCGTCGAAATCGAAGAGTAGCATAAGAAGTAGTGAATCTACTCAGTAAATATAAAGAAAATTTTATCAAACGTCGAATATCGAAAAGCGTACATAGATAATTTTCTCACTGACTGATCGCACTGCACCACAGATCAGGCCGATCGGCACCGGCGACCACAGATGCTTCACCCGGAACATACAAGCCGAAAGGTTCCATTGTATATTCAATTTATGTCCCTCACAACACAAACGATTACAATGAGGCCGACGGCGGAGCGATGAGGATCAGGACGGGCGGCTAGTTTTATGACGTGTTCTGTAGTTTCGTTGCGAAATTTCCACTCTATGCATCCGATGTCAATGTTTGGAGGGAATTATTGAGGATGAACCGTTTCATGCGTGACGTGATGGAGCACGATGCGATATTCTGTTCAAATACCGAAAATTCACGCATTGCGGGACCGTATAGGGGTATAATTGTTCTGGGATGCTGGGGTCAGTGGATTTTTTTAACGGACGATCGTGCAATTTCGGTTGATTGGCCGATAAGGTAGATCGCCAGTCACTACAGAATTGAATTCGAAACGTCGCAGTATGTTTTATTATTGTGCCTCGCAGGTGGGGAATTTTTTCATTAATTTTCAATAGAAAAGATGAGCACCGGACGAAACTATCAACATTTAGAGCAATCAAGTGAATTATCATTCATTAATCATTCCGCAAGATGGCGGTTACGTGTTTGAAGTGTGCAAAATCAATAAGTCGAAATGACGACTCAATATCGTGCTCAAATAATAAAGCACATATGTATCAAATAGGATGTGTGAATACTACTGGAGAACTTTTCGAACAACTGAAAAAATCTACTGGTTCCCAAAAATGGCTGTGTGGTATATGTGGGTCTGACGAAGTCATTACTCACGTTATGAAGTCTGTCGGCAACGGTGAGAAAAGTATGGATGGATTGGGATGAGATCAGAAATACTTAACCTCAAAATGGAGGTCATATCACTGAAAGATGAACATATCAAATTATTAAATAAAATTGGTAGTGATACTGAGATGTCTTATGCTGGCCTGGCAGGAAAACAGAAAATTTCCGATGTAGTTGTTGACAATTCTACAACGGCAACTACTAAAATTATTTCAGGTAACAAATTATTGTCACATAGCGTGTCCGGTTCCATTGAGTCCAAGTCCAATGTGGAGAGACAAGATGTGAATAAGGAAGAAGCTATAGCACAAAATACATCAACTTCGAAATGTGCAGAAGCTCAAACTTTGCATTCCAATGTTCAGTCAGCCAACAAGATAGCAAAAACAACTGATAACGAAGGTTTTACTGTAGTTGAAAAACGAAAAGACGTCATCGTAGCAATCCTATTTTGGGTACTTGCAAAAATGCCAACATAGCAATAAAATCAGCACCTAAATTTAAATATTTACATGTATGTAATTTGCACCCAAATATGGAGGAGAGGGTCATTGTTGGTCACCTCGAGAAAAATGGAATTAAGGATGTAAAATGTTCCAGAATGAAATCAAATAGACCAGAGGAATATTCCTCATTCAAGATAATGGTACCTGATCATCTTTTTGAAGCCCTGAGGAACCCTGAAATTTGGTCGGAAGGAGTAAGACTTAATCCTTTTTATTTCGTCTGATGAAGAGCAAAATCAACGAATGAAGAGGCGTTATAGCATCGTTCATCAAAATGTTCAGTCGATAGGAAATTGTTTCAATCAGTTAGAACTGTTTATAAATGAACTTGATGTGTCATTTGTCACAGAACATTGGAAAAGTGAAGATGAACTTCTGAACTACAAATTTGTGAACTATAATTTAATTTCCTTTTTCACGCGAGAAACAGGTAAACACGGCGGCTGCGCCATATATTGTAGGAGTGGGATCACTTGTAAAGAACGATCCGATCTTAAGTCTTCAGTTCCATTTGTAATCGAGTGTTCAGCTGTGTAATGTCTTATCGATAGTAAAAAAACAATTATCATTTGCATATATCGCCCCAGCTGTTTTAACAAACTGGATTTAGATACGTTCTTTGAGAAGATGCATAACATTTTTATGAAATTAACAAGGGAACGATGTTCTTTTGTGATAACTGGAGACTTCAACATCGATATCCTTTCAAAAAATTTGTTAGCAGAGAGGTTCATATCACTTGTTGAAGGTTTCAATGCAAAATGTATGATTACCGAACCTACTAGGGTAACACCAACATCTTCGACATGTATCGATAATATTATAACCAATATCGAAAATGATACTTCGGCAAGTGTTTTCGAACAACATATTTCTGATCACAGAGTGCAATTGTTCAGTTTTGTATCTTTCGATGATGTTATTAACAAGAAAGAAATTCGCCTAATGAATGAGTCTACTACTGACGTGTTTCTGATGTCCTTGTCTCAAGTGGACTGGAACATTTTTTCAACTGATTCTGTCACTTGTGTGGACCTTCTGTGGGATAGATTCCATGAGACATATAAACGAATATTTGATGGCTCATTTCCATTTATTTCTGTTAAAAACTACAACAAATTTAATATTCCAATTACACCCTCGGTTCAAAAACTCCGTGAATTATTGAATACTTTATTTGTAATGTCAGAAAATAATTCAAATTTTAAAGGTCAATACAGAGAAGTAAAACATCGTTATGATAGGGAATTGAAGAGAATGAATCAAGACTACTTCAGAAAATTAATTTCAACAAGTAAAAATAAGTGCAGAACATCTTGGAGCATACTGAGTAGACTAACCGGTAAAAATACGTCCAAAGAAGATGTCTTTGGTCATGTTGGAGACCCACAAATACTTGTCAATGAATTCAGTCAGTATTTCGCAGGCTTACGTTCAGAGCATTCCAATAATTCAAATATATCGGACATTACATTTGGTAACAGTCGAAATAACAAATCTTTTTATTACTTTCCTGTCACCGAGGCGGAATTGATGGATATTGTAGCCAAAATGAAAAGTAAAAACTCCTGTGGTTATGATGAAATTCCTATCACAGTCATCAAGAAATCGATCCATATAATCGCTAAACCTCTGTCTAACATTATCAACAGAGCTTTTACAGAAGGTTTATTTCCATCGGCACTTAAGCTGGCTGTTATAAAACCTCTTCATAAAAAAGGAGATGTTAATGATGTTCATAATTACCGTCCTATCAGTTTGCTGACAACGTTTAGTAAAGTTTTCGAAAAAGTATTGGTCAACCGCTTATTGAATTTTTTTCATAAGTTCAGGATATTTTCGCCAAATCAACATGGCTTCTTGAGCGGTAGAAGCACCACCACAGCTCTCTATGAATTAACATCTACAATTATTCAAGCACTTGAACAAAGTGAGGTGCCTATCGGACTTTTTCTCGACCTGTCTAAGGCCTTCGATTCCGTAAATCACATAAAACTGTTGAATAAATTGGAACTCTATGGTATTCGAGACAGCCAGCTTAAGTTGGTACGTAGTTACTTGAGCAATAGAACTCAAAGGGTGTCCGTTACCATTGGCGCTGGAGTTCACACGTCTAATGACAAAATTCTGAATGTGGGTGTACCTCAGGGTAGTATTCTTGGGCCCCTTCTCTTTATAGTATTTATAAATGATTTACCTTCGGCTATATCATCTTTTGTCCTGAATGTTGTCACTATTTTGCTGTTCGTGGACGACGCAAATGCTCTTGTGAAAGATAGGGATATCCAGTCAGGTATCGAGCGAACGCAGGTTGTCTTCGAATTGATTAAAAATTGGTGTATTGGGAATGACCTAAATTTAAATATTGAAAAAACAGAGTGCGTCATGTTTAAAACTAATAGATCCAAATTGAAATTTCCGGAAAAAATAGATTTCAACAATACATCAGTTAAGATAGCACAGTCCACAAAGTTCTTGGGAGTTCATGTGGACGACCAATTGAATTGGTGTGAACATGTTCTACAACTTGGTAAAAAACTGAATAGTGCTCTTTACATGATAAGAGTATTATCTCGACGGGTGGATGTGAATCTTTTGAGGTCCATATACTTTGCAAGTTTCGATTCTTTGCTTCGGTATGGAATCGTGATTTGGGGTGGCAGTTCTGATACCAGTAAATTATTTGTACTTCAGAAATCGGCTTTAAGAGCCATGATAGGATTAAAATATAGAGAAACATGTAGGGGCCATTTCAGAAGGAATGGAATTCTTACTTTCTACGGACTCTTCATTATGGAGAGTATTCTTTATACCAGAAAAAATCCCCATTATTTTGAAGATTCCAAAAATAATAATAATACCAGGCGAACAGTTCCTTATCACTTTCCACAACATAATCTGACTCTAACAGAAAGAAACACCAAATATGTATGTATCAGATTGTATAATAGTGTCCCCAAAGCCATATTAGATATAATGGATTTCAGAGTATTCAAGAAAAAACTAACCAACTTGATCGTCAATATTGAACCTTATTCAGTATTAGAGTTTTTGAAATATGATTATAGGAATTTTGAAATGTAATTCTAGTTTTTCTTTGTTTGACGGTTTCTCATTTCTTTGTATTCTGGATTCTGAGAATAAATTTATTGTTATTGTTATTGAATGATGTTTTCTTCGAAATCTACAGAAATAATTATAACGATCTTTTTATTGCCCAACAGAATTATCCTAATCATAATAGTGTTATAGAATCAATATTGACGGTTTAATACTATCTGTTTCAATTCAAATAGCCACAACCGATCAGAAATTGTGGAAAACGGTAGGACACAACATTTTTTGTATGAAATACGCTCGATAAAAAATATGGTCTATAACTACATAGGCGTACAAATAGAAAACCGCGATTTTACTTCATAATTTGAGGTTTCATTATAAGAAACTCGATACATACTCATTCTTCAAAATATTCTCCATCGCTAGCTACAACTTTCTCCCATCTTTGTAGCAGTTTCTGAATTCCACGTAGAAAAAACTGTCCGTCATTTGACGCGATCTACGAATCGATCCAATTTTTGGCTTCTTCGTTAGAACGAAAGTGATCTTCGCCGAGGTCATGCGTCATCAATCGGAATACGTAGAAATCAAAAGGGGCGATGTCAGGAGAGTACGGCGGTTGGGGTGAGATATCCCATTTCAATGTTTCCAGGTATGTTTTCACGACCTTAGAAACATGTGACCGTACGTTGTCATGGAGAAGTATTATCATGTCGTGTCTTTCCCCGTATTGCGCGCGTTTTTCCTTCAACGCTCGACTCAAACGTATTAGTTGTGTCCGACAGAGGGCGCCTGGTTACAAGATTTCGTTGATGCATGGCCAGGAGGTCCCACAATTTTTTCCGCTTCAGATTGTCATAGTGTATCCACTCTTCATCTTCGGTTACGATGCGATGCAAAAAACCCTTTCTGTTTCGCCGTTGGAGGAGTTGTTCGCACGTGAAAAGGCGCCGTTCGATATCCCTCGGCTTCAACTCGTACAGCAGCCAATGTCCCAGTTTCTGGATCATTCCTAAACGTTTTAAGCGATGAGAAAGCGCTTGCTAAGTCACGCCTAATAAATTTGCACGTTCTTGTTGTGCTCTACAAGAATCTTCATCCAGCAAAGTCTCCAAATATGCATCCTCGAACTTTTTCACGGGTCCATGAGTTTCCTTGTCTCACACAGTAAAAATAGACAAACAAGATTTTGTAGAATGATGCTTCAGCGGACTATGTAACGTTTCTGTTGGTACTTATCGACTGATTTGCAATGCTAGTGCAACCTATGGTAATGCGGCGGTTTTCTATTTGTGGACCTGATATTTTGATAGGAATTAATTTGGAACATTTCCGAAACACTTTACTGTTTCCATTTATGTGTGTATTGAAGATTGTCTACATTCCCAGAAAACATTAGACTCAACGCGATTTCGCCGAATATCAATTCCTAAAGCAGTAGAGGATTTCCTCATCAGCATGCTGATCCTTGTACTCAAACACTTAACGCCGCCTCATTTATGTGAAAGGGAAAGAAAACAACATCGACTACAGAAATTTCTAGAAGACTTCATGTCCAACGTATACGTTGAATTTTAAAGTTCTGTAATTCCAGGCAATCTTAATTAATATCTCGGGAAGCAGAAACAGTTAGCGACGTGGCTCAGGCTACGTTATCAAGATGTTAAATATTTGTTTTTGCGCTTAAGAATAACCTGATATCGCGATTTTTTGCTGCTCGGGAATTTTTCATTGCTGTTGTTGAAGAAACAGTGCCTTTGTCCGTAGAACCGTGAATGAAAGAGTTGAACTTTATTGGTCCCCGTGCGATAATTTATTCTTTACTTTCATTTCCCAGATCCTTCGCGTTGATATGTGGAGTGGTTTGAAGAAAGTTACTTTTATTATAGTTTTTTCTTTCTTGGGATAATGAGGATACTCATTCTACATTTTGCGTAGCTGTTAGTTCGCCTCACAATATTTGGAATGCTGAAGGGAAGTTCTTTTAATTTTAAAATCTTTTTTTCACTTCTTTCATTCAGAATTTCGAGTGCAAAACAAAGAATTTTTATGACATTATTTTCATTTGGAGGACAGCAACAATTCAGGAAATTTTCGAATTTTTTAATATTAGGATGAAAATGACAATATTTTCTCTTTCATTGACCGAGAAAACGTGTTTTCTATGATAAAAATGTATCAAAGATACTTCAATCGATAAAACCATTTATTTGCACTTTTCATGAAAAAACTTGTTCAGTTTAATTATTTGAAATCAATAGAACATTTCCATGGTGAGTCAATTTCATTCATTTATAATAAACGCAATTCTATGGAGTGTAGACTTGGTGAGTCTTTGAGTACTGCGTTAATTTCGACCACAGATGTTTGAATGCAGAGGAAACATTTTCTTTGTTTTTCATTTTGTCAAATTTGGCCCCGTTCAAATGATAATGAAAATTTATTTAATTATTCATTTATTTATTTATTAATTAATTAACGGTACATGAACTTCGTATGTTAAATAAAACACAAAATAATAAAATCTAAGTAGTTTAATACGAAAAAGAGTAGATGTAGAGGTAAAGCAAGTATAAGTACGAATATATGTGTAATATGAAACAGAAAAACAATATAAATCACAAATAGAAATTTATCTTGAATATCACAGTCTTATCAGGTACTTCAATTCTCTCCTCAACCTCGAAATAGATACATGAAATATATCAACTCCTAATGAGTCGATGACGTTCGCGTTTCGCATTAATCTCGAAACCGGGGAATGAAAACAATAATTGGTTCTTGATTGCTCGAGTCGAAATAAATCAAACCTTCGGATGGGTCGAGGTGGAACATTTATGTTGAATTGTGACAACAAGTCTGGGGAGTACAGAAGACCCTGAAAGAGCTTAGCAGTGAATATCACATCCGCATGAAATCTTCTCGTCCTCAAGGAGAATAGTCCAAGGCGTTCCCGCATTCGACTGGCGGAGAAAGTATAAACTGAAAACGTACCCGTTCTAAGAGCGGCATACTTTAGAAATCTGTTTTGGACCCTCTCTAGGAAGGAAACGTCGACCGATGAGTATGGAGACCACACTACAGAGGAGAACTCCAACATTGATCTAACCAACGAGATGTAAACATGGTGAAGAGTCTTGGTGTTGAAGTCCCTAGTATTCCTCATTATGAACCCCAGAGTTTTGAGAGATGACGTAGAAACGTTCCGAATATGTGCCCTAAAAGACAACGTGTTGTCATATGAAACACCCAGGTCTTTATAAACAAATACTCTATCTAAAGGCTTACCAACAATACAATAATCGATCGTGATAGGGTGCTCCAGACGGAGAATCGTCATGAACTTACACCTATTGATGTTGATAGTCAGGTAATTGGCAAGACACCACTCCTCAACCACCTGTAAATCCGATCTCAACCGGTCAACATCGAATAACGATTCTAATGAGAAGAAAAGTTTTGGATCATCCGCGAACAGCAAGAACTTAACAAATCGGATAACATGACTTAAGTCGTTGATAAAAATCAAGAATAATAATGGATCAAGATGACTACCCTGAGGAACTCCCGAAGTTGCCGGTATCGAAAAAGATAATGTTTCACCAATTTTAACGGTTTGGTATCTGTCTGAAATATAAGACATCGACAACCGACAAAAATTATCATGGAGACCAAAAATTTTATGGGACACACTGTCAAAGGCAAGATCAGTATAAATAACATAGACCTGCTTGTCATCTTCTAAAGCTTCAAGAACATACTGAATGAAAACCAGAAGATTGGTTTCAACGTCTCTACCCCGAAAAAATCCATGCCGCTCAGGAATGATCCCTTCATAAATTCTCGATTTCACTTGCTCATGAATGATAGATTCAAATTTAGGGATTATGCTAAGCACAGTAATCGGTCTGTAATTGGCACGTCCTCTTTGGAACCTGATTCAAAAATAGGCTTGATGAACTCAGTCTTCCAGGTATTCGGGAAAACACCATCATTTAAGGATTTATTGAATGGTATATGAAGAGAGGGAGCAATGAATTCTTTGCATTTCTTTAAAAACGAAACGGGAAAGTTATCAGGTCCAGGACTCTTATTTATGTTTAGAGATTCGATACCGTGCAACACCTGGTCTACATGAATAATCGAGAAAGAAATGGTGTCATCACTATCACGAAACAGACTATCAGAGGCGTCATAAGAGATGTTGTCATTGTCCGGTTTATAAACTGATTAGAAATTGAAAAAAAAATTGCATTATCCCCTGTATTGCTCAAACGACAATATCAATTGAAATGGTCTCTTATGGACCTAATAATCATATTTGTTCAATGTTACCAAGGTGGAGGAAATCTCTTCAGTCTATGGTTTCGACCACTAAACACTATAGACGAAATTAACCACTGAACAAGTTCTGGTTCACCACATTCACCACAAAATCTAAATTGTTATTTGTTTTATATATTATTGGTTATCTCAAGCACTTTGATCAATATCCAAATCCGAGTATTATCTAAATAATATAGTGATAAGATCGGGGACCAGAGAAAAAAATCAAAATTGGTCCCGTTAGGGACCCGGAAAGCGTAGCTTTGAGAGCGACCCGCAGGGCCGCTCGAGAGGGAATCTTAAAACAGATCGAAAGGCGTATCCTCCTCAGGAGAAGCGACCAAGAAAAACCCCCGGGCGCTCTTAAAGTGCCCGAAAATTTCGAAAGAAAATCGCGAAAATGACGTTTTCGCGAAATCGCCCAAAGGCGAAAAACGGGCGAAAGTACTCCTATGAAGCCGGAGCATCTCGCGGGGAGGGGGGGATCGCTTTTTCTGGACGAGGAACGTCCCCATGCGTGGCTACGAGCTCAGCCGCGGAGCCCCTCGAAATCTATACGAAAAATATGCATATAAAACGGCAATTTTAGACTTGCGACTTCCTGAAACGTCAAAAAACCGCACCTACGTTTTTCCTCCGTGCCGCTCGAAAACGATATAAATCGCCCCGCGATCGGTAGAAAACGAATCTACGTGAAATTTCCATCTCTGGGTACCAATTTTCACATCCAAGTAGCGAGTCAAGGCCGCGAATTCTTCATTCGAAATTCGGCAATTTATACGGTGAAATGAGGCAAAATGTCAGAATTTCTCATACGATTCCGATGATAGCCGAACGCGAGCTCCAAATTTGAAAATACGGCATCAATTTTTCGCTCGATATGGCCGGTGAAAGATTGTTTGCGCCTTCAAGCACTCGAATAAGAATCTACAGGAGATTCCGAATCTCTAGATACCTACCACTTTTCGTGAATCGCAAGAAAAACACCTCAAATATGCGTTTGAAAATCGTCATTTCAGGCTCTATTTTCGCGCTAATTCATTTTCGTCCTTGAAGAATGCACACAGATCACGATGAATCGCTATACAGGCTGTGCTATCTCGAAAAATCGCTATACAGGCTGTGCTTATGGAAAGCACTGATTTTCACCAGATTCTTTCTTCGAGAGATTTCGTGTTACTTAGGGTTCTATCATGTTTTCCGCGTTTTTTCGTATTTGGTCGGTTTCTTTCTTGGTGGAATGCACTGAACTCGAAACGATAGAGTTATAAACGATATTCTTTCGGTTTGTTTTTTATGAAGAAAGCACCCACTGCGAATCAATTATATACGGGGTGTCCCATATGCATTTTTTCTTCAAGTTCTCTCGCGAATGGGAGCTGATTTCGGTATAATGTCATACAGGGTGTGCGATTCACTTTGAATTTGCGATCGGGTGATATACAGGGTGTGCAATTTACAAGTTAATTTGATTTTTTTGCGCAAATTCGAGTTTTTGTGTTGTTTCGGGGAGTTTTGGATCTTAATTCGATAAAATATATTCGATTCATATACAGGGTGTCAGATCTGAGTAGCGCTGACATTCAGCTTTTGTGCTTTTCCGCGTAAGGGAGCTTAATTCAATGAAATCCCATACAGGGTGTGCCATTAACAATGATTTCGCGATCGATTGATATACAGGGTGTGCAATTTAAAAGTTCTTTCATTATTTTTGCACGCTTTCGGTTTTTGTGCTCCCTCGGGGTTTTAAGCTTTCCTTCGAGTTTTTTTGCGCGCTTTCGGTGATTTTGTGCTCCTTCGGGGTTTTTTCGGTTCCTTTGGATATTTTTCGTTCATTCGTGGTACTTCGGGTTCTTTCTTCGTGGAATGCACCGAACTCAACGATAGAGTTGAAACGATATTCTTTCGGTTTGTTTCTTATGATGAAAGCACCCACTGCAAATCAATTATATACTGGGTGTCCCATATGCATTTTTCATCATGTTTTTCACGTGTGAAAGCGAATTTCAGTAAAATGTCATACAGGGTGTGCGATTTACAATGAATTTGCGATCGGGTGATATACGGGGTGAGCACTTTACAAGTTCTTCTGTTTTTTTTGCGCGCTCTCAAGTTTTTTGTGTTCCTTCGGGTTTACGGAAAAATTATCTTCGAAACATATACATGGGTGTTACATAGGAGCTCCATAGAATAATTTTGATACTTCCTTCGTGGTAATTACTGAACTCGAATAGATGGAGTTACAACGATATTCTTTTGGTTTTTTTCACTGCTAATCAATTGTATACTGAGTGTCTCAGATGCATTCTCCTTCAAGTTTTCTCGCGAATGGGAGCAGATTTCGATAAAATGTCATACAGGGTGTGCAATTTACAATAAGTTTACGGTCGGGTGATATACGGGGTGTGCAATTTACAAGTACTTTTGTGTTTCGGGTTTTTTTACAGGTTCCTTTAGATTTTTTGTGTTACTTGGTGTTCTTTCGTGTTTTCTCGCGTTGTTTCGTGTAATTTCGGTTTCTTTCGTATAACTTCGGTTTCTTTCGTGTTTCTTCGGATTCCTTCGTGTTTTTCGCGTTTCTCCGTGTTTTTTCCAGTTCTTTCTAGCTTTTTCGCTTTCAACGGGTAATTTGACGTGTTTCGTGTTTCTGCGCGCTTCATTGATGTATGGGCCCTATTGATCTGCGGTCTATATTGATCTATGGTCTATATTGATCCATGGGCCAATTGAACTTCTGGCCTATTGAACTACTGGCCTATGGATCTACGGGCCTATGGATCTACGGGCCTATTGATCTACCCGCTTACTAGTCTATATAATAAAGTAATAAGATCGGGGACCAGAGAAAAAAATCGAAACGGGTCCCGTCAGGGACCCGAAAGCGTAACTTTCGAGCGCCCGCAGGCCGCTCGAGAGGGAATCTTAAAACAGATCGAAAAGGCGTATCCTCTTCTAGGAGAAGCGGCCCCGAAGCACCCCGGGCGCTCTCAAAGTGCCCGAAATTTTCAAACGAAAATCGCGAAATCGGCCATTTTCGCGAAATCGCCGAAAGGCGAAAACGGGCGAAAGTACTCCTATGAAGCCGGAGCATCTCGCGGGAGGGGGTCGCTTTTTCTGGACGAGGAACGTCCCCATGCGTGGCTACGAGCTCAGCCGCGGAGCCCTCGAAATCTATACGAAAATTATGCATATAAAACGGCAATTTTAGACTCGCGACTTCCTGAAACGTCAAAACCACACCTACGTTTTTCCTCCGTGCCGCTCGAAAACGATATAAATCGCCCCGCGATCGGTAGAAAACGAATCTACGTGAAATTTCCCATCTCTGGGTACCAATTTTCACATCCAAGTAGCGAGTCAAGGCCGCGAATTCTTCATTCGAAATTCGGCAATTTATACGGTGAAATGAGGCATAATGTCAGAATTTCTCATACGATTCCGATGATAGCCGAACGCGAGCTCCAAATTTGAAAATACGGCATCAATTTTTCGCTCGATATGGCCGGTGAAAGATTGTTTTTCGCCTTTCAAGCACTCGAATAAGAATCTACAGGAGATTCCGAATCTCCAGATACCTACCACTTTTCGTGAATCGCAAGAAAAACACCTCAAATATGCGTTTGAAAATCGTCATTTCAGGCTCTATTTTCGCGCTAATTCATTTTCGTCCTTGAAGAATGCACACAGATCGCGATGAATCGCTATACAGGCTGTGCTATCTCGAAAATCGCTATACAGGCTGTGCTTATGGAAAGCACTGATTTTCACCAGATTCTTTCTTCGAGAGATTTCGTGTTACTTAGGGTTCTATCATGTTTTCCGCGTTTTTTCGTATTTGGTCGGTTTCTTTCTTGGTGGAATGCACTGAACTCGAAACGATAGAGTTATAAACGATATTCTTTCGGTTTGTTTTTTATGAAGAAAGCACCCACTGCGAATCTATTATATACGGGGTGTCCCATATGCATTTTTCTTCAAGTTCTCTCGCGAATGGGAGCTGATTTCGGTATAATGTCATACAGGGTGTGCGATTCACAATGAATTTGCGATCGGGTGATATACGGGGTGTGCAATTTACAAGTTAATTTGATTTTTTTGCGCAAATAAAATATATTCGATTCATATACAGGGTGTCAGATCTGAGTAGCGCTGACATTCACCAGAGTTTTTCTCCAGCTTTTGTGCTTTTCCGCGTAAGGAGCTTAATTCAATGAAATCCCATACAGGGTGTGCCATTAACAATGATTTCGCGATCGATTGATATACAGGGTGTGCAATTTAAAAGTTCTCTCATTATTTTTTGCACGCTTTTGGTTTTTTGTGCTCCCTCGGGGTTTTAAGCTTTCCTTCGAGTTTTTTTGCGCGCTTTCGGTGATTTTGTGCTCCTTCGGGGTTTTTCGGTTCCTTTGGATATTTTTCGTTCATTCGTGGTACTTCGGGTTCTTTCAAGTTTTTCGTCGGGTTCTTTCTTCGTGGAATGCACCGAACTTGAAACGATAGAGTTAAAACGATATTCTTTCGGTTTGTTTCTTATGATGAAAGCACCCACTGCAAATCAATTATATACTGGGTGTCCCATATGCATTTTTCATCATGTTTTTCACGTGTGAAAGCTAATTTCGGTAAAATGTCATACAGGGTGTGCGATTTACAATGAATTTGCGATCGGGTGATATACGGGGTGAGCACTTTACAAGTTCTTCTGTTTTTTTGCGCGCTCTCAAGTTTTTCAAGTTTTTTGTGTTCCTTCGGGTTTTTTTACGGAAAAATTATCTTCAAAACATATACTGGGTGTTACATAGGAGCTCCATAGAATAATTTTGATACTTCCTTCGTGGTAATTACTGAACTCGAATAGATGGAGTTACAACGATATTCTTTTTTTTTTTTTTCACTGCTAATCAATTGTATACTGAGTGTCTCATATGCATTCTCCTTCAAGTTTTCTCGCGAATGGGAGCGGATTTCGATAAAATGTCATACAGGGTGTGCAATTTACAATAAGTTTACGGTCGGGTGATATACGGGTGTGCAATTTACAAGTACTTTTGTGTTTGGGGTTTTTTCAGGTTCCTTTAGATTTTTTGTGTTACTTGGTGTTCTTTCGTGTTTTCTCGCGTTGTTTCGTGTAATTTCGGTTTCTTTCGTATAACTTCGGTTTCTTTCGTGTTTCTTCGATTCCTTCGTGTTTTTTCGCGTTTCTCCGTGTTTTTCCAGTTCTTTCTAGCTTTTTCGCTTTCAACGGGTAATTTGACGTGTTTCGTGTTTCTGCGCGCTTCATTGATGTATGGGCCCTATTGATCTGCGGTCTATATTGATCTATGGTCTATATTGATCCATGGGCCTATTGAACTACTGGCCTATTGAACTACTGGCCTATGGATCTACGGGCCTATGGATCTACGGGCCTATTGATCTACCCGCTTACTAGTCTACTATATGAAAATAAG
>JARTUT010002204.1:0-447434 GCA_030674115.1 Micraspis discolor
TAAGCGATAAAAGTGATGCTGGAATTCGTTGCTGTTTTCACAGTCGTTTGAAGATTTATTTTCACTGCCAGAATGTACTTTATGAAATTTATCTTCTTAAAGATATTATTACCAATGTTATTATTACCCTTACCTCATGTACAGATGAAATGAATAAACTACTAATATATTAAAGTTTCTTTGAGTATTTGGAGTTACTTCATAGAGTTTTGAGAAAATTTATTCTTGTTGAAACATAATGATCAAAAACCTTATGAATTTCATAATCTGTCCCCAGTAGTGTTGAAGATAATTCAAAAATTTTTTCCGAATAGGTTTCGACAATATAGCATTTCATCGAACTGGTTTTTATATTGCAACCTATTTAAACTTCAAAACTTGAGACATTTCCTGAATATCATTCCTTTGACATTTGTATTCTATGAATTATTAAATTTACATTTACAATTTACAAATACAAAATTGGTCATTTAGATAACACAGATGAAAATCTTCGATAGTTCTGGAAAATAGAAATCATGACAATAGGAACATCTGGAAAATAATTACTAACTAAGGATTTCAGTATGATTTTCTGCTGGAATACTGATTTTGTTATGTGACATTTTCCGGAGAGCCATAAAAATCTATATTCATAATAATAATAATATTACTGTTTGGAGCCTTAAACAGGCACAGGGTGCATGAACAAGTATATCTCTGCAATTTTATGGATAATTATAAGGCAGAAGCTGGTTTTTTGTAACTTCGAAAGGATTCATAATAGATTGTCCAATATTGTTTGTTGAAGTTGTTCATAAAGGGGATTTCGAAAATATACAAATGGAAGAGGTGTCCCATTATATAAGGACACCGAGGATATGTTTGAATTTATCTTCAAATAACGAACAGCTGAACTCAAAAGTTAACGTCTGTCAACAATTTTGGTGTTTTCCTTAAACAATAATATAAAGAATTTTCTCTATTTCAGTGTCGTTATGAGTTAATTACAGTACTAAAAACAGTGCTGTAATGAACTCATTACAGCATTGTTTTAGTTATATTTTTCGTTTTGTGGTTGACAACACTGACATCCTATCCTTTCGAATGTCAACTCGCGTCCATTGCATGTCAATTGTCAATATTGAACCATGTAGATATTTGAACGCACTATTCAAAGTCTATAATCTGCCAATTTTCGTATCAGTCACACCAACTGCGAAAATAAAATACAAAAGGCACTAGGAGGTATAATCTGAATTTCAAATTTCATTGAATTTCAATAAATTTCTCACAATTCTTGACTGAAATAGAGAAAATATCGTCTAATACTCGTTGCAGAAGGCGAAATTCGTGTTGGAATAGGTGCCTATTCTGAAACTTGTTTTAGAATATACTATTATTTCACTCTCAACACTTTAATTCGACTCATCGCCAGATTCCTCACAAATATGTAGCCACTTGTTCCGTAATGTCCAATGGAAACGTGCATTCTATAAAATATCAGAATATTGGAATTTACAGGTTCGATCAAAATAGCACATAGAAGATAACAGATACGAATCTTTGATGGTTAGGGAAAAAATACTGTTGACTCGACAAGAAATTGGAGTGGCCATGGGTTAACCACTATCTCCTTTTTCAGCTGATTTATATTTGGAGAATTTCGATAGGAAGCTTCCATTATGAGTTTGATAGATTCTTCTTAATTTTTAAGATGTTGAAGGAATCCCTCTATAGTGTTCATTCCATCTTGCCAAATGATGAAAGAATTATCTACATATCTCTTCCATGAAAAAATCTCTCGACCAATATATATACTAAATCCCAAATTATGGAAGAGATATGTAGATGATACTTTTATCATTTGGCAACATGGAATGAACATTATAGATGGATTCCTTCATCATCTTTAAAATAAAGAAGAATCTATTAAATTCATAATGGAAGCTCTTTATTCGAAATTCTCCATTTAAAAATCAACTAAAATAGGAGATAGTATTGAAACCATGGCCATTCCAATTTCTGGTAGATAGAAATGTGTTCAAATCTGAAGTATGTTGTGGCAAAATTTATGATATGATAGAGACTCTACCCAAGAAGATAAAAATGAGGAAATATATAACATCATAGAAACACTCAGAAATAATAGTTATCCGAAAAAGATATTAGAAACAGCGAAACAAATTACCGTAAATCAACTTGAATCCATTACAACACAAAAAGATATGCCACAAACTATGAGAAGCCTTATTTCTTATGTGAAAGGTTTATCAGAAAAAATGAAATGAATTGGAAATGGGTACGACATAACAACCGCCTTCAAGACACAATATACCATCAGGGCTAATCTAAACAAAGTTGAACCGGATAACGAGAATCAAAGAAAAAGAACTGCATATATCGTATTAGATACCATGCGAATGCAGAAGAACAACAAAAACAAAACACGCCTTGAAAGTGAGAATGAAAGAACTTCAGAAGCTTTCTCAAGAAACACCGATAGATCCAAGTTCTCCAACATGTAGTGGATGAAAATCACCTGATGAAATGGAACGAAACATCTATATAATATCCAAAGAAGAGAAACCTACAAAAAGAAAAATGAAAGAAGCAGCAATCATGAATATCGCTCTCAATCCTGTAAATGCACTATCAATTGAGTTGCCGCAAGTATAACCAGAGATAAGTGCTAATTTCATCTAGTTTCCGTAGTCTGTTAGTTCAGTCAATCTGTACATTTGGTGCGGGTATAATTACCCGCTCGATGAAATTTGGTACACTTGTTGAAAATGATGTAACTAAGCTAACTTTGCGATGGCCTCGCTGAAAAAAAAAGTGAAACAATGCATTTTTCTCTAATTGTATGCATTGTACAGAAAATTTTATTGAACAAAAAATGTAGAGGACGTTGCGATCTACATTTTTTGTCATTGGTGTAATGCTGCATGACTAAAAGCGCACAAAGTAGGTGACGCTAAAGTATCAAAAAGAGTGTTTTTCATGTTTTTCGCCCTGAAAATGTTGTTTTAATTTAAAGAATTAAATGTAAATGTTGTTCCTTACATTATTATCAACAACTTTTATTTTAACATTTTTTTCGTACAACTTACCATTTACAAGTTAAAGTAATACATAGCGCTGCATATACAGCACTGTTCTGCTAACGGTAGTTTTCTCGGTCCTATTGTGACTTTCTCCGGCGCCGTTGGCATAGTTCTAACAAAAATGAATTGATGTTCTCTCCCACCTTCACCTGATGCAGCAAATTTTCATAGTCGAAGAGTTTACCTCCAAGTGCAAGCCTGGTTAGGAAATTACTTTGAGCCAACGACCTGGGGATGGAAGAAAACTCAGCGAGGACTGAAACCAGTAACAACAATGGAACCCCCGGCACCATCTGAAGTAATGAATCTTATCAGTTGTTCATGTCAAACAAACGGTACAGGTTTTTGCGGTTCAAGATGTGGATGCAGAAAGGCAGGTGTCCATTGCTCAGTTGCCTGCAAAAACTGTTGTGGCGAAGATTGCAGCAACGCGCCAGTTATTGAGGTGGAAGAAGGCACTTTTCTTGATGACGATGATTTGGATTTTCCTTCCCAAGTAGTAAATTTAGTATCAAGGTCATGTTGGGAGAAAATGAGCAATAATAAGGCGCAAAAGAGTGATAGACGGTCGGCCGCTAGTTCCTCTTCAGAAAGCGCCAGAAGTGAATCTCCATAACAAGAACCACTGAGAAAAAAACTACGAAGCTCTAACAAAAGATAAATTAGCAATGCGGAACAACCAGTTAGCATAGATTCATAACTGTCAAACAATCATTATGAAATGAAAACATGTACATAAAAACGATCACCTAGTATATAAAGAACCTCTTCATTGGAAGCATATAAAAGGTGGACTGAGTAGCCTTTTTCTCATGAGACCACTGAAAGAGTTGAAAAATTGTAAGCGATTTAGATTTGTAAGTATTTTTGCAATATTTTGTATGCTTTTTCTATACACCTGTTAATAAATACAAATACAGAACTGAATTAAACGTTTACTTGAAAATTAAAACTCAAATAATGACTTTAATTGAATTGTTGTTTGTTTCCCTTATCCAAATTTCTGTTGAATTGGTGACATTTTTTAAAAAATGAAAAACAAAACTGAAAAACATTAAAAATTGTCTTTGTTAATAACATTGAGAGTTCAACAAAATAATTCATAACAGAATGCGACTCAAAAAATCAAATAATGGATAATACTTGTCAAAAACAAATTAAAATTTTATTTATTAAAGTTTAATTGCTAAGAAAAAATTAAATTAGTAAAATCTTGATTTAAACGTGCACTACCGATGTGTACTCATACTGCGTACAACAGTATATTTGGATTTTTCATTCTTCTGCAAGCTGCAGCTTCAAAATGGTAAGTTGTACAAAAATAATGTTTAAATAAAAGTTGTTGATATTAATGTAAGAACAACTCTTACATTTAAACTTTTGCATTAAAACAACATTTTCAGGGCGAAAAACATGAAAAACACTTTTTTGATACTTTAGCGCCACCTACTTTGTGCGCTTTTAGTCGTGCAGCATTGTACCAATGACAAAAAATGTAGATCGCAACGTCCTCTACATTTTTCGATGAATAAAATTTTCTTTACGATGCATACAATTCGAGAAAATGCATTTTTTTACTACTTTTTGAGTTTTCTTGAGTTTTTCAAAAAACCGCTAACATTTCAGAGAGGCCATCGCAAAGGTAGCTTAGTTACACCATTTTCAACAAGTGTACCAAATTTCATCGAGCGAGTAATTATGCCGTCAAAACGATTTATTTTTTCGACAGATTGACTGAACTATGTCTATTTGAAATTGTCAGCTTTCGTAAAAAGTAATCTTCCATATAATTATAGCAATAAGATCGGGAACCAGAAAAAAATCAAGATACTTTTTAATTATTCTACATGCTGTAGTTTTATGGACCCTTATATGGTCAGCTACTGTTATTTGGAATGCTCCTGTTGCAAAATAGCTTATTGTTAGAAGTACTTGTTCCAAGGCAGTAACTGATTTGTTCCTTGATGTTAAGGGCTTTATTTTATCCTCTATCATATTCAGAAGTAATGTTATAATATCCTTGACAGTCTATACTTATTTTTGAATTCCACATCATTGTAGAAATCAAAAGAGTTCATTCTTCTCCTAAGAGTTCGTGGCCTTGGATTCTCATCTTCGCTAGAATTACTAGACATATCCAAGCTGATATCCATAATTATTATCTACAATAAAAAAATAGATTCACCAATTGTTGCAAAACGCTTGTTTTTTAGATTATTGACAAGTTCTTTGACACTAGTTTGAAGGTCATGTTGGGAGAAAATGAGCTGAAATGAATAAGGCGCAAAAAGAGTGATAGACGGTCGGTTGCTAGTTCCTCTTCAGAAAGCGCCAGAAGTGAAAATCTCCAGAACAAGAACCACTGAGAACAAGAAACTGAGAAAAGCTACGAAACTAACAAAAGATAAATTAGCAATGCGGAACAACCAGTTAACATAGATTCATAACTGTCAAACAATCATTATGAAATGAAAACATGTACATAAAAACGATCACCTAGCATATAAAGAACCTCTTCATTGGAAGCATAAAAAAGGTGGACTGAGTAGCCTTTTTCTCATGAGACCACTGAAAGAGTTGAAAAATTGTAAGCGATTTAGATTTGTAAGTATTTTTGCAATATTTTGTATGCTTTTTCTATACACCTGTTAATAAATACAAATACAGAACTGAATTAAACGTTTACTTGAAAATTAAAACTCAAATAATGACTTTAATTGAATTGTTGTTTGTTTCCCTTATCCAAATTTTCAAAACCTCTTCAAAAATCTGTTGAATTGGTGACATTTTTTAAAAAATGAAAAACAAAACTGAAAAACATTAAAAATTGTCTTTGTTAATAACATTGAGAGTTCAACAAAATAATTCATAACAGAATGCGACTCAAAAAATCAAATAATGGATAATACTTGTCAAAAACAAATTAAAATTTTATTTATTAAAGTTTAATTGCTAAGAAAAATTAAATTAGTAAAATCTTGATTTAAACGTGCACTACCGATGTGTACTCATACTGCGTACAACAGTATATTTGGATTTTCCATTCTTCTGCAAGCTGCAGCTTCAAAATGGTAAGTTGTACAAAAATAATGTTTAAATAAAAGTTGTTGATAATAATGTAAGGAACAACTCTTACATTTAAACTTTTGCATTAAAACAACATTTTCAGGGCGAAAAACATGAAAAACACTTTTTTGATACTTTAGCGCCACCTACTTTGTGCGCTTTTAGTCGTGCAGCATTGCACCAATGACAAAAGATGTAGATCGCAACGTCCTCTACATTTTTTGTTCAATAAAATTTTCTGTACGATGCATACAATTCGAGAAAAATGCATTTTTTACTTTTTTTGAGTTTTTTTGAGTTTTTCAAAAAACCGCTAACATTTCAGCGAGGCCATCGCAAAGGTAGCTTAGTTACACCATTTTCAACAAGTGTACCAAATTTCATCGAGCGGGTAATTATGCCGTCAAAACGATTTATTTTTCGACAGATTGACTGAACTATGTCTATTTGAAATTGTCAGCTTTCGTAAAAAGTAATCTTCCATATAATTATAGCAATAAGATCGGGAACCAGAGAAAAAATCAAAATTGGTCCCGTCAGGGACCCGCGAGGCGTAGCAGAGCGTGAGTGCAGGGCCGAACCCGAGGCAATCTTAAAACAGATCGAAAAGGCGTATCCTCTTCTAGGAGAAGCGACCCGAAACCCCGGGCGCTCTCAAAGTGCCCGTTTTCAAACGAAAATCGCGAAATCGCCCAAAGGCGAAAACGGGCGAAAGTATATGAATCGGAGCATCCGCGAGGGGGTGGGTCGCTTTTTCTGGACGAGAACGTACCCATGCGTGGCTACGATCCGCCGCGGAGCCCTGAAATCTATACGAAAATTATGCATATAAAACGGCAATTTTAGACTCGCGACTTCCTGAAACGTCAAAACCACACCTACGTTTTCCTCCGTGCCGGTCGAAAACGATATAAATCGCCCCGCGATCGGTAGAAAACGAATCTACGTGAAATTTCCCATGTCTGGGTACCATTTTCACATCCAAATAGCGAGTCAAGGCCGCGAATTCTTCATTCCAAATTCGGCAATTTTCTCGAAAATTCGAGGTCAAGTGTCACAATTTCTCATACGATTCCGATGATAGCCGAACGCGAGCTGCAAATTTGAAAATCCGGCATCAATTTTTCGCTCGATATGGGTGGTGGAAGATTGTTAGCGCCTTTCAAGCACTCGAATAAGAATCTACAGGAGATTCCGAATCTCTAGACAGCACCTGCGGTTCACGAATCGGAAGAAAAACACTTCGAATAAGCGTTTCAAAATCGTCATTTTTCAGTCTATTTTCGCGCGAATTCATTGCCCTCTCCGAGCTCCGATCCAACTTATGATACTATATGTTAAAATCCGACACACTTAGTTTATTCAGGGAAAAACGGCTAAGCACTCTGTTCATGAATACACGTTCAGACCTTTTTCGAATAATTTTTATTTTACCTTTGTGAAATTGATGGAGTTGAAACGATATTCTTTGGGTTTATTTTTTAAGGAAAAATTATTTTCGATTCATATACGGGCTGTGCATATTGGAAGCACTGACTTTCACCAGAGTCTTTCTTCGAGAGTTTTTCCTTCTGCATTTTTTATGGAAAAAGCACCCACTGCGAATCGATTATATAGTGTGTGTCCTATATGCAATTGTACATGTTTTTTCGCGTATCGGATCTAATTTCGATAAAATGTCATACAGGATGTGCGAATTACAATGAATTTGCGATCATGTGATATACGGGGTGTGCAATTTACAAGTTATTTTGCTGATTTCGATAAAATGTCATACAGGGTGTGCAATTTACAATGAGTTTACGTTCGGGTGATATACGGGGTGTGCAATTTACAAGTACTTTTGATTTTCTGCGCGCTTTCGGTTTTTTTGTATTTCTCTGGGTTGTTTCGCGTGACTTCGAGTTTTTTGTGCGCTTTCAAGTTATTTGTATTCTCTCGGGATTTTTTCAGGTTCCTTTGGATTATTTGTGTTACTTGGGGTTCTTTCGTGTTCTCTCGCGTTGTTTCGTGTAATTTCGGTTTCTTTCGTGTAACTTCGGTTTCTTTCGTGTTTCTTCGGATTCTTCCGTGTTTTTTCGCGTTTCTTCGCGTTTTTTCCAGTAATTTCATGTTTTTTCGCTTTCAACGGGTATTTTGACGTGTTTCGTGTTTCTGCGCGCTTCATTGATGTATGGGCCCTATTGATCTGTGGTCTATATTGATCTATGGTCTATATTGATCTATGGTCTTTATTGATCTTTGTTCTTTATTGATCTATGGTCTATATTGATCTATGGTCTATTATGATCTATGGTCTATATTGATTTATGAGCCTATTGATCTACCCGCTTACTAGTTGTCTTAAAAACGATAGAAGATGTTCGTTGAAACGTTGGGAAGAAAATAGTATATTCTAAAACAAGTTGCAGAATTGCACCTATTCCAACACGAATGCGAAATTCAAAAACGAATGACGAAGGAGCGAGTTTTTGAACGCAACGAGTATTAGACGTTGTTTTCTCTATTTCAGTCAAAAATTGTGAGAAATTCACTGAAATTCAATGAAAAATTCAGATTATACCTCTTAGTGCTTTTTATATTTTATTTTCGCAGTTGGTGTGACTGATACGACAATTGACGGATACATGACAATTGACATGCAATGGGCGCGTGCTGACACGAAATGATAGGATGTCAGTATTGTCAACCACAAAACGAAAAATATAACTTAAAACAATGCTGTAATGAGTTCATTATAGCACTGTTTTTAGTACTGTAATGAACTCATTACGACAATGAAATAGAGAAACAATAATACATTATGGCTTTTGCCTGAACATATTAATTATATATCCTCAATTCAGTGCTCTTCTACATTTAGAAATTTTTCTTGACTAATATAAATCGCTTCATATTTCCAATTATTTTAATCCTTGACGAAGTTACGGGCAGATCGAATCCGATTCGTTTCGGTTATATTCCAAGAATCAATTTGCTATAACCTTCTCAGTTACTGTGGAACAGAAGGAGAGGTATGCCTATCTCAATAAAATAAGGAGTGTTCTCTTTCAAAACGGAAACAGCTGCATGATTGGTTCGAAATTCACATTTAGCAAAGGTGTCAACTTACGATCGTGGGTGTGTTTCTTTGAATGTAATAAAGGTCTCGAGGTTTGTTGATCTATAACTCTGGGACCCCTTTCGTTACCAGGTGAAAGGTTTTTATTTTACTTGGAGAGTTGTGATCGTCTTTCAAGGATACTCGGGGAACCATCCGGAATTTTTAAAATGCTGCCCTTTTTCGAGTCATGATGAAAAATATTAATAATGAAATATTCAAGTTCCAAATCATTCCTACACCTGGAAATAATTTAATTCAAGGTCAAAGTTCCAAAATCTTAAAAAAATCGGTTTTTCGCGATTTTCCGAGAAAGAGTTTTAGTCTTATCGCAAAATTACATCAGACAAAAATTTTAGCTCATAAAAAACTCCATAAATATTGTATCTACACTTTTTTCTTAGACCCACCGTTTCTGAGATGAAGTGTGATAAAAAGCTGTAAGCCTCATAATATGTACACGTTTTCACGCCACCCATGCGCTTGTTTTAATAGAACAGCGTGCTAAGAAGAATACAGGGGCAAACTTGAGTATGTTTGGCCACCTCTATCTTCCGAAACAGATCAGCTAGAGTTTTCATATATTTGGAATAGGTTAACTGTACAGATATTTCGTTTTAAGTTCGTTATTGGGCAAAATCCGTCCAATGCTCCAGGAGTTATGAGCATAAGGAATCTGGTCCCCTCTTTAAATCATAGAATATCCACCTATCAAGATGTAACTTGGATGATATTCGAATTAGGTTGAAACAATAAGGCTCGCAAAACTAGGCAGAGGACATTTTTCTTATTCCTCACAAAATATTCGACATATTTAAACAAAATTTTGTGCATGTATGGACCTTATCGATATCTTACATATTTTCAGATTTCACATTGTCGCAGCTTTATTCCACCAGAACATATATATATTTTTTCATTGCAAGCAATCACAGAAATTAATGTTGATTATTTACGTTGTCATTCACGTTCCGTGTCGACTTAAGACTCATGAAAAATGGAAAGGACGTCAAAATCGAAACTACAGGAAATTTGCAATCTCCGGGTACCTCATATACCCCTCAAACTTAAAAAAAGCCTAAAAAATATAAATTTTTCGTGGAATTGGAAAAGAGAAATATCAAATCGTCCGTCAGGAATTTCAATACTCGATGCTGTCACGTATTTGATTAGTTCAGTCGTACTTATTAGGTCAGTTCCTGTTGGTGGAAATTTAATCGAAATGGTTCATTAACGGAGAAATATTGTATGTTGTCAAAATTTAGAAGCTCAATTCGGGTCCGGAAAAGCTTAATATAGGATCGTAAAAGTCATTTAGAATTTTCAGAAGATAAGATTCCTAAGAATCTTCTGTGTAATCCGGATTTTAATACATAAGGACCTAGTTTCTTGAGATCAAAAGAAATATTTTCATCCTATACCATCTTTTTTTGTATTTAATCCCGTTCAATATATGTGAGGTGTTATAATTAAAAAAAAACTTGCAATTGCATGTAAATTTCAAACGACAGTTTCGATTGAAATGATCTATTTTAGACGGTGTTTTATGACGGTCATGCATATTTTAACATCAATAGATTTATCACATTTTCTCTCGTTTTCTCACTATTACTCTATAAATTGGTTAAATTGCATGAAAAACAAATATCACTTGAACTGAATGTAAATATCTTGTACTTACTAGAATAGTTTGTCATTTTATCAAATAATAATTATTGCTTATCATTTTTCCTATATCGCACCATTTTTGGATATTCGAAATTGAGAGGAATTAAATCGATGGAATACAGTTCAAATTTTCTGATTTCCCTGAATCCAACTCTATGCTAAAATGATCCAATAATCAGATTACTTCAATGTTGCCATACGATCCTTTCCTTCCCATTACGAACATTCAACTCTACTCAGACTTAAAATTGACAATAAAGCTGAAATCTTTTCATGACTGACAAAGCCAATGGAATAACAGCAACAACAAGCTACGCGCAATCCAACCAGTAATCGATTAAAATCAAATTAAACAGGAAAGACAAAATCCTGATGCGAAAATTAAGAATAGCCCATACAAGGACGACACACGGCTACTTGATGTCATCAGAAGAACCTCCTATATGCGATCACCGTTAAGGAGAACTCTTAACTGTTGATTACCCTTTGTCTTCTTGTGAAAATTATGATGAAGTCCGACATCGCATGGGTCTCGTCTCAAATACAACTTAAAGGACATCCTCGGCTCAGCACCTCAAATAGAAGCAGCTCTAAAATTCCTCAAGGAATGCTAACTATTCAATTATATACAGGGTGAGTCTCGACCACTGCGTTAATTTTAACCATAAGTTCTTGAGATCAAAAGAAACACTTTTTCCATTGCGGTTTTTCCATATTCAGCTGCGTTAAAAGGTTATAAGCATTTAAAGTTTTCACATTGGGCAAATACCCCTCTGAGGTCCAGTTTAGTTTGAATGAAAAATACCTTCCACACTCATGTTTCATCCGATGAGGTCCATATCCAGAAGGAAGATACAAAATACTTATTTTCTGCTAAAAAAAATTCAACACCATAAACATAGATTTTTGTTGTTCTACTATAATTTCTTTCTAGTTTAAGATTATAAATCATCCCTTTCTAGTGAGAAATTCCCAAAAAAAACCTCAGAATTATTGGATGTTATCATCATACATTTGTAATTTTCTTCTTAAAATTTCCAAATCATGAAAACCATCATTCATATGAAAACTTCCAAGGCAAGAGGTTGTCACTGTGCTTTTTATTTCACTCAAAGCCAGAAAAAATCATCTATGATTTTCCAAACACTGATATTTCTGAAGTTTCTTCTCCTTGACTGAGACCAGTGAACTGGTCTATGAGGTCTCTGATATCATACTGTTAAAAATATGAAAATCTTCAACAACAATGAATGATGTCACTACGAATAATTATTTTAAAGTGATGTTACTTTGCTTGATGATTATTTTCTGTACTGAATCCCAATAACAATTTACTTGGATAGATTACAAGTATTCCCAGATTTAGATGTGCAATTATACTTGCTTGAAGAAATTGAGTTTGATCATGTAAATTGGATTCTGAAAAATCAACTTTAATAAAATTTTTTTGTTAAATCATTAATATGAATCTATTCTGTTTAGACTATAATTAATTACTGAACATGCGTAAATTTTTGGTTTTTATAATTAGAGTATCTGTTTTAATTACGTAAACAAAAACATAAATATTGAATAATGGTTATTCATAGATTATGTCAAATTTTAATACCTTACAATAGAATATTAATTTATTACCGAACCTCAGGAGAGAAAAAATTAATCATTGCAAAGTTTTTTTTAATGAAAGATAGTATCTATAACCATTATTGATTTTTAGTTATAATTTTCCTCAGAATAACTAGAGTGAATTATTATCACATTAAAATAATATAACGTCTCTGTGGTGGGTGGTTCCCAATAAAATAGTGTTCTGTGGTTCCTTGTTGTTATGATTTTGTTTGAAACTGTCAACAGTTATTTGTAGCTTTCTTAAAGAAAATGTGGAAAATATTTTAAGGATAATTTCGATAGTTTGAAATTATTCAATTCGGTATGAAATGATTATGGTCAGAAAATGCATTTTATTCTAATCTTTCTTGTTAATGAGCTTTTAGCTTCCAGATTCAATATTGATTGAATTTTAATTAACCATGCATCATAACAAACATTCAGAAATATTAAAACTAAGTCAAATTCTATTATCTCCTAAGTTTGTGAACCAGGTTGAATCGGTGTATGAAGTAAAGATATGAAAAAACTGCTATGAAGGTACATAACAAATCTAGGAGACTGGGTTCGAAGTTTTTAAAACTCATATGAGCTTAATTTGAAGCATTCCTATGTTAGAATATATATAATTTGATGAACCCTGAAAGTCTGAAGCTATAAAGAACCAGGTCTTCATAAAGACAAGTCTTCAATTTAACAGGTTTTGACGTCAAGAATATATGGTTAAAATTAACGCAGAACTAATGCATGAAATGAAAAAACAATTACTGTGCTGAAATCAGTATAAAAATACCTTTGAATTGAGGTATCACTCACCCCATCTTCCCTATTCAAAAATTGGGGGTGGGGGTTGTAGCAGCAAGGGTTGAAGCGCTATGCGTCCGTAACCTACATCTTAAGTTGTCCCCCTTGAAACAGAAATCGACCTGTCCGAGCATTTCTATCGAAAAAACTTATTTCGTCTGTAATCTCGTCTCTTTCGTTTTCATATGGCCACCCAGTATATATTATATCATTACGATAATATATTTTCAAAATCTTTTTTCTGCTCTATGATCTGTAGTTACTTATGCGGTTCGACAGGTGCGCGAGTCCGCCAGAGTGTAAGGAACTCCATTCATATTTCCGAGAGTGAGACTACTTGGTGGTGTCTATACTGTGGTATAAGCAACCTTTGTGATACGACCCTAACCCCAGTGAATATAAACCTTGAAGATGATCAATGCGGATATTTGATTATAATCAAAAAGGTATTCGTGGCAATTTCGAGGAAAGTTATTTCTAATTCAAGAAACAGGTTTGTTCGTTGATTGTGGCTGTTGTTTTAGTTCTGAAATCCGGAAAAAGACTAGAACTAGTGCGCAAAAGCTCCTGAGTTCATATCAGCGCTTTTCTGATTTTTTTTCTCAGTTTACACGAGTTTGTTCACCATAACAAGATGATGACCCTGTGCGGGTCTGCTTAAGTTGTCATCCGTCAAAATAACCGGCTATTTCTAATGAAACGTCCTATTAGACGCCCCGTTAGAAGTAATTGATGCGGAATATGTATAATTCAGCGTAGAACCCCCATGTGTCCATGCGCTCTCATCCTTCATTAAGCTTCCGTTCGCCGGGCCATTCTCGGACCTTGCGGCACTCCACCTATACCGGTAGCAGAAGCCAGTTCTGCGAACCTTCGACGACCGCTTCGACAGTTTTCAACGCAAAATCTGGTGTGGGCGCTTCAGTAACCGATAGTGGAATTCAAGCAACGCCGGTGATTCATGAATCAGTCCGAAACGCGTTGCCGTGGGAGACAGAGGCGCATTTAGTTATTGCATCCGACACGTTACAGTGACGCGGAAAACAGTGTTAAACGGCCGGAAAACCGTGTCAAAGTGGGACAATCGCTGCTCTTACGAGAAATCGCTTCATTCGATCGGAAAAACGACATCCGCGTGTGTTTATTTGAAAGATTCCGAGGTCGTTCTCGTCAAAATTGACTCTATAGTGTGTTATGGTGAAGGTCATTCCCCGATAACGGCGATTATAAGTTGATAGCTGAATGGATCTTTTTCGGCTATTTTCTGCGTTTGTTGTTGGCGTTTGAGGAGAACATCTGTTGCTGTTGGATATTTTTCGTGTTGTTTCGGAATCAGTATTCTACGTAAGTAGTGCATATCTGGATTTATCGGTGTTGCAATCAGTTTGTATCATTTCAAGTACCTAGACTGCTATCGATGAGTTTGCTTTTATTCATGTAGAGGTATTACTGAGAGTTTGTGACTAGCTAAATATAATTGAAAACTGCATCTCCTGATGGAAATTTGAATGAAATTTGGAACTATGTAAGATAATAACCACCACACATATATAATATATATAGTGTTGAAATTTTTTTAAAATCTCTTTACATTATTCAAACATCTTCCAAGTAACAAATTGATTAGATAGATACCTACTCTAAGAGTAATCGATTGAGACCATTATCGGCTCGATTTTCGAAAATTACTAGCATTTGTGTAAAACAATAGTGCGCTGTTCTATTAGTTTTGTAAACTAGATTTAGCGCGAGAAAAGTATAAAAGCTCCGACGTGTGGTCTAATAAGCTTTCCCGGACACTAACATTGCGATACGAAAATAACGGAGATAGATAATGTTAGATAACCAACGAACTTATATCTTGGATTCATGACATCATGACGATCGCCGTAACCTACCATCATTAGAATTTCTATCCTTTCTCGTTTAAACGAGCCCTAATAATAAAACTGGTGTCACACCTGATGCTAATTTAACAAAGTACGAATTTTCCGATATACCGACGGCTTGTAAGTGATTTTCGGTTTATATTTCGAAAAGAACGTTACATTCCCTTCAACATATTAAATTTTCAGGGTGCAACATCTTTTTCTTCAACCCTTTCGGGAACTTTGAACTCGAGCACTAGCCATTCCGACGTATGATGCTAATTTAACAAAGTACGAATTTTCCGATAAACCGACGGCTTGTAAGTGATTTTCGACTTTTATTTCGAAGAGGACATTTCATTCCCTTCAACATAGGGAATTTTCAGGATGAAACATCTTTTTTTTCAACCCCTTCGTCAACTTTGAAATCGAACACAATCCATTCCGATGTATAAGGGTAATTGAACAAAGTAAGAATTTTCCGATATACCGACGGTTTGTAAGAGATTTCGGGCTTATTTTTCGAAGAGCACATTTCCTTCCATTCAACATACTTAATTTTCAGGGTGCAACATCTTTTTCTTCAACCCTTTCGGGAACTTTGAACTCGAGCACTATCGATCCCGACGTATAAGGGTAATTGGACAAAGTTCAAATTTTCCGATATACCGACGGCTTGTAAGTGATTTTCGGCTTATTTTTCTCATAGAACATTTCATTCCCTTCAACATACTCAATTTTCAGAGTGCAAGGTTTTTTTCTTTAACCCTTTCGGGAGCTTTGAACTGGAGCACTAGCCATTCCGACATATGATGCTAATTTAACAAAGTACGAATTTTCAGATATACCGACGGCTTGTAAGTGATTTTCGGCCTATATTTCGAAGAGGACATTTCATTCCCTTCAAAATAGGGAATTTTCAGGATGAAACATCTTTTTTTTCAACCCCTTCGTCAACTTTGAAATCGAACACAATCCATTCCGACGTATAAGGGTAATTGAACAAAGTAAGAATTTTCCGATATACAGACGGTTTGTAAGAGATTTCGGGCTTATTTTTCGAAGAGCACATTTCCTTCCATTCAACATACTTAATTTTCAGGGTGCAACATCTTTTTCTTCAACCCTTTCGGGAACTTTGAACTCGAGCATTATCGATCCCGACGTATAAGGGTAATTGGACAAAGTTCAAATTTTCCGATATACCGACGGCTTGTAAGTGATTTTAGGCTTATTTTTCGAAAAGAACATTTCATTCCCTTCAACATACTAAATTTTCAGAGTGCTAGGTTTTTTCTTTAACCCTTTCGGTAGCTTTGAACTGGAGCACTAGCCATTCCGACATATGATGCTAATTTAACAAAGTACGAATTTTCAGATATACCGACGGCTTGTAAGTGATTTTCGGTTTATATTTCGAAAAGAACGTTACATTCCCTTTAGCAAACTGAATTTTCAGGGTGCAACATCTTTGTCTTCAACCCTTTCGGGAACTTTGAACTCGAGCACTAGCCATTCTGACGTATGATGCTAATTTAACAAAGTACGAATTTTCCGATATACCGACGTCTTGTAAGTGATTTTTGGCTTATATTTCGGAAAGAACATTTCATTCCCTTCAGCATACTAAACTTTCAGGGTGAAACATCTTTTTCTTCAACCCTTATGGCAGCTTTGAACTCGAGCACTATCCATTTCGACGTATAAGGGTAATTGGTAAAAGTACGAATTGTCCGATATATTATTGATTAAGTAGTTCAGAAGAGAGAGTATATACATTCGTAGATGTATCTTATAATTATATTCAATTCCAAGTCATGATTCTGATTATTTATTTTCTTCCTATGGCTTTACAACATTTTTTTCATATTCGCTTCGAATCTGTTGTATAATAATTCTGACTCGCCAATATTCAAAATAGAAACACTCTAAATTGTTGAAAAGACTTCAGAGGATCATATTCCGCATGAAACTATAAGATCTAAACCCCTCTAGTTCTTTTTTCTTTAAAATCAAGTGGAGATTTCCAAAGGTGTTCGCATAAACGAAGTTCCGGCTGCTACGACCCAGCAGCCAGAATTTCAATATCGGCTGCTAACTTTCGGCTGCTAACTTCACACGGGTTATTTCTATCATAAGTTGAAGTTCAAGAAATAAGAATAGCCGTTCTCAAGTTTACCTTATGTATGAGCATCTGTGATTTCATCACAGAAATCTCGTAAATCTACCTGTGGGTTGACACTACGAAAGTAAATTTTCAAAATATGCAATATGTCAATAATAATATTTTTTTGGGATGCGACGAATATCTTTTGAGTTATCGAATATTTTCCTTTCTGTCAACATTGGGAATCAAAATTTCTTTTACTCGTAATTGCTAAACTCTTCGATGGATTTTGCCAAAAAACTATCTTGACCGGGATATTTGAACAATTAATTTTTTCTGAGATTTGAATACTAAACCATCTCTTACGTAAGATAGAGCGTATAAGGCCAGCTGTACCCCAAGTTTGACCAAGAATTCTTCATCAGGAAGTCTAATACAATCGAGCAAAAGCTCTGATCAGTAGCGTTTACGCGGTTGTTCCAATGTGTTTTCGTGTGTTTTATAACGACAGTGCGATACAAAAACGACTGAGATGGCTCAATAAATTCTCCTTTTATACAGGGTGATTCACGAGAAAGATAAGACGTTTATGGCAAACTAATGGCAAACTATGGACTTTTGCTCTGGAAATTTGCTTGTCAGCATTAAGGCATCTTTCTCCATAAAATGTTTTTAAATCTCTACAACTTCCGGTTATTCCGGAAACTGTTACTTTTTTACATTTTTTCATTTCAGACATTAAGCATATCATGGCATATAAGAGCTCATTTGATGTCGATTTCAGCTATATGGCATAATTTGTGTGAAAACTCAGCGATTTTCCTCTTATTGGACTCGTATACCAGAAAAATTGTGACGGGACTAAAATTAGTATTGAATAATACTGCTGAACCAAATTTTCAAATCGATATGAATGGTTTGAACATTTAAAATAGTTCTCCTAATACTGAATTATATCGAAACGTTTTTTCCCAGTCATCTTTAGTGATCGAATCGAAAATATTTTCAGTTAAGGAGACTTTAAGAATTTATACTTTTTAGTGAATTATGGATTCTCAACAAAGAAAGGCGAATTTACTTATCGAAACAGTTCCTTTGAGTTTTCCGGCAGTCGCAGACAACTCCCCTTTTATTGGAGTGAAATTGGTAAGATTTCTTATAGATATGTCATTAAATGTGGAATATTTCTTCTGAATAGGATGGTCTGTGGTAATCACGAATTACTATTCAAAAAGTTGAACAATCCACAATCCTACTTGAATATTGTAGTTTGTGAAGGAGCAACGACGTATTCACAATTACAGAATGCTTATAAACGTTTATTTTAATGTGTTCACTGCATCATGTTGAATATTTTCTATTGTTGAAAGTAAATGTCCCTTTTCAGTAGCTTGAAAGCAAATAATGATTCAACTCATCAAATGAAATTTTACATTTCAGAACATAACGAGATAAAACCATACCCAGACAAGACATATGCCGTGACATGAAGAACTTGGCAAATTCTCATTGAATGAAACAGCATGTTCAATAACGTTGTCAATTTCAATTCATTAATTTATGCAAATAATTGTTATGTTATTTATTCCTCCAACTCTTTTAGGAAGTCATTATTTGTCGGTTATGTAACATCGTCGCTTATTCCTGGTGGTCCAGATTTTGGAGCATCCCACACGCTTCCCGTTGTATTAAATTTTGCAACAATTCTGCTTAATGTGCTTCTAGCAATTGGAGGTCTTTCTAAATGTGTTGCGTTAAATAAAGCACATGCTTCTTCATGACTTCGAAGGCGATCGCCGTAACCTACCATCATTAGTATTTCTATCCTTTCTCGTTTAAACGAGCCATAATAATAAAACTGGTGTCACACTAATTGTACGACTGACACTGACACACCGTTGTTTTAGTAAATCAATCCAAAAATTGATTAGAACAGATGTTCTTACTAGATAAGTTTAAGTTTGACCTCTTTTTATAATTGGTTTTGTTATTTCGTTTTTTATTCATTTTCTCGTTTTTTTCTTATGTTAGCCCTACTGCAACTATTTTTCCCTAGTGTAAAAAAACAAGCTTTATCACATAATGTAATAAAAATCTTAGATTTCCATTAAAAAAATATGTTGATGACGTCATAACTTTGACAAATTTGTCTTGTTATTTTTGTAACTTATGTCAAGAGATGCGGAATATAAAACACCGTTTGACGTGTTTTTGCATTTTTTTCAAAAGTGATCGTTGTACGTTTTATGAATTTTGTGAATTACTTTATCATAACCCTGTATAGTGGTCTCTAATAATTTTAGTAATTGATGAGTCCTAAAATTTTTGAAAAAAAGATCGTAAAGAAAAGTTCATTGAGAAATATCAATCAATTTTATTAGTTTATCTCGGAAGATAGAATGACTTGCGGTGAAAAGTGTACTATTTCTATCATAAGTTGAGTTCGAGAAATAAGAATAGCCGTTCTCAAGTTAACCTTATGTATGAGCATCTGTGATTTCATCACATAAGAAATCTCGAAAGTAAATTTTCAAAATATGCAATATGTCAATAATAATATTTTTTGGGATGCGACGAATATCTTTTGAGTTATCGAATATATTCCTTTCTGTCAACATTGGGTAAACAAAATTTCTGGTATCTCAGTGCTACAATCTTCGACGAATACAAAAACGACTGAGATGGCTCAATAAATTCTCCGTTTATACAGGGTGATTCACGAGAATGATAAGAGACGTTTATGGCAAACTATCAGACTTTTGCGCTGGAAATTTGCTTGTCAGCATTAAGGCATCTTTCTCCATAAAATGTTTTCAAATCTGTACAACTTCCGGTTATTCCGGAAACTGTTACTTTTACATTTTTTCATTTCAGACACTATGCATATCATGGCACATAAGAGCTCATTTGATGTCGATTTCAGCTATATGGCATAATTTGTGTGAAAACTCAGCGATTTTCCTCTTATTGACTCGTATACCAGAAAAATTGTGACGGGACTAAAATTAGTATTGAATAATACTGCCGAACCAAAATTTTCAAATCGATATGAATGGTTTGAACATTTAAAATAGTTCTCCTAATACTGAATTATATCGAAACGTTTTTTCCCAGTCATCTTTAGTGATCGAATCGAAAATATTTTCAGTTAAGGAGACTTTAAAAATTTATACTTTTAGTGAATTATGGATTCTCAACAAAGAAAGGCGAATTTACTTATCGAAACAGTTTTTGAGTTTTCCGGCAGTCGCAGACAACTCCCTTTTTTATTGGAGTGAAATTGGTAAGATTTCTTATAGATATGTCATTAAATGTGGAATATTTCTTCTGAATAGGATGGTCTGTGGTAATCACGAATTACTATTCAAAAAGTTGAACAATCCACAATCCTACTTGAATATTGTAGTTTGTGAAGGAGCAACGACGTATTCACAATTACAGAATGCTTATAAACGTTTATTTTAATGTGTTCACTGCATCATGTTGAATATTTTCTATTGTTGAAAGTAAATGTCCCTTTTCAGTAGCTTGAAAGCAAATAATGATTCAACTCATCAAATGAAATTTTCAATATGTTCATTTCAAAGATAAAATACCAAAATGGCGTACAGATCTTTGATGTACTACTGATAAGTTAGTGGAGCTCCTTGATAATACATTTACATTTCAGAACATAACGAGATAAAACCATACCCAGACAAGACATATGCCGTGACATGAAGAACTTGGCAAATTCTCATTGAATGAAACAGCATGTTCAATAACGTTGTCAATTTCAATTCATTAATTTATGCAAATAATTGTTATGTTATTTATTCCTCCAACTCTTTTAGGAAGTCATTATTTGTCGGTTATGTAATTAATTATTGATATTAAGTGACGTTCTTATAGCTGAATAAGATATAAAAATTCCTATAGCTACTGAATCGGTTGATGATGCAACTTCCCCTCTATGGATGCTCGTAAGAATGATTTGAATTAGTGTGTTGTGAATATGCAATTTTCAAATATGATGGAAGTTATGTCATAAATATCAGTAGGAATGATCGCATTGAATGAAATTCCACGTTCCACCAAAGTCCTGACGAATTAGGTAAATCTGATGAAATATCGAACTCTTCAAAGCCGTCATTCTCAATGAAAACGAGTCTTCACTTCTCTTAAAAAAATCGTTTTATTGAAAAGAAAAAATGATTTTTCTTTATACAGTTTGGTAATCAGAGAGTTTTTTCTATACCAAGAATTTCATTACATTTGAAATATTTGAAATTCTCTGCGGAACACTTGAATTCTGGCATTTGTCTGATTGCGTGTTTCTGACCTCACGTCACTACTTTTCTGTGTTTTTTTTTGAGCGCTTATTCTCAGCTCATTTAACTAGTAGAAACCACGTCTATCGTTCTGTCTAAATCCCTGTAATTTTCGAGCCGTAAATGGTCATAGTCGATTAGGTTCGATCTCCTAATGTACATCCACGTTCATACTTGAGTATGTTTGGCTGTCTATCTTCCGAAGAAAACTATATTTTTCATAATATAAGAATAGGTAAGTTGTACAAATATCTCGGTCAAATTCGATATTATTCTATCGAAAAGTACAGAAGTTATGAACCTCTGGAATTTGGTTTCATCAATATCTGTAGAATATCCATCCGGTCAATTGTATCTTGAAAGATGTTAGAATCAAATGGAAATGCTAAAGCATTTAAAAAAATTACTGAAATATTTAATACTTGATATCTCATGAGATATTTGTTGAATCTCAACAAACATTTTTGCATATCTGGTGTCCTAAAATGCAGGAATAGCTTCCATAGTAATTCAATAAGCCACCCAAATTGGGACAACGGGTATATGGAGGTTATTGATACACAGCATATTCTGAAGTTTCATCATCATAGCGTTTTATCAGAATATACCCGAGTTTTTTTTATTCATATGCGACAATCGGAGATTTTCATAATAATCAAATGAATATTTAATTTTTTTTGTTCTACTTCGAATGAAAAGTGATACATGTTTCAGGTGAATATAATGAGGTTTGTAAATTGTTATTCTAATCTATCTCAAATCATATTATCTTTGCAGAAAAATATCAACATTCATTGACATTTATTTAAGGTTTTGACAAATATTAAATCTGAAAATACTATTAAGACGTAGATAATTATAATAATGTCTAAATATTTTCTTTAATGATTCATCAAAATACATTAAAGTTCAATTAAATGACATACATGTCTTAATCCTCTGTCAAGATATTTAGTAGTGAGATGATATATTACAGCTTGACGTGAGTGATTGTTGCTGAAGTAAAACTGAAGGATGAATACCTTTAATTGTTGTTAATACAAGAGAGTTCATTGAGTGTTAAATATATAGGGTGTTCCTAAATTGAACGTACAAACGAAAAGGGGAGATTCCTTAGGTGAGTTCAAGAAAAAAAAGTCCCATAAACATGGGGTCGCAAACGTTTCGTTTTCGAGATACAGAGTGTTGAAGTTTCAAATTTTTTCAAGTTTTTTTCTCATAGCACTTCACAAGATATTCAACTGAAATTTGGCATAGATATTACATTTGAGAGTTCTCACCACGTGACATGGTAATTTCGATAGAAGATTTACAGGGTGATATATTTTCTGGAACACTTCTACCTGTTCTTCAGCAGAATTTATTTTTGGTGAACAACTGTTAATTTGAAAAAATGTAAAAAGAAGTTTTGTTCTTATACTAAACTTTTCGGTCTCATGTAGTTTTGTCGTATCTACCAACGATTTTGAGAAAAAAAAATTTGAACGATTCTCTCGAAATTCTCGTAACTATGATAGGAAGGCCAGTTTATAATCTGTGGTTAATGAATTCAGTGCCAGTATTGATACATCAAATTATTGAACGTTTGTTTTTTAAAAAAAATTAAGGTGGTTGCATTTGTGGCTATTTATTTTCTTGAATGTAGTTAGACTACTATTTTCATTACGATTTTTATGACTGTCACAACAATAATTTGATCAGAACCTCTATACATTTCAATATCAAAACATGCCAAATTTCACGAATTCCGAAATGACTGATATGCATTTCATGTCTGGTCTTGCAAATGGAAATGAAAGAGAAGCTAGGCGTCTTTACATGGAACGCTATCCCAATAATGATACCAAATCATCGAATGTTCTCTGATATTCATAGGCGTTTTTCAGAAGCTGGATGAATTAATGCTGGGAGACCACGCAGTGTGAGAACACCACAACTCGAAGAGGCAAATACGAACGAAATAGAACATCATCCAAGAACCAGTACAAGAAAAATTAGTGTACTTTTGAATGCAAGTTATCAAGTTGTTTGGTGGATCTTGCGGGATTCTCTGCTATATCCTTATCACATTCAGAGGGTGCAAGCTCTTCTGCCTCGAGATTTTCATCCGAGGGTTAGATTTTGTCAGTGGTACCTCAGTAGACTATTGATGACTCCTTATTTTGATTGCCAAATTCTATTCACTGATGAAGCCTGCTTCTCAAGGACTTCAATTATCAATTTTCATAATGAACACGTATGGGCTGAGGAGAATCCGCATGGATATGTAGAAACCCATTTTCTAGAGCAATTTTCACTAAATGTGTGGGATGGTAATATTGGTGATGATTTGATTGGTCCTTTCTTCTTGCCAGGTCGACTAACAGTTCAATCATACAGACATTTTTTAGAAAACGATTTGTCCTTGTTATTGAAGATATACCTCTTATGCTACGACGAGAAATGTGGTTCATGCATGACGGCGCTCCTGCTCCTTTTTGAGTTTTGGCAAGGGAGTATTTAGACGAGAATTATGAAAACAGGTGGAGTGGACGGGGGTCCTCAGTCATGGCCCGCCAGATCCCCAGCCTTTAATAGTTTAGATTTCTTTTTATGGGGCCACCTGAAATCTCTAGTATACTCGGCACCCGTGAACACCGTAGAAGAACAAGTGAGAAATCGTATAATAGGCGCATGTTTTTTTTTAGTTTTACGTTTCTTGTTGTAATATATTTTTTGTGTTGATCATACGAGTTTATCGAATCTATGAATCATCGATACAGATCAGGAAAATTTCCATAACAACTGACACTGAATTCATTCACCACAGCTTACAAAGTGGCCTTCCCATCGTAATTTGGATTTTCACGAGGATTTCGAGAGAATCGTTCAAATTTTTTTTCTCGAAATTGTTAGTAGATACGACAAAACAACATGAGACCGAAAAGTTCAGCATAAGAACAAAGCTTCTTTTAACATTTTTTCAAATTAACAGTTGTTCACCAAAAAAAAGTTCTACAGAAGAACAGGTGGCAGTGTTCCAGAAAATATATCACCCTGTAGATCTTCTATCGAAATTGAGATGTCACGAGGTGTGAACTCTATAATGTAATATCTATGCCAAATTTCAGTTGAATATCTTGTGAAGAGTAGATACTATGAGAAAAAAACTTGAAAAAAATTCAAACTTCAACACTCTGTATCTCGAAAACGAAACGTTTGTGACCCCATGTTTATGGAACTTTTTTTCTTGAACTCACTCAAGGAATCTCCCCTTTTCCTTTGTACGTTGAATTTTGGAACACCCTGTATAATAATAATATTTAATATCTCCGTTGTGTTTGTATTGCACTGTTTCATAGTCAGGGAAAGGACTCCAGAACAAGTGCGCAAAAGCTCCTGATCTCATGTTGTGTTTTTCTACATTTCTTTCACAATGATGACATCAAGTCTCACATCTTTTATCCAATGACGATAAGGCTTTTTTAAACTCGTGTGAAACTAGTGTCACTTCCTCTTTAAAATCTTTGAGAGCGTAGACGCACATGTGATGTTCCTGTAATCCTGTATAGAATTTAATGCTCACACATTCTTTCTATAATTTTTTCTTTTGTGCTGATATCTCTTAGTTCACAGACAACGCTCGGAAATCAGAAAAAAAACTTATTTTGTCAGCCAGCTTCAGCATCGAATTAAACAATTATGGTATTACGGAACCATTAGAAAGCGATTGCTCTAACTATTTAAACGATTAAACGAATAATGTTCCATTCGTCCTTGTGCTAGCTTCGGAATAGAGAAATTCGTGAAAACAATTGAATTTATGGGATATTAAATGGTTTGAGGTGCATTCGAATGTTGAAAGGTCGCTTTCTAGAATTGTGTGCATTTGAAATGCCAGTATTTCATTGTGGATATGATACGAGGGATATAATTGACGATATCGATATTACTCAATTCATCTTAGCTTCAAAAAATATCCAGCACTCAGTTCAATAAATTCATTGAGGTCAGCTGGTCTTACGCACTTGTTCTTTTTTCTTTCCCCGTACTCTTGAACGATGTGATACTGATACAACCTATCTTAAATTCAAAATAACTACGCATGGATTTCTATAAGTTTTGTTCGAATCTTAAATTCCCCTTTCCTAAATTGCAACGTCAGTGCTTTTCGAAATTTTGACAACATGTTTATCAATGTAAATTAATAATAATAAGCTCATCTCCTTCGGAAGATAGAGAGTATACGACCAGCCGGACATATCAAGTTTGATCCTTTATTATCAATCAAGAGATAGAACCCAATCGATAGAGACCTTTTTCGGCACGATATTCGTATATGACAAATATTTGGGCAAAACGATATCACGTTTTTCTACTAGAAGAAGCGCGCCAACATAAAAGGGTCTAATTTGAAAGTCTTGAACTTAGATGAATTTGAGTGGTCCAACTTCATAATATTTTCATGAACTCCCTGTACATTTTAAGGTCCATACCGCCAAAAGTATTAAAACCGGGTATTGTCAAAATTGAATATCGCGAAGGTGTGCATAAATAAACATCTTTTTCTTCAACCCTTTCGGCAACTTTGAAACCGAGCACAATCCATCCCGACGTATTATAAGGGTGATTGAACAAAGTACGAATTTTCCGATATACCGACGACTTGTAAAAGATTTCCGGCTTATTTTTCGAAGAGAACATTTCATTCACTTCAACATAGGGAATTTTCAGGATGAAACATTTTTTCTTGAACCCTTTCGGCAACTTTGAAACCGAGCACAATCCATTCCGACCTATAAGGGTAATTGAACAAAGTACGAATTTTCCGATATACCGACGGCTTGTAAGAGATTTCCGGCTTATTTTTCGAAGAAAACATTTCATTCTTTTCAACATAGTAAATTTTCAAGTTGAAACATCTTTTTCTTCAACCCTTTCGGCTACTTTGAAACCGAGCACAATCCATTCCGACATATAAGGGTAATTGAACAAAGTACGAATTTTCCGATATACCGACGGCTTGTAAGAGATTTCCGGCTTATTTTTCGAAGAGAACATTTTATTCACTTCAACATAGGGAATTTTCAGGATGAAACATCTTTTTCTTCAACCCCTTCGTCAACTTTGAAATCGAGCACAGCCCATTCTGACATATAAGGATGATTGAACAAAGTACGAATTTTCCTATATACCGACGGCTTGTAAGAGATTTCCGGCTTATTTTTCGAAGAAAACATTTCATTCTTTTCAACATAGTAAATTTTCAGGTTGAAACCTCTTTTTCTTCAACCCCTTCGTCAACTTTGAAATCGAACACAATCCATCCCGACGTATAAGGGTAATTGAACAAAGTAAGAATTTTCCGATATACCGACGGCTTGTAAGATATGTCGGGCTTATTTTTCGAAGAGCACATATCCTTTCCTTCAACATAGTAAATTTTCAGGATGAAACATCTCTTTCTTCAACCCGTTCGGCAACTTTGAAACCGAGCACAATCCATTCCGACCTATAAGGGTAATTGAACAAGATTGTAAGAGATTTCCGGCTTATTTTTCGAAGAGAACATTTCATTCCCTTCAACATACTAAATTTTCAGGGTGAAACATCTTATGCTTCAACCCTTTTGGTAACTTTGATCTGTAGCAGTATCTGTTCTCCGATACGAAAAGTACGAATTTTCCGAAATAGTATTCATTAGTTGAGTAGTTTGGAAGAGAGCGAATATATCTCGTTGGTGTATCCTAGAATTATATTCAATTCAAAGTTTTTATTCTGATTATTTATTATTTTTTTCTTATGGTTAAACAACATCCATTTCATATTCGATTCGAATCTGTAATATAATAATTCAGATATACTAATATTCAATATAGAAATACATAAAATTGTTGAAGAGACTTCAGGAGATCATAATCCGCATGAAGCTATAAGATCTCCCTCTGGTTTTTTTTTCTTGAAAAATCAAATACTTTCCAAACGTCTGCGCATGAACGAAGTTGCTATGACCAAGCAGCCAGAATTTCAATTCAGGCTTATTTTTCGGGAAGAACATTTCATTCTATTCAACATACTAAATTTTCCGGATGAAACATTTTTTTTTCAATCCTTTTGGCAACTTTGAACTTAACCACTATCCATCTCGACGTATAAGGGTAATTAGGAAAAGTAAGAATTTTCCGAAATAGTAATAGTCAAGTAGTTTGGAAGAGAGTGAATATACATTCGTAGGTCTATACTATAATTATATTCAATTCCAAGTTTTGATTCTGATTATTTATTTTCTTTTTATGGTTTAACAACATATTTTTCATATTCGCGAATCTGTTGCAAAATAATTCTGATCCGCCAATACTCAGAAGAGAAATACTTTAGATTGTTGAAAAGACTTCAGTGGATCAGGTTCTTTTTTCTTAAAAATCAATTGAAGATTTCCAAAGGCGTGCGCATAAACCAAATCCCGGCTGCTATGACCCAGCAGCCGGAATTTCAATTTCGGCTGCTAACTTTACACGTTTTTTTTTGTTACATTGTTGAGAACTCTATCGGCTCGATATTAAAAAATTTCTGACATTTGAGCAAGACGATGGGTCGCTGTTCCAAAAGGAAAAAGCGTTTCAATAATGAATTCCCTGATATTAACCTATTAAATATTTGAAACGAAGTCAACATTCTTACTTCAGAAATTGTAGTATCTCCCACAGTACACTTCGTATTATATTTCCTGGATGAAATCATTTCTACTGAATATTACGCAAGTTTCACTTGGTAACCCACGTTGTTTTTATCAGACTAATTTTGTGTATTTTTCTTGGTATTCACTGATACCTGCATGCATTGTTGAAGTGAATACAATGCCTTTCAGATGTTGTACCATTATTTTGTAGGTATCATATTTTTATCTTTATCCATCTACATCTCGTCAAATATAGTTTTAGCATAATATTGAATTAATTTTTAATATCTTATCAATAGGTACATTTCTGCATATCTCTAGGATTTTGTATTATTATGTTTGAGTTCTAAAACTTGCAGCGATTAAGATTGAAAGTTTGAACGATAGCAAGATAATAATCATAGCAAAATAATTTTGAAGGATCCTGGTGCTAGAAGAAATTTGTAATTTCCAGTTGTTAATACTTCGAAAAGTAATAACATTTGGGTAATTTCGAAATAGCTATATTACTGTCATTACATCACAGAAATTGAATTTAAACGGATGATTTCAAATTTTATTTGATATTATTTTTGTTAACTTAATTTAATATCAAATATTTTTTCAACTCAATTAAATATGAAATTCAAACATTGAAAACATTTAGGCGCCTAATGGATAATCAGTCAACAATAATCTGGAGCCAAAAATTTTATCGTGATATCTCAGTTAGTTAAGTATCAATTATTTGATTTGTAATTTTTTGTACCACGAACATTATCATTGAAGGTTTTATATAATATTTATACTTTTTTTTGTTACTTTTTCCTTTTTTTTTGAACACCCCGAGAATACATTCTTGTTGTTCAAAGTGAAAAAAAAATTGTGTTGTCAACATTTCACCCTAGTGAAAAATAATAGAGCTTCATTAATTATTGAAGACTCCCATTTTTTAATTCTATTTATAGTATTGATCGGTTCTCTTACGATCAGAAGTAACTGAAAAATGACTCCTGTTGTTCAAGAAATTGTTATTAACAAATGCAATGTTAATGAAAAAAAAAATTTTGATGACAGCATCTGATGACAATTATCAATTATAAGAAAATAACATTTATTAACAGAATTTGCTTTCAAACAAATTCTCGAAGTAACATTTTTTTAAGATCATTATTGATGTAGAAATTAATTTGTTGTATAAATAATAAATATATTTCTCATATTTTCGTTTTTTATCACACTGAAAAAATATGTTTTGTTGAAATTTATTGAACTTAAAATTTTTTGTTTCATTTCAGAAACCAGGGTTTCTATATTTCACTTTATAGGAACTTTTTAAATAACACCCATCTCTCAAGTTCTTTGATTAATAATTCCACTGATGTTTCACGAGTTCTTCCACCTTCGTCTGCCTGTTTCTATGCATTCTAACGCTCGGTTCGATTAATAATTTCAGTAGTTTCACCGCCAGCGTTATTCATTATGGCAGTAAATTATTTCGCTATTTGCGCAATAAAAAACTTCTCGTAACAATGGGGTTATGCGAAATGCTATGTTGATTCTGTGCTCGCAACCATAGCAATTATGATTCCTCCTCCGACAATAATTTTTTATGATATTGACAGAATTTGTGACGTTCATACAATTCGGCTGAAATCGATGGGCAGTTACTATACTGCTTAAAAGAATTATAGTGGTTCATTGCGAAATGCAAAAAGGAAAGTGGGGGAAATTTTGTCATTTTTGGGCTCATGTTGTAGAATTTGATTGTTTTCAACTAGTATCTTCAGGGAACGTTATCTGGAGTAATTTAATATTTTTAAATGATCAAATTTCTGGAAAAAGACAGAATAATAATCTTTGCTGGCTGTGTTATCTGACGTCTAAGCTATTTTAGCAATCCGTTCAGCTGTACAATGGTCAGAAATAGAATGATGACCAAATAAGTAATTATATTGACTAGTGCTATCTAACAAAATTCATGACAAAAGAATTACCGTCACCGAGGTTATTAATAAAGAAATTTTTTTACGAGAATTCAACAACCTGTAATTTTTGCTGAATTTTGAAAAGTAGTAAGGGCGAAAAGTGATTTCGTTCTTCTCTGAATTAATGTATGGAAATCATTTGATATAAGAAATTGATAAAAGTGAAGTGAATTACATGTATTTATGTATTGAGGTGATTAAGATTGAAAAAAACACATTTTGCGTATTTTATTCTTTTGTAACAGAGGAAAGTCGATTAAAATGTTATTTAATGACATTATTATAAACATCGACGTTTGCAGTCATATATATTTTCATACACTAATTCACGTATAATATGCATAAATACTGATAAACCACTATTCCTGTAGCAATTTGTTTCCGATTTGATCTATTTCTTTTATATGGAGGAAGAATGCCACCGTATTATGAAAATGATGTGTCAGTACTAAGACAATCAAACACATCTCAGCGTGAACGTAATGCATGAAATAGATCTGTCGATCCTGTACCTCTGGTTGATTTTTAAATTGATTGGAACCAGTATGCCACCGCATTGCTTGGATCTGAATGTTGGTTCTTTGATTATAGTATTGCGGATATTAATCGATCAAAATTGTGTAGTGACACCAGATTGGTAGTGAAAAAATTTATTGCCAAATTTTATTGAAATTATCATCTTAACTGGTAAATTGAAAGAAGAAATTTGATTGATACCGCGTATTCCTATGATTCTAACGGATATGTAATTTGAATTCGAACAATTATTCGGCGTTTATCATTTTCGATGTCCATCAACAATGCCCTAAAGTAAACACTACGTTTTTGGTGTGAATTTGGAGAAATCATGTTTTTAGCGCTCTTGTTCACCCGAACAGAGTGCCTATCATTTTGCCCGAATGTCTGTAATTTTGGAATATCAAGCCGAAAATGGTCTCAATCGATTAGGTTCGACTCCTTGATGAAGAATTCGCGGCGAAAGTTGAGTCTGTCCGGCCGGCCGGCCGTATCCTCTTTAGCATCCAAAAGAGATGAGCTAGAGGTTTCAAATTTTCAGAATAGGTTAATTGTCCAAATATCTCGGTCAAGTTCATTATTGGGCCAAATCCGTCGAATGGTTCAGTAGTTATGAGCGTCTGAAATTTTGTTTCCTCAATAACTACTACAATATCCATCCGATCAAGTTAATACTTGAAATATTGTTGAGGGAGGTTGCAACAAAACGGCTCGCAAAATTTCGCAGAAATCGTCATGCTAGAAAATTTTTAAAGAATTCCCAAAAAAAATGTTTTAATCCGCACTATCTCATAAGATATTTTTTGAATTTCAATAAAAATTCGTGAATATATTGAGGTGATCGACATTTTACTTATCCTCAAATTTCATTGCCGTAGTTCTTTTCCATCTAAAGATATGATCATTTTTTCATTTACTCAAGAGAAAAGAGAAATGACATACGTCCCGATGATTTTCTTTGAACGATAGCCATCACAGATCGATATTCGATTGACAAATGCCGGGCTCATTAATCAGTGTCAGTTGGCGCAATATTAATAAAAATTTTTCATAACGGGAAATCATAGATATGGAATTCAATCTCGATGGCTGAAATAATATACGTTGTCAAAATTCAGAAAAGCACTGACGTAAGTTTTTAGGAAAAGGGAATTATAGCTTCGAACAAAACTTGGGGAAAATTATGAATAGTTATTTTTAATTTGAGATATAGGTTTGTTCATTCATTAGGCGTTCATATTTGCATCACATTGTCCCATAGTACGGAAAAAGACTATTGTTCACGTTATCAGAGTGCTTATAGATTTGTTATGGTTTGAATATTTACTCGCAAGTAGCTCAACAAGAGCGCCAAAGCAATCTGACCTCACGTCAGTGCTTTCTAAATTTTTTACATGCTGCTTGTTCTAGAATCGACACTTCCAGCAGTTTGTTTATTCAAGCTCGATACGAATAAACAAAAATATTGTGTTTTCAAATGTTTCAAGTTTCAAAATAGGTAGTAATTAATATTTTTTTGGGAATCATTGAATTTGGTATCCAATAAATGTTTTTTATTCTATCAATTTATACTTAGCGAAGCACGTACCAGACCGCGAGTAAACATAAAAATGCGTCCACTGTATACAGTAACCGAAATAGGTCAACTCTTATCTCGAATGTTTCCCTCAATTCGCACCCAGGTCTCTTGAAATCTCTCGACAAGTGTTGAAATGTTGGTAAACAGCTCGTATCAACGTCCCGGTGAAAAATCAACGAGATTAATGAAAAGACACGTGACATGGAAGTAGCGGAAAAACATTTTCTGCGAGAAACACGACTCTCTGCGTCTGAGGTGGACTTTCTGCAGTCTAAAAATATCCGGACTCGTGACGAAATACCAACCAGACAAGATCGTTGAAACTCACTTCTCCAGTTCTACGTGCTATTCAACCAGAAAATGTAATTTCCACGTCTTGGCTTCACGGATCGAAACTACAATTTCCGTATGTGTAATCCGGAGAAGGTATTCAGAAAAGCGTATAATACATGCGTGTTTCCGAGAATGCAATGAGGCGGACAGTGTGGCGGAAATATTCAGATCGTCTCAGAAGGTTCGGTTCATGAAACCCTGTTTTAGCGCTCTTGTTCCTCGAACAGATTGCTTATCGATTTGCCCAAAAGTCTGTATATTTCTAACATTTGGGCAAAGTGGTATTAATCGTTTTGTTTGGACTCACTGATGAAGAATCCGTGATCAAAATCGATTATGTCCGTCGCGTCGTCCGTCCTTCTGTATGCAGGATTACGTCCGAACTGAATGAACTAGCAGGCTGAAATTATTATGGTAGGTTTGAGGAATGAATATCTCGTTATTCGGTTACACCGGTTACAAATTACAGGTCATTATTCGCTAGCAGCTAACAGGAGCCCTGAAGCCATCTGACCTCACGTCAGTGCTCTTTAAATCTTTTTGACGCTCTTGTTCTTCGCATAGAGTGCTCTATAGATTTGACCAAATGTCTGCATTTTTATAATATTTAGGTAAATTAGGTATCAATCGTTTTGTTTACACCCACTGATGATGAATCTGGAATCAAATTTAATTTTGTCTGTTCGTCCTTCAGCACAATCATGGTATAACTATACCGGCATGCGACGTCACTTCGATCAGAACATGGAGTTAGGCTATTTGCACACACACCGATTTTGGACGAGCGGTAAAAAATTGGCCGCAAGGTGCATGTAGACATCCATTTTCTTTTGTGACACGAGACTGATTAACAATGAATCCTAAAAGAGTTGTTACTATGTCGTTACTGTACCGTCGTATTAAGCGCCGTAGGATTAAGCGTAAGTGCTGGATTCATCCAATCAAACAAAACAGAGAAAACACGGGAACATTGCACACAGTTAAAAACTAAAAACAGTAGTTAAAAAAAGTCGACTGCACTGAAGGAAGGTGTAGCGAGGACTGCTGAGACGGCCGGAAATAAATCGGTGCGTGTGCAAGTTTGTATTTAGTCACATTCGCCACTGTGTCGCCGGCACCGGCGTGTACAGTGGCAGTGGCCCACTGCTCACCGGCATTTTACCGGCCCCGGTCAGCGGTCGGCGTGTGTGCCAGGTCCCGTTTCCGCCTGCGGTTCACTATTGGAATTTGGACGGCCGTCCAAAATCGATGTGTGTGCAAATAAAATAGCCTTATTGTTTGTGCAATACCCATCATGATACACCATCTTATGATATTTCCCAAATATTCAATCTTGAATATTGAAAGAAAACAATTATTTTTGTCTTATTTTCACTTTATTAATATTATTACACGACCGTTTTCGGTTGTTAAACCATCTTCTTGTGTTAGGTACAGACTAAAATATTTCGTGGGTTTAAATCTATGGAAAGTGATTTTGTATATTGATTATTAAGGTATTTCTCTAATGCGGCGTAACAGTGAATTCGAAATTTGGCGCCTAGCGCAAAACCGAGGGGTCCTAGACATCTGAAGTTCTAGAACAGGGTAGGATTCAGCACAAGTTGTCTGGAGAGTGTGATTTGAAAGTCTTGGTCTATTAGAATGAATAACAGCTCGCTTGGGATATCAATAATATTAAATAATAATTGGGTTTAAACTCGTTAGTTTGAAATCGATATTTCAGTGATGCATTAGAATGAATAATTGCCCCACCAAAATTTCATTTTCTCAAATAACTCGTTGACGGGATTTTGAATACTTACAAGAACAGATTATTATATATTTAGTTATGGGGGGAAAACTTTCTCAACAATAATACTTTCATAAAAGAATTTAAAGAGAAATATAGTAATGCCATTATCATCGAACAACATCGTGGGAAGCAACCGGTTTTCTTTTACAAATCTCCCAATATAATGGAGCTTAGTAAAGATTGGCTTTTAATCCCGATTCTCTCAGTAATTATCAAAAAAATCTAATTTTACGGATAGCTGGTCAAATCGTTGTAGCTGATATAAAAAAAACAAGATTATAACTATGAAATTTATCCCCTCTCAAGTAAATTCCAAAATCATATGTTGCGTATTTATGTGCGAAATCTCTCGAAATAGAAAATATTCCAACATGGAAGGGTTTTCATGAAATTTTATCACGAGACGTTACATATATGATGTCGCATGTTAATTGTCCCCCATTCATTAATGCACCACCATCCAGTTTAACCACATTACACACAGCTTTGCTGTATGCAGTTGAAGAAACGAAGAGAAATAAAAGTAGAACAACTTTTGTAACATTCGATCAGCTTCCTTATTTCAAAGCTAACTCTATCATTGTGCAGTCGGACAATCCTGAATTTAGGAATATTGCTGTGAGATTAGGAGGGTTCCATTTATTCATGTCATATATGGGCTCCATTGGCTTTATCATGGATGGTGCATTTTTGACCATATGGATCAAAAGTGGTGAATGGTTTATTTCTATTTGGGTGTTAAGTGGGGACACATTGGGAATATTGAACAGATTTGTTATTTCCATCGCTTCCAGCAAATTTAATTTCAGGCCTTTCTCGCATTTGTGAAGGATTTATAAATTTACGATATCCATATGATGTTCTTCAGTCTCGATATGATCATAAACTGCGGACTGTTTACCTGATTTCAGATGTTCTTTTAATCTGGTCTCAAAATTTCTACCGGTTTGACCTACATATGCAGCGTTGCAATTTTTACAACAGATTTTATAAACACCTGAAGTTTTCTCGGGTTTAAGTTTGGATTTTGAATTATATAATATTTTACCTAGGTTTGGACGTCCTGAAAATGTTGTTTTGAAATCAAGTTCAGAAAAATAATTTTGGATTTGGATTGATAATTCTCCGAAATAAGTGATATGTATGAATTTATTAGTAGGTTTTTCTGTGGTAGTGTAAAGCATATTAATGGTTTTCAGCTTTCTTTTGTTTTCAATTAGTTTGTTTACTAGGATTCTCGGAAAATTATTATTAGTTGCAATTTCTTTGATTTTATCAATTTCAGATTGTAAGTTAGCGTTCGATAAAGGTATGTTGAATGCTCTGTTGATCATAGATTTCAGAGCTGCTAGTTTATGATTATCAGGACTGAAGGAATCATATGGTATTATGGCTTCTGAGTTTGTGTCTTTTCGGTAGATGTTAAAGTCGAATGTGTTTCTATCTCTACTTATGGTCAAATCCAGAGTGTTAATCGCTTTGTTGCATTCAATTTCCAATGTAAATTTTATTTTGGGGTGAATTGAATTGAGGAAGTCAAGAAACATTTTTATTTGTTTATTTGTTCCGTTGAATCCTACTATAATATCATCAACATACCGGAACCAGAAAATGACGTGTTTTTTTGATAGGTCATTTGTTTTTATGAATTCATTTTCAAGGTGATTCATGAATAGATCTGACAATAATGGGCTCAAAGGTGATCCCATCGGTAAACCTGAATTTTGAAAATATAATTTGGATTCGAATTTAAAGTAATTTTGGGATAGGCAAATTGAAAATAACTCCTGAATTTCTGAAATTAAGAGGGGGTTAACTTTATTTTTACGAAGTGACTCGCCAACTAGGGGTAAACATTCTTTGCTGGAATGCTAGGGTACATATTTTCTACATCAAAAGATATTAATTTCATATTTTCTGTGCTGTTTATTTTAGATAATTTGTCAATTAAATCTTTGGAACTTTTTAAACTATATTCTGGTGAAAATTTCGATAGATTTTTGAATTTATTAGATAAAAATTTTGATAGTTTACCTGTAGGTGTATTAATATAGGAAACTACTGGTCTAACGGGATTGTCTTTTTTGTGGAGTTTTATTAAACCATACATTTCTGGAGGTCGTGGATTCATTGGAAGATGCTTCCTTATTTCCCATGGTGTAGAAAAAAGTAGATTGCAATCTTCTAGAGCTTCTTTTATTTGTTTTGAATATTTGTTGGTAGGATCCTTTGGAATTTGAGTTAAATCTAATGTACTTATAGTCCTCTTCATTTTGTTGTGGTAGTCTTCTTTGTGGAGACACACAATGCTGTTTCCTTTATCTGCTTTTGTGAATTTTCAGGACGTCCAAACCTAGGTAAAATATTATATAATTCAAAATCCAAACTTAAACCCGAGAAAACTTCAGGTGTTTATAAAATCTGTTGTAAAAATTGCAACGCTGCATATGTAGGTCAAACCGGTAGAAATTTTGAGACCAGATTAAGAGAACATCTGAAATCAGGTAAACAGTCCGCAGTTTATGATCATATCGAGACTGAAGAACATCATATGGATATCGTAAATTTATAAATCCTTCACAAATGCGAGAAAGGCCTGAAATTAAATTTGCTGGAAGCGATGGAAATAACAAATCTGTTCAATATTCCCAATGTGTCCCCACTTAACACCCAAATAGAAATAAACCATTCACCACTTTTGAATATCCCATAGATTTAAACTCACGAAATATTTTAGTCTGTACCTAACACCGGTTTAACAACCGAAACCGGTCGTGTAATAATATTAATAAAGTGAAAATTAGACAAAAATAATTGTTTTCTTTCAATATTCAAGATGGATTTTCACAAAATAAATGAGTCATCAATTCATTCTAATATTCTATCTATACGAGTTCCATCAACAATTTCTGATCAGCAACTAGAACATAGAAATTGGCATGATAAACAAAACATCACAAAAAAAAAATTTGCGTCGTTATTATCTTGACTAAAGATCTGGTAGAACGTTTAAAAATTATAAATAACTCTTTCTTAAGTGTTCAAATGTCAAATTCCACCCTGCTCCTTTATGTTGTTTTCGATTAACTTGGCGCATGACTAAGGTTGCCAACTTTTTTTTAGAAAAAATAAAGTATATCTGATTTTAAAGATGGCAAATAAAGAGCACGGACTTAAAGAAAGAGTATCATTTATTTTGTGCTTTCAAAATGTATTTTTTGTACTTTTTGCAACACTTTTTTTAAATGTTTTCAAGGAATTGTATGAGGTCAAACATTTCAACTCTGAATTTATATATAGAGGGATATGATAAAGTAATGCACAAAATTCATAGAACGTACAACGATCACTTTTGAAAAAAATGCAGAAACACGTCAGTGTTTTATATTCCGCATCTCTTGACGTAAGTTACAAAAATAACAAGTCAAATTTGTAAAAGTTATCAACGTATTTTTTAATGGGAAGCTAAGAGTTTTTTCACATTATGTGATAAAGCTTTTGTTACACTAGGGAAAAATAGTTGCACCCAAACACCTTCTGGGTGATATCACGAGATGCCACATGCGGGTCTAACTCGATGTATTCCATGATTTGATCGGTATTTGTCGTCACAGGTCTTCCGCCGGCTGGCTTATCCAGGGTGTCGTTTTCACCGGCTCTGAATCGTCGAAACCATTCCTCCGCGGTTCGAACTGATAGAGCACCATCCCCCAATGCACCATTAATCTCACGGAAAGTTTCTCTAGCGGATTTGCCTTTAATGAAGGAAAACTTCGAAATAGCGCGAAAGCTTTAGTGAACTCTATGTTTTAAATGACTCCCAGTCAGTACCAGAATAAGCCAAATTCATTACATTACAAATATTCACACATCCAACCGATATAAAAGAAGGATAATGGGTGAAAGTGCAGGAGTGCAGAAAATATGGGAAATGGATGGAAGGTACTTGCCGACACTGCTTATTGGCTTCTTCAGGGCAAGGCAACCAAGCGTGACTTGCCGAGAATGAGGTATAAATTCGAGCCAAATTAAGCTCCAGAAAATTGTCTTTCAGTGATCCGTGAAAAAAATAGTGTTTCTTAACCCATCTTGACATGAGTCTTTCATTAACATTCTCATAAGCGTTCAAAACGTTGCAAGCCGAATTTCGTGTATTTTATAAGCAAACCCTGTTTGTTCATGATCGAAAGAATAAAGCATCACAATTCCTATTGATTACTCAACCATTATTGATGACATCTGCGTTCACGTCCGGCCGGCACCGAATCTCCATACAATCGAAATTTGAAAAGAGGACCCTTGATTAGTCAATAATTCATTCCCGTAGGAAGCATCGAGAAGGTGAACGAACTTCGGGCGCAGGCCAGACGAACTCGTCATTATGAAATCCGTCATTTGCTAGAAATAAATTCGTCCCCGCCTCTGGTATGGTCGATGGACATGAATTGTCACGTTTTCCATTGGACATCACGAAACAAATGACGATATATTTGTGAGGTATCTGACGATGGGTCAAACTATACATTCTGAGAGTGGAAAAAAATTCTTTATATGTATTATAATTTTCGAAAATTATTAAAATTTTCACAGACGTCAACTTGTGATTTCAGGTGTGGGTTATTTCAACATACATTCAAATGAACACATACATTCTTCATTCTTCAGTGGGACACCACGGATATTTGTTTATCAAAATCTTTTCTATGAATTGATTCCAACAAACTATATTGGACAATCTATTATGAATTATAGATTTACTATGAAATGAAATTGAAAAAGCTGTGGCCTGAGGTAAGATTCCTCAGCTGTCTTGATCCGCTACTGCGAGTATAGTTATTCAAAGTTTCTAAAATCGCATCTTTGCAATATACAGGGTGAGTCTTTGACAACTGCGTTAATTTCTGCCCGAGTGTCTGTAATTTTAGAATATCGAGCCGAAAATGGTCTCAATCGATTGGGTTTGACTCCCCGATGAAGAATCCGTGGCGAAAGTTGAGTCTGTCCGGCCGGCCGGCCGTATCCTCTCTAGCATCCAAAAGAGATGAGCTAGAGTTTTCATATTTTCAGAATAGGTTAATTGTCCAAATATCTCGGTCAAGTTCGTTATTGGGCCAAATCCGTCGGATGGTTCAGTAGTTATGAGCATCTGAAATTTTGTTTCCACAATAACTACTAGAATATCCATCCGATCAAGTTGATACTTGAAATATTGTTGAGGGAGGCTGCAACAAAACGGCTCGCAAAATTTCGCAGAAATCGTCAAGCAAGAAAATTTTTAAAAAATTTTAAAAAAATTTTTTCAATCCGCACTATCTCATAAAATATTTTTCGGATTTCAATAAAAATTCGTGAATATATTGAGGTGATCGACATTTTACTTATCCTCAAATTTCATTGCCGTAGTTCTTTTCCATATAAAGATATGATCATTTTTTTCATTTACTCAAGAGAAAAGAGAAATGACATACGTCCCGATGATTTTCTTTGAACGATGGCAATCACAGATCGATATTCGATTGACATTAATCAGTGTCAGTTGGCGTAATATTAATCAAAATTTTTCATAATGGGAAATCATAGATATGGAATTCAATCTCGATGGCTGAAATAATATACGTTGTCAAAATTCAGAAAAGCACTGACGTAAGTTTTTAGGAAAAGGGAATTATAGCTTCGAACAAAACTTGGGGAAAATTATGAATAGTTATTTTTAATTTGAGATATAGGTTTGTTCATTCATTAGGCGTTCATATTTGCATCACATTGTCCCATAGTACGGGAAAAGACTATTGTTCACGTTATCAGAGTGCTTATAGATTTGTTATGGTTTGAATATTTACTCGCAAGTAGCTCAACAAGAGCGTCAAAGCAATCTGACCTCACGTCAGTGCTTTCTAAATTTTTTCTCAATTTTATTGATCAATTCACAAGAAAATACTGATATCTAATATTAACTTTCTCAATTATATATCTATTCCGAAGTTTTTAGATAACAAAATGATCTATTACCATGTTCTTTATTTTCCATAACTTTCAAAGAGATCTATCTGTATAACCTCCTATGTCCTATTTTGAATCTGTTATTTCCAATGTTTTAATAGTTCATAGAATAAACTGTCGAAGTAATGATATTCAAGCATCTCATGTTTGAAGTCTAAATAGGTTCCCAACAAAACCAGCTCGATGAAATGCAGTATTGTTAAGACCTATTGGAAAAAAATTTTGAATCAACTTCAACATTACTGGAAATATATTATCATATGATATATTATTATCATTTTTCTACATGAATAATTTTTCTCAAAACTGTATGAAGCACCCCTAACAACTCGTTCAATTACAATATGTATGTTGTTTATTAATTTCACCTGTCCATAAGATCGGAGATGCTATTGTCTATATCAAGTAGACCGCTATGAAATGAGTGTTTTTATTCGTGAAAATAAAACACTAATTATTTATGGGACGGTAAAAATCATTTTATTCAAAGTATTGGCCATTCTTTTCTACACATTTTGACTACTTTTCTGGTAATTTGTGGATACCACACCAATAAAATTGTTCGTTTTTTCAAGCAAACCAACCAAACACCTAATTTCCGACCTGCTTGCAGTTATCAAACAAAGTGCTGCTCAGCCAATGCGTGTCACATCGATGAGAAAAAATGATATTCGGAAGGAGACAGGTCTTGTGAATACGGCGGGTGGGGTAGCAGCTCCGAGCCAAGTGTTTTGATTGTATCCTGAACCGGTTTTGCTTTGTGTGCTGGTGAATTGTCATGGAGCAAAATTACCTTGCCGTGTCTTCTGGCCTTTCTGGCTGTTTCTCGATCAATGCATGGTTCAAATTGATCATTTGTTGTCGGTAGCTATCAGTATTAACGGTTTCACCAGGAAGCTCGTGGTACACCACACCTTTCTGGTGCCACCAAACACACAGCATTGTCTTCCTACCGAATGGATCTGGTTTTGCCGTCGGTGATGATGGTTGTCCCGGATTAACCCATGGTTTTTTCCGTTAAGGATTCTTAAAATAAATCCATTTTTCATCGCCAATAACAATCCGATGCAAACTCGATTTTCTTTCGTGTCTTTGAAGCAAAATTTCACAAGTGTTTTTCTAGTTTTCCATCTTTCTTTCATTCAATTGATGTTGCGCCCATTTATCACACTTTTGGATATTTCCTATAGCTTTTAGACGGTCAGAAATTGTTTGTTGTGCAGCATTCACCATTTCCGCCATTTGCTTTGATTCAAAGTCTCATCTCCATCCAATATCATTTGCAATTCAGCGTCTTCAAACTTTTAGGGTGGTCTTCTAAGTTCTTCATTTCTTATATCAAAATCATCGTTTCTGAACCGTTGAATGTTGCTTCTGATAGAGCATGATCACCATATTCCTCTATAAGCAGCACTTTCCTCAAATGAAAATACAAAATTAATGCTTTCCGCAAATCATCACTTTCTAGTACAAAATTCGACACGATGTAAAAATGTGATGTTGTCTGTTCAATGACTTGATGTATACTAAATATGTTTCACAGATGTCATAGCAAACGAACAAAACAAAAATAAAAGCTCGTTCACAACAAATATTCCCTATCGAGACATTTCTATCTTGACGCTCACTATACCGGTGTACCAGGTAATTTCTCTTTGAAGATGAATTTCATAAGGTATATTTTGGCAGTTGAAATTGCTTGTCAATACATAATGGTTACCTTCAAGATTATCAGGTATTTAGATATATTCAAGCTGCATGAAAAATTCAATTACAATATCGTGTTTCCCATTTGTTTGAATCAAACAACTTCTTAAGTTGAAGGTTGTGTTTTCTGTTATAGTGTATTGATTGTCTGAAATAAAAAGAAATATTTTAAAGAGTTTGAAATGTAATACTCAGTATGGCACATTAAGAAATTATAACGGATCAAATAACAAAGCAAATAGTACGTATTGAATTTTTTTGAGAATTAAACTCCGTTTTCAAACTTAGTATGATTAAATTTCGCAACCTAACTAGTTATTCTTGGTCTATTATGAAACGGTAACCTTACCTAACCTACGCTACGATATATTTGAATTTAAAAAAATGAAAAATTTTATAAAACATGTTCAAAAACAAAAGGTGAGTGTTATGCTATGTTAGTCCCAATTACGTCCGAACGGAATGAGCTAGAGACCTTAAATTTAATTGTAGGTTTTGAATGAATATTTCGAATGAGTTCGTTATCCGGCCAAATCGACTCAGTAGATTCGGAGAAAATAAATGCTGTATTTCAGCGATACGAACACATTTACACCATTTTGGATTTCGTCAAGATAATTCATCTGAAGACATGATCTTTCGAATATTAGATAATTATTCGCTAGAATGTGACTTAGTGAATCTTGCAGTTTTCATTATTGCTTAATGGATAAAACTTCTGCGTCTCATTTCTCTTTCCGAACGAATCCGGTTTGAGCCCGGAAGTGACAAAGTTTTTAATCCTTCCATTTCGTGGGGATATGCTTAAAGAGCAGAACAAGTACAACCTCTGATGTTTATTTGATATTTTAAAACAATTATATTTGAACTGAAAGAAAAGATTTAATAATTTAGGTAGGTCTACTTAAGATTTTCACTACACATCAGATAGGGTGTTTCAACTCCGAATGAGGTTTATGGAAGGCTGGATTTTTTTTAAATATAAAAATTGAGATAATGATATTGTTGGCAAACCATAGAAAAACAGAATTAATGGAAGCTCAACTCCCCTACTAAAATCGTTGACAATGTTTTGAGCGCCCTCCTTCGTATTGCACTACGAACATTGGAAGTAATTCTTAGCTATCGTGCCTAATGGCTATATTGTACGGCCGCTCACGCTAGGGGTAGTTCATTAAATTTACTTTCGAGTTAAAATACAGAAATCCTGACGACTTTCTATTTTGCAATTATAATTTAATATAAAATTTTCTATTATTTTAGTGATGCCTAGTATTCATTGTACAAAATTAGAATTAAAAATTTATGGTATTTTCTTCATCGTTTTCAATTTCATTTAACTTCAAGTAAAAGAATTAGCAGTTACTTTATAACTTCTCAACGATAAACGAACATTGAAGTACGAATTATTGAGTGAAATAGTGTTGAGGGAGGAGCTGAAATTTTATTGAAATTAACATAAGTACTAATTGAATATTGAAATAAAAATGAACATTTATAAATGTGTCAAGTTTCTATAATTCCTTCTATTCGGGAAATTTTTCGTCTTCTCCTCTGTGAACTTACTATTTTGCTTGATTATCCACCACTTGAGCCAAAGTGCAAGGGTTGACTTATTGAAAAAGTCCCTGTTTTCATTGAAATGTAAAACAGCCGGCCGTAAAGCTGGCTGTCCGCATAGTCTTTATCTACCGAAAGAGGTGATCTAAAGTTTTCATATTATCAGTGATCAAATATCACGGTTCTTTATTGGACCAAATCCCTTCAATGATTCAAGAGATTCCAGGATCTGAAATTTGGTGTCCTCTGTAACTCAGAATATTCATCAGATTAAGTTGAAACTTGGAAAATATTTGAATTATTTGAAACAAATTGCCTTGCAGAAGATATCGACACGATGGCAAATTTCAAAAAATTCTGTAATACTTTATACCCAATAAGAGATATAACGTATTTAAGCAAAATTTGTATATGTATGGATGGACTTGATATCTTACATATTCTCAAAATTCATTGTCGTAGCTCTCCTCCACAAGAAGATATAATTATTTTTTATTGACTTAAGTGTGAGCAATCACAAAAGTTGGAGTTATTTATATGTTAATTGATTACGTTCCTTCGATTCTAGGCTCATTCAATCGTTAAGGAAAAATCAATCGAAGTGGTTCATGTACGGTGAAATAATGTATGTTGATAAAATTTTTAAAAGCTCCGACGTGAGTTGTTAGGAGAGAAGAATTTGAGCTTCGAACAATACTGTGAGTAGTTATTTTTATCCTGAGGTATAGCTTTGTTCATTCATCGTGGCGGTTGAGTTAATGTCACACTGTTCCAGAGTACGAGAAAAGACTCCGGAACAAGCGCGCAAGATCTCCTGACCTCACATCAGTGCTTTTCCAAATTTCATTACGCATATTCATTAGTAGTTATCAGAATGTGAATCATACTCGTTATCAAATTAATGATTTAGGCAAGCTTTTTTTGAACAGTTAACAAATGTCTCAGAACCAAATATTTCGGTGATGTGATTTCTCGAACTTTGAATAAATACTCGCAATTGGTTTTTCAAGAGCTATCTGACCTTCTTTTTCCTTATTGGAAGAGTTGATTGAGGCATTTCCTTCAATACACAACAACTTAGGATCACCCTGTACTCATTTTAGATTACCGTAACCACCGTGTATACGTTTCAGAACTCTTACTCGGTAATTTCCATTGAATATTAGCCGAAACATTAGTTATTCCGCTTCTTCAAATATTTGTCATTTCGATATCTGAAAAGCTTCTCATTTTCACCATGTTATTAATGAACGTAAAAAAAGACCATTTATCACTGAAATTAGTACCTCGACACACCTTGTTTATTCTACAATCCAATTTACATGATGGGTTCATTATTTCCTGGATGAATTTGTATGAGTCATCCCGTGTGGCAAGGACAGACAGCCTTTTGCCGTTCCGAAATTGGATAATTCAGTTATGCATGAAATTCGTCCCAATCCTCAAATGACCCAATTTATTCATGATATTATGTTGATTCTTGTTTGACCCTGAAATGGCGTACCCTCATTTTGCCAAAGCTAGCAAAGCCATTCAGGTGAAATCGATTACAGTCATGTATAGAGACCGTTTCATACATATATGTACCGAGTGTCCCAATTTCGTTGTCTACTGGGGATCATAGAAACTCGATCAGATTGGACACAATGAATTGCAGATTCTCAGACTCAATTTTTTAGGTTATTCATTTAATGAGGGAAAGCAACTGACTTGTGGTCAGTAGCGTTTGCGTGCTTGTTCTAAAGTACATTTTCCGTACTCTGTATCACTGTAATACTAATACAACCAAAACAATGAATGTCTTAAGTTTTAAGTTAAATATCAACCTGAAGTAGGTAGACCTACGCTACTATCGGAAACCATCGATATCTTCTTTTCAGTAATCTCTGGGCTTTTAAAAACTATTCTAGTCCAAATCAAAAATTTAGAGAGCACTGACGTGAGACCAGACGGCTTCAACTTTCTTGTGAAACTACTTGCGAGTAATTATTCACTTTCACAAATAATATCTCATCACATTTAAAGTTCTGTTTGGTTTCGGACTTAGGACATCTGTTGCGGAAACTGGAACGTAACCCATATATTATAACTGCTATTTGATAAGTCTGGGACTTAATATTTCATGTCATACCAAGTAATTATCTAAATTTTAGAAGATCATATCTCCGGAAGTAGGTATTGGTTATACGAGAATAAAAATGGTATCAATTTTTTTGTAAGATAGTATTACATCAAAAGAAGAAAGATTATTAAAAAAAATCACTACTCCTAAACTAGAGAGCCGCTTTGGCCAAATAACGAAGTTGCCGAGATATTCCTTTCTCAAATCGACCCGGAAAATTTCAGCTCTCAAACTTATTGCCTTAAGACGCCTTTTCAGACGTAATCGTGGCTACGGACGCACTACAGAGTCTACTTTGATCACTGATTTTTTATCAGCGAGCCCAAACAAAATGAATGATAACACTTTCACTCAAATACTCCAGACATATACAGGGTGTTTCAAAAAAAGGTGACCCCCTCTCTAGGATAGGTAGAAAACTGAAAAATAATTGGGGTTTGCTCAGTAAAAAATTTTCATAACGCCATCCGTATTCAAGATACTATATACTATACTGTCTATAATTTAATAGTTTTGACGTTGAGTCTGCAATAATTACATTTCTATTTGTTAATTGATGACGAGATATTGTTGATGATGGAGCTCGTGTTGAATGATTGTTTGGGCTATTACCATCATCTTTTGTGGATGCAATGTTTTCCGACGTTTCGATAGACATCTTCTATCTTTATCAAGGAGAAAAGTAAGAAACCTTTTGAAAATTATCAATTTTCAAAAAGTCAATATTGACAGAAGTCAAGTTTTTCTTCTTTGGATATTATTGATGCTTCATCCCATTTTATACGATGATTCTCATCTACAGCATGTTGGACCAACCTGGATTTGTCGCTGTCTAGTACTCGTAGAAGCTTCTGATGTTCTTTTATTCGTACATTCAGAGGGCGTTTAGTTTCTCCGATGTAAGATCTTCCGCACTCGAAAGGTAATTCATATATGCAGTTCTTTGTCCTTTGTGTCTCATTATTAGGCTTAACTTTTGTAAGTTTAGCTCTGATAGTGTCTGGAGTTTTGAAGACAGTCGTTATGTTGTATCTATTTCCAATTCTTCTCATTTTCTCCGACAAACCTTTTACATAAGGAATTACGGTTTTAATGGTCTGATTTATATCTGTTGGTTCAGGTTGACTTTCTCTTGTTCGTTTAGCTTTTTCTAATATCTTTTTGGGGTAGCCATTGCTTCTAAGAGTTTTCGAGATGTTATTTATTTCTTCATTTTGGTCTTCTTCAGTGCAACAAATATTTATTGCTCTATCAAATAAATATTTTGCTACTCCCAATTTAGTGTTTAGTTGGTGGTTTGAATCAAAATGTAGATATTGTCCTGTGTTCGTTGGCTTTTATACACAGTGGTTCTTGGGATTCCATTTTGTTTATGTACGAGTACATCTAAGAATGGAAGTGTCTGCCCTTTCTCGATTTCAATTGTGAATTTAATTGATTCCTCTTGATTGTTTAGATATTGAAGGAATCCATCTATAGTGTCTCTTCCATGTTGCCAAATAATGAAAGTATCATCTACATATCTTTTCAACAGTTTGGGTTTAAGTACATATTTTTCTAATGCCTTCTGTTCGAAAATGTCCATATATAAATCAGCTAAAATTGGTGATAGTGGTGAACCCATGGCCATTCCGAATTCTTGTCGATAAAAGATGTCCTCAAATTGGAAATATGTTGTTTCAATACAAATAGAAATCATTTCCATAATTGCATTCACGCTTAGTGTAGTTCTTTCACTAAGTGTTTGATCTTCTTCAAGCTTTTTCCTAACTATGATAAGTGTTTTATCTGTCGGAATATTAGTGAACACACTGGTGATGTCGAAGCTGACCATAACGTCTTCTTCCATGATTTCTTGATGTTTCATTATTTCTATGAAGTGATTCGTGTTTCTTATCATCGATGTTGAATTACTTTTCAATGGTGATATAATTTTCAGCAGAAATTTATTACATTTATTACATTTTTATTTACATTTATATAAATAAGAAAAAGAAGTGGTCCGAGAACCGATCCCTGGGGTACACCAAAAATCAACATTCGTCAACTCAGATAGATCCTCGTCGAGATCGACACACTGCAATCTTCAGATAAATAGGAGCTTATAAAGTCATTGCACACTGATTGAATTTGTAACGCTGAAATTTATTAAACTCTCTAGATGATTGATGACGAGATATTGTTGATGATGGAGCTCGTGTTGAATGATTGTTTGGGCTATTACCATCATCTATTGTGGATGTAATGATTTCTGTCAATTGACTTTTTGAAAATTGATAATTTTCAAAAGGTTTCTTACTTTACTCCTTGATAAAGATAGAAGATGTCTATCGAAACGTCGGAAATCATTACATCCACAATAGATGATGGTAATAGCCCAAATAATCTCTAGATGATCTCTAGAAACACATTCAAAAGCTCTACTCAAGTAACAAAATAGTCCATCTACGTATGAACCATCCTTATAACCCTCATTGATTATTTTTATGAGCTCTGTGATACCAACTGTTGTTGAGAAGCCACTTCTGAAACCGAATTGTGAACACTTAAATAAGCAATTGTTTTGAAAACAAGCATTTAATTGGGGTTTTATGGCATCTTTAAATATTTTAGCAAATATAGGTATGATACACATGTTTCGACTGATTCGACTATATATGTCCTATTTTCCTCTTATCCGTCTATTGTTTTTCTGAAAAGGTTGGTTTTTCATTGACGACTTAACCTCTAACCACGTGTGTTTTGACAAGAGTAAGCAAAGCACATAAGATTTAAATGCATTACTCTTGTGTGATTTTGGCGAGCAAGACTAGCGCTTCAATGTTGCATTTTGGCGACTTGTAGTCAAACATTTAGTTGCCACGACACGGCCTGATTAAGCCATTATTAATTTTCAAGCCTTCGTTTGAACCATTACATCCCTTCTTCATATATGAAAGAAAAACCTGATATTTACGCGTGATACTAAAACATCGTAGTGTCATGATATTTACCCTTAACTAAGTTATATTTCTTTGAAGGTTTTCGTATTGGCAATATGGTTATATCAAAGAAAGAAATCATAATGAGAAGTTTTCATGTAGCTGTAGGTAGATAACGAACAAATAAATCACCCAGAGGAATTACTCATATCTGACTCATGGTTAGAATTGACGATGAAGTTAATTCACATCCCAAGCATGTTCTGAGAATCAGTATTTGAAATTTAAACACAGATGCCTAGGATAATTGTGGATAATTGTCAATTGAACTATAAAACGATTAAGAAGACGTTGTACTCGCTATAGTGAGAATGCTTTGAAATTAAATTCATGAAATGGTATGATTCAACCTTTATTTCCAAGAGTTTAACTAGTGAAATAAAAATAAAATTCAATTTCTTGCTTGAAACGGTACATAATTAAAAAAAAATTATTTTGAGTGTTTTTGCTTGTCCTGCAGAAAATGTGTTCTCTTACATCTACAGGATGTCTAGGAATGAAACCGATATATTTATTCAGGATATTCTTGACCTGATTCGAGGTAGGTTTGATCGCCATATCTGAAAATGCTGATAAAAACTGAGAGATGTCAGGTTGTACACGAAAATACCTTTAGTGAAAAATTCAAACTCACATGAGGTCAGCCTTTATAGCTTGTTTTAAAGTCATTTCCCGGATTCCGAAACAGTGTGATATTAAATAAAACCTTTACAATGAATGTGAAGATCGAAACTTACATCGCAAACAACCTCTAACAACTTTTCCTCTTGTCATGTTCGAAACGCTAACTTCATTCTCTTCTATCGAAAATCATATAGGAATTGATATCTTTCTTCGAGTAAGCCCTTTCTTTTGAATTGCCTTATTTCTTCTGGTCCAAATTACTTGCCTTGAGATCTTTTTCGAGAAAAAAAATTTTTGACTGTCATTATTGACAATCTTCAGAATTCATTATAGAAATATCCAAGAATTGTACAATTTTTCAGTCAAAATATGGAATACGTTTGTAATATGGTAATATTTATAAACTATAATTTGTCTACTTTTGATTTGTGCAAATTATCAGTCGTAGGAGTTGAAGAAGGAATACATCTATTCTTAACTTCATACTATTGTCTCGTATTTTTCGCCTTGACCATTTGATGTTAAAAAAATGACACAGCGTACGGCAGCTGTTGGCCGGAGAGAATTTATGGGCGTAGGTTCATTTAACTTGAATAAAAATTTGTAACCTTTTCCTTATGTGATAACATGGGCGCCAATTAGTTTAGACACAATCAAGAGTTCTATTGGTATAAAAACTAATGAATATACGAATGTGATCACTGGATGACGGTGTACGAAATTCAAAAATTAATATCAGTCTGGTGAACAATCTTGTATTCGGGCAGGCAATAAACTTCAACAAAGAGGTACTCACTTTTCCTCAGTTGTTGAGAAAACTTCGGTGATCGTGTCTAGAGTGGTTGTCTTGGATGAATTGAGGCGCGAACAATTAAGCATCCAATAATATTGAAAGTGTGAATCGATAAATATGAATAAATCAATAACTTATCGAATGAGTCGTCGAATAGAAAAATGGAAAAATATGAGAATATATGAATCGAATAATCCAAGAATACAAGAATCCCTTCTAGAAAGGGATTTACAAAAAAACTACTAAAAAAATTCCCTTTATAATATGTAAACGCCAATTTTATCAAATCTTCAATCGAGAGAAATCGGCTATGAGTCAATTTCAAAGATGGAATCAATGATTTTGCGATAATTACTTCTTTATTTAAATATAATGTAGTGCGCGCGACATTCAAATCCAGACGCCACCAACAAAATTTTTTAGATCGAAAGATGGTAGATGTGCGGGTACAGATTTCTAAGGGCAGCGGACTTCCTGAGTGTGGTTATACTAGATCCAAAAATTATCTTTGGTAGAAAAGATGTTTGCAAGGTGAATAAAAACAAGTTTGTAGTTATAATAGAATTATGTATTCACAGATAAAAATAGTTACACAATGTTCGGCATTTGAGTTTACACTCACAGAAAGAGTTTTTAGGTGTCTATAATAACCAAGGATTTGAAGTTCTCTGCTCAATCTAGGCACTTCTGGTAATATAAATGATAAAGAGATCTGACCTTATTTGTTGTTTGGAGTTCACCACAGCTCTGCTTCAATCGTCAAGGGTAGATTTCTCTGAATAAGGTGCAGGCGCTTTGGATAAAGCTTCTCAAACTTCCACTGATAAATTGTGCCTTGGCGATATGTAATTGCGTCACAGGTTCACAATTCACAACCTTTTTCTTTTACGTAGAGAATTTCAACTGAGTAATTCACATACACATGAACTAGGGTAACTAACTGACCCGAAAACAGATTATTTTGAGAGATCTTTGGAGGAACTTGTAGTTCTGAGTGCCGTTATGGACTCGTGAAAAGTAAATTGATAAGAGAACTTACTTGAAGATACTGTGCACGAGAGCGTCTTGAGAGAGAATTTACTTCTAGAAGTGACTACCTTGAGAAGTGTGGAGAGAATGAATTTTAATAACTGAAAGAGTTTGGACCTGTACAAAAGTTCAGGTAGCTAAATTTAGGGATTTCCAAAATTCCGTCCGACAGAAGGCATTCTTGGAAGTGACGGCCGCTACCCCAAATTCCAAGAACTGTCCTTTGTTGCGAGAATATCGCAACACTAAATAAATTTTGGGATTACAATTTCAAAATGTTACACTATGAACTGCAATGAAAATGAAGTTTCAGAATCAGTAGACATTTTTTGTTGAAACCCACCAATACCTTACGAGTAATCGGCTATTTTCATAAAACATTTCATAATTCAAGTTTTAGGATTTCAACACAAATTCAAATTTCGAATAGATTTCTAACACTATGACAACTCTAGATATTAGAAAATTACAGACATGGATCCTTTATAGTTAGATATTCGAAAATTACAGACTGTTATATTAGTTTCTCATACTACAAAACAAGCGCGGAAAAAGTCAGGACTATACATCTAGTGCTAATGTTAATCAGAAGAAAATTGTCTCGGGCATATAGGAACTAAAACTTCCTCGCAACGCTGTAACTTTCAGGAATTTAAAAAAAATTATCAAGCCTTTGGAATCCTGAATCTTCTCTCCTCTTCATTAGGAAGTCAAACCCAAACGATTGAGAGTGTTTTCGGTCCGATATAAAAAAATTACAGATATTTGGGCAAAACAATAGCAGGTTATACCATGTAGAAATATTATTTGGGAAATAGCCATCATCTCTTATTGTTCTTCTTCCCAATCTTCTGTCGTTTTCAAGGTGAAAATTAGCTTTTAATAAAACTGACAAGTTTAAAATATTTTTCAATTTCCACTACTAAGTGTCAAATAAACTACGAAAACTAGATTAAATTGGAACTTATCTGTGGTTTGAAGACTTCTTCAAGTTTTCAATCTTACGGCAACTCAATTGATGGTGCACTTAATGGATTGAGAGCGATATTCATGAATGTTGCTCCTTTGATTTGTCTCCTATGCTTCTTTTCTTCAGATATTGCAGATGTTGCTTTCCATTTTATCAGGTGTTTTTCATCCACAACATGTGGGACCAACTTGGATCTATCGATGTCTAATACTTGAGAAAGCTTCTGATGTTCTTTTATTCTCACTTTGAAGAGGCGTTTTGTTTCTCCGATATGTAATTCTTCATTCTGTGATTCTCGTTATCAGATTTCGCTTTTGTTAGATTAGCCCCTATGGTCTCTTGAGGATGATTTTTATTTTATCACCGCCGTTTTACCATAGGTTGCACTAGCATTGCAAATCGGTCGGTAAGTACCAACAGAAACTTTACATAGTCTGCTGAGGCATCAGGAATGATCCAGAAACTGGGACATTGGGTGCCGTACGAGTTGAAGCCGAGGGACATCAAACGGCGCCTTTTCACGTACGAACAACTCCCTCAACCGCAAAACAGAAAGGGTTTTTGCAGGATACACTATGACAACCCGAAGCGGAAACCCGTGGGGCCTCCCTGGCCATGCATCAACTTCGACAGCGAAACCAAACATACATGGCTCGAAGTTGATGCTGTGTATTTGGTGGGACCAGCTTGGCGTAGTGTACTATGAACAACCAGGCGAAACCATTACAGGAGCACTCTATCGGACGCAACTAATATGTTGGAGCCGAGCGTTGAAGGAAAAACGCCCGCAATACGGGGAAAGACACGACAAGATAATACTTCTGCATGACAACGCTCGGCTACATGTTTCCAAGATCGTGAAAACATACCTGGAAACATTGAAATGGGACATCCTACCCCACCCGCCGTACCCTCCTGACATCGCCCCTTCTGATTTCTACCTATTCCAGCACTTTCGTTCTTATGAAGAAGCCAAAAATTGGATCGATTCGTGTATCGCGTCAAAAGACGAACAATTTTTTCGACGTGGAATTGAAAAGCTGCCACAAAGATGGGAGAAAGTTGTGGCTAGCGATGGAAAATATTTTGAAGAATGATTATGTAACAAGTTTTTTATAATAAAACCTCAAATTATGAAGTAAAACGAAGGTTTTCTATTTATACGCCTATATATTTCGTACCTATTTCCTATTCTCCTCATATTTTCTGGTAAACCTTCCATATAAGGAATAGTTTGTTGCATATATTCTTGTGTTGTATTGGGTTCAAGCTGATTTTCTGTTATTTGTATCACTCTTTCCAATATCTTTTTTGGAATAACTTTTACTTGGTTTTGTGATAAAAAAAAATCTTCTCAATTCCTGGGTTGTACTAGTTTTCAAATTATAACAAGATCACCAAAATTGTGGGCGATACGAAGTTCGCAGGTTCCGCTAGTCATTCGTGTTATTATTTGAAATTCTGGAGTAATGTCTCATTAAAGATGACTTCATTTCTCGGAATTTCATCGAGTACACAACCTATTATGATGAATGAAACTTCTGCGAAAACTGGAATTAATGATGTGGATTTACACTCGTTCTGAATCACGGTCTCGAATGAAAATAAACATTGCGGGTATGCCGCAATACTTCCGGGCAGGTGAATGTTTACCACGCAAATGTGGCAATTTTAAATTATAATCAAAATCACCGGACAGATTCAGCTCGAATGTCCAGTCTGTTTTTACAAGCGTGTTTTAGTTTAGATAATTAGAACATCATACTATAGTTCCCTCCAAATGTCTGCAATTTTCGAACATCGATACAAAATGGTCTTAATCGATTAGGTTCGATTTCCTGATGATGAATCCTTGGTCAAAAATTGAATATTTCCGCATGTCGACCCTATACTCATCTTCCGAAATGGATAGGCTTGAATTTTTATATTTTCAGAATAGTTCAATTGTTCAGGTCAGGTTTGTTATTGAGCCAAATCCGTCGAATGGTTCAGCAGTTTTAAGCATATATGGAGATTTTCGATATGATACATGGCATCAAATTCCATTTTTTCTCACTCTGGTTTAACGGGCTTGCGAACGTTCGAATTACCGAACAAGAATTTCATATAATGAACAATCCGTTATACAGAAAAAAAAAACATCTTATTATCAAACAACATTACCTCAGGAACTTGACACACAAAAACACGGGGACACAGTGCGCAAGGGGGCTCATCAGAGCGACTTTTTCTTCTTAGACGTACAAGAATAGAGCTACGAAACGACAGGAAAAAAACTACCTTGTTGAAAATTTAGAGCAAGTACGATATTTTGGAATGGAAAATACATTTTTATTCACTTTCATATTATTGAGAGAGAGGGTAAAGGTATTTACAAGAACCCTATATGGGATAAAAGGGACAAACTGCACAGCAACAGAAACGTTGTAGAGAAAATGTGGAAAGAAATTAGCAGCGAAATGAAAGAAGATGGTAAGTAAAACAAAACAAAAGTAAATTTTAAAACAAGTCTTTATTGTTGATTAGTGTAGAATAAAGGGTTTTGAGAAAAATAAGTTACAAATATATCTCGAATAATTTTGGCCTCATTAGGGGGTCTTCCAGTTGCTGGTCTTCTATTTTCATTGTGGGAAAACTCCAATGAGACATCTTACAGATGTCTTTCAAATCCTTCTTTATCAATTATAGTGTTGTGTAGTATACATATACATTTTATAATATTGTCTGCTGTCTTGATGTCCGTTTCAATACTTTTTGATAGGAGACGCCATTTAGAGTAAATTATTCCAAAAGTACATTCGATGGTTTTTCGTGCACGAGATAGTCGCTTATTAAAATTTTCCTGTTCATTGGTCAAATTTTTTCCTCCGAAAGGTTTTAATAGATATGGTAGGAGTGGATAAGCCTCATCACTTATAAACACAAACGGAGCTTTCGTATTTGTTTGGGGTAAATATGACGGTTCTGGGAGAGTAAGATAATTTCTCGTTAAAAATTCATAAAAATCTGAGGCCTGAAAAGTTCCGCCTGTCACTTTGTTTGCCATATCCGCCAACGTCTACGGCAATAAATTTATAATTGGCATCTGCTACACCTTGCAGTACTACAGAATAAAAGCTTTTGTAATTGTAATACATTGAGCCTGAATTTTTGGGACAATTGATACGAACATGTTTTCCGTCAATTGCACCAGTGCAGTGAGGAAAATTCCAAACCTTTTCAAAACAGTCTGATATAGTCTGAAAATCTTCTTTAGCGGGAACAGGCATATGAAACGGTTGTAATTCCTCCCATAGTACAGTTGTAGTTTCTGCGACAATTTTTCCTGCAGTCGATGCCCCAATTCGAAATGCAAATGATAAGGACTTAAATGATGAACCTGTAGCCAAATATCTGAAACAAATTTTCATAATTAATTTTTACGATACGATATGAAAAGGATCCTCTTTTTGTTTTAGAACAAAAGATACGAAAGAAGTGGAAGTATTTAAGAGATCAGTTCTCGGTAGAATTAGGAAAACTTCCCCGACTACGTTCTGGAGATTCTGCAGAATCGACACGCGTGTGTAAGTGGCCTTATTTTCAACAATTGATTTTCCTTAAAGATATAGTAAGGCCTAGACCAAGCACAGGAAATTTATCAGCTGTTGAGACGTCTGAAACATGTATAGAAGAGTCTCAGTTTTCAGTTGAAAATAATAATGAACAAACTTGTGATGAAGTTGTTGCTGAAACCTCTGGGGATGAGATGCATTCTTCTGAAATACCAGAAAGTGAAAATAGCGTTCAACAAGAAGGGGTTGAAAAACCATGCAGACCACCAAAACAGGCAGTTGCAAATTCTACTTTTAATATAACGCCGGTCACAGCCAGAAAGAAGAGGAGATTACATGATTCGTTTAATGCATCTGTATTGGAAATTGAAAATAAAAAACTGGAGTATCTTGAGTCAAAGCGACTTAAACCAAACAAGGAACCAGAGGATGAGCATCTTCTGTTTTTCAAAAGTCTTCTCCCACATGTCAGAAAAATACCGGAGTCGAGAATTCTATTTTTCGAACTGCAATACAAAATGTAGTACAGGAATACTGCTACGAGAACACCGATCTCTTATTATCTCGTCCATCCACTGCTACATCGTCTTACTCAAGTTCTACTCATCAAGATCAAAACTCGGCACCACCAGAAGACTCCTTCAAGGTTTCCAAAATTATTTTCAGTTGTAAACAACTTTTGAATATATTAATTACAAAAACAATGTTTATTTAACCAGTGTAACTATATAGTTTTGTTTTATATTGTTATTAATAAAAAATTTTCATAAACTTACCTTATAGTAATGACGAGCCTTTCCTCTGGTAAAATGGGTTGCTTATGTAGATTGCACCAGTTTTTAGTTAAACGGGTTCCACTTTTTGCAAAATATAGTCAAATGTGTTTTGTGACATCCTCGTGTATTGAAAAAATCGTTCGTCATCTTTTCTTACATTTTAAAAAGATGATGAAACTCTCCATAATCTGATCTTACACGATTTAAAGGATGTACACCAACTCTTTTCCATTTTAATTTTGGCACTACGGATTCTAGAGCTATTAGATCATCATCAGACGATGAAGACGAAGACATCTTTTCGTTAACGTCGTTGCTTTAAAACTAATAATAAAAGTAAACATAAGCTGCTTATATCAGCTTTTACTGTGTTTATCCCAGGCGCATAGAAACATGCGCTTATCGGCGCTGGCTGTCGGAAAGCAGAAACCTGCGTGCACTGTGTCTTTACCCATAAAAGGAAGGCTAGCTTATCTGAATGATTGGTAATATTTAGTAGCGTTCTATTTCTAGAAGATATAGAAAAGTTTTTCAGAATCCAAAACTCAATTCTGTACACGGAAAATATTATGATATGAGCCTATGAAGCACTTGATGATCGTGACTTCTTAAAATCCATGTTGTCAGATTGTATTCGCCAATCAACTGACGGAGGTTTTGATTGCACAATCAAGCTTTATGAAAGCCGATACTGGTCGATCAGACTGTCGAATTTGACGGAAGAATCTATTGATAAGAGAATCAACAAACTTTTATGAAACCCACCGTCAATTGTCCCTAATTCTCGGAGATCGAGACGAAAATGATCTCAATAGATACGACTTCCTGATAAAGAATCCGTGCTCAATATTGAGTATGCCGGCAGGCCTAGCTTATATCTCCTACAGAAGATGAGCATGAGTTGCCATATTTTCTGAATGGTTCCAGAGTTAAGAGCACCTGAAATTTGCTTTCATCAAGAACTTCTAGAATACCCATCAAATCAAGTTGTAACGTGGAAGATGTTTGAATTAGGTTGAAACAAATAGCCCTGCAGCACTTTCGTATAACTCTCAAAATATTCGTCATATCCAAACAAAAATCTGTATAAATTGACGTTCCGATATCCTCAATTCAATTCACCCCAAAATAAAATTCACATTGGAAATTGAATGCAACAAAGCGATTAACTTTCTAGATTTGACCATAAGTAGAGATAGAAACACATTCGACTTTAACATCTACCGAAAAGACACAAACTCAGAAGCCATAATACCATATGATTCCTTCAGTCCTGATAATCATAAACTGGCAGCTCTGAAATCTATGATCAACAGAGCATTCACCATACCTTTATCGAATGCTAACTTACAATCTGAAATTGATAAAATCAAAGAAATTGCAACTAATAATAATTTTCCGAGATCCCTAATAAACAAACTAATTGAAAACAAAAGAAAACTGAAAACCATTAATATGCTTTACACTACCCCAGAAAAACCTACTAATAAATTCATGCATATCACTTATTTCGGAGAATTATCAATCCAAATCCAAAATTATTTTTCTAAACTTGATTTCAAAACAACATTTTCAGGATGTCCAAACCTAGGTAAAATATTATATCACTCAAAATCCAAACTTAAACCCGAGAAAACTTCAGATGTTTATAAAATCTGTTGTAAAAATTGCAACGCTGCATATGTAGGTCAAACCGGTAGAAATTTTGAGACCAGATTAAAAGAACATCTGAAATCAGGTTATGATCAGTTTATGATCATATCGAGACTGAAGAACATCATATGGATATCGTAAATTTTAAAATCCTTCACAAATGCGAGAAAGGCCTGAAATTAAATTTGCTGGAAGCGATGGAAATAACAAATCTGTTCAATATTCCCAATGTGTCCCCACCCAAATAGAAATATACCATTCACCACTTTTGAATATCCCATAGATTTAAACCCACGAAATATTTTAGTCTGTACCTAACACAAGAAGATGGTTTAACAACCGAAACCGGTCGTGTAATAATATTAATAAAGTGAAAATTAGACAAAAATAATTGTTTTCTTTTAATATTCTTTATCTTTACTTTTCAATTTGGGGACATGAACGGTCTCTTTTTAAATAACGAGACATGGGATATAATTTTTAATTCTGAGCTTTCTAGTATTCACAATACATTCTCGAATAAAGTTTTCAATAGTTACATTTTGTTCATCCAGAATGCAAGAGAATATTACATATTCAATGAGAAGCATCCTTCAAAACTTTCGAAGTTTTGAATGTTTCATGGCCTATAAGGGAATACGAAATTGAGTCGACTTATCAATGAAAAATCATCAATTTCATGCGAAACACATACAATTCATTTTATTCGTTGACAATTATGAAATAAAATGTTATAACGAATGAATGAAACCAAAAACAATAAAACGAACGAATAGGCCAAATATTCAATATGATGGCCATTTTATTCACTTACGAAGACGTCTCAAAATACCACGGTTACTGGCTCGTTCGATTTCGTCCCCCTTTAGGGATTGGAAAGTATTCTCAAAACGATGTTTCAAATCTTCTTTGTTTTCTACTGGTCTTTCATAAACTAAATTTCTAATGATTACCCATAAATAAAAATTTAAAGCAGTAATATTTGTAGATCTTGGGGGCCATGGGGGTGAGTATCCTGAAAAACCTCTATCGAGGAATATGCCGGAGCTCCATCCGATTGGAAATATGAGGTACTAGGCAAACTCATAAGCTATTCATCTGGAAAATCATAAACAAAAATTCTCAAAATCTCCAAAATGGGTTGAAATTTTTTTCGTAAATGTATTACCTCACTATTATCGTTTCCAGATTTTTAAACCACCCGATATATCGTGTTTCATTTCCTGAGTTGCCATCTCCAGTCTACAGCATCTCAGTTATCCTTATCTGAAGATTGGACATTAATCGGTGTCATCACTTTATCTGCTTGTGTAGGAATATTGAATGTTATCGAACAATGACTCTTATTCCTACCAGTGTGCCATCCGCGAACATCACAAAAGTTTCAATTCATTAATGAACTAATATGTCGGATGCATCGTTAGTTATCGTTGTTGTTGCTGTTTGACCTCGCAAGAAGTTTTATTCGGTACATCATTGTTCAACTCAGTCATGGGTCTCCCCTCGAGAGATAAAAAGGATTAATCATTTGGGAGTCGGTGATTCAACGAATCGCTGTTTCAAAAAGTTTTTGTTCAGTGATCTGTTTTCGTGTTTGTTTTCCGATGAACTTGTGGAGGAGATGTGCTAGATGTGAGTATGTTGCTTTACGCAGATGTGTGTGAAGTAGGTCTATCACTCTTGATTTTCGAATTTGTTTTTATGTGCTAGGTTTTTACAACATACCACTCAGTTTTCTAGGTGATTTACCAAATGTATGCAGCTAAGCACTTCCACTAAGTTTCAACGACTGCAGTAAATTATGCTAGACTTATACAAAGTTGTGCCGTTCGAATTTTCGAGATAGTTCTTTCGGAAAATAAACAACTGTAGAAAAGCACCAATGTGAGGTCCGGAGCTTTTGCGTGCTTGTTCTATAGACTCTATTGACTCTGGGGCTATGCGATACCAAATCAATAGAGATCGATAATTTAAAAGGACTCAACGAACAAATATGTTTAACTAACAATACCTTAACTTTTCCTTCTGTTTCATTTCAAACACAAAACTATAATGCTTTATCTACTAAATGTTCTCATACAGGAATAAGACATCATTGAATGAAATTCCATATTTTTTAGGAATCTTCAAATTTGATATTCACGCATAACGATGGTTGTCCATGTCCTAATCTTGAAGTATTTTTATATAACATCACCATCTTATTACAATTTCGCTATTCCCAATTTTGTATTTAGTTGATGGTGTTTGTTGGCTTTCTGTACACTTCGGTTCTTGGGAATCCATTCTGTTGGAGTACAAGTACTTCTAAAAATGAAAGTTGTTTATCTTTCTCGATTTCCATCGTGAATTTGATAGACTTTTCTTGCTTGTTGAGATGTTGAAGGAATACATCTATACTGTTCATTCCATGTAGCCGAATGATAAAGTTATCATCTACATATCTCTTTAATATTTTGGGTTTTAGTATACAGGGTGAGTCTTTGGCCACTGCGTTAATTTCAACCATAGATTCTTGACGTAAAAAGATACATTTTCTTTCTATAACATTTTTCCAAATTTGGCCCCGTTCAAAAGATAATAGGGTGTTGAAATTTCATAAAAAAATTGCATTTTTTTATGATTTCACTGTAATATTCAAACGACAATATCAATTGAAATGATCTCTTGTAGAAGGTTTTTGATAACGGGTTGAATGATTGTTTGGGCTATTACCATCATCTATTGTGGATGTAATGATTTCCGACGTTTCGATAGACATCTTCTATCTTTATCAAGGAGAAAAGTAAGAAACCTTTTGAGAATTATCAATTTTCATAAAGTCAATATGACAGAAGTCATGAAAGAAAAATGAACGATATTATATACTCATCTGTGATATGATGATCTTTTTAAGTTGGATCGAATATGAATTACCTTGCGAGTGCGGAAGATCTTACATCGGAGAAACTAAACGCCCTCTGAATGTACGAATAAAAGAACATCAGAAGCTTCTACGAGTACTAGACAGCGACAAATCCAGGTTGGTCCAACATGCTGTAGATGAGAATCATCGTATAAAATGGAATGAAGCATCAATAATATCCAAAGAAGAAAAACTTGCAAGAAGAAAAATCAAAGAAGCAGCATTTATGAAAATAACACCTGATTCCATAAGTGCTCCATCTATAGATCTGCCAGAAGTTTGGACGCCGATAGTTCGATCCAACTTAAAAAGAGCATCATATCACAGATGAGTATATAACATCGTTCATTTTTCTTTCATGACTTCTGTCATATTGACTTTTTGAAAATTGATAATTCTCAAAAGGTTTCTTACTTTTCTCCTTGATAAAGATAGGAGATGTCTATCGAAACGTCGGAAATCATTACATCCACAATAGATGATGGTAATAGCCCAAACAATCATTCAACACGAGCTCCATCATCAACAATATCTCGTCGTTTTTGATAACACTCGTGCATATTTTGGCATCAATAGATTTATTCCACTTCTTGTGGGTTTCTCACTACTACTCTACAGATTGGTTAAATTGCATGAAAAACAAATATCGCTTGAACTAAAGGTCCGTATCTCGTACTTCCTGGAATCATTAGTCTTTTTTGCATATAAAATCATTCCTCATCTTTTCTCCTAAATTACACCATTCTTGAGATATTTGAAGTTGAAAGGAATCGAATCGATATAATTTTGTCCAAATTTTCTGATTTTCCCAAATCCAACTCTGTGCTGAAATGATTCAATAATCAGATTTGTTCATTGTTGCCATATTTTATGTCTTTATTAAATATTTCTACAAAAGATTGGGGAAATCTCTCCAGTCTATTGTTCCACCACTAAACACTATAGATGAAATTAACCACTGAACAATTTTTGTCTTACATTCACCACAAAATCTAAATTGCCATTTGCTGTATTCATTGTTAATGATGTCTAGCACCTTGTTTAATATATATATATTATATATTAAATTACAGAAAAGGATGTTATGCGGTGAAATTAGATATAATTATATATAATTCACCCATTATCCTTCTTTTATATATTAAATATATGTAAAGGTATATTTTGACCGTTGAAATAGTTGAAATATTTTCTGTCAGGACCTGTTAAATTGAAGACTTGTCTTAATGAAGAGCTGGTATTTTATAGCTTTAGACTTTCAGGGTTCATCAAATTATATCTATTTTAACATAGGAATGCTGCAAATTGAGCTCATATGTGTTTTAAAAACTTTGAACCCAGTCTCCTAGATTTGTTTTATACCTTTATTATCTTTAATTCATACACCGATTCAACCTTGTTCACAAACTTAGGAGGTAATAGAATTTGACTTAGTTTTAATATTTCCGAATGTTTGTTATGATGCATGGTTAATTAAAATTCAATCAATATTGAAACTGGAAGCTATAAGCTCATAAACAAGAAAGATTAGAATAGAATGCATTTTCTGACCATAATCATTTCATACTGAATTGAATAATTTAAAACTACTGATATTATCCTTCCAATACTTTCCACATTTTTTTGAAAGAAACACTTTTTTATTGGGAACTACCTATCACAGAGACGTTATAATATTTTAATGTGATAATAATTCACTCTAATTAGTCTGAGGAAAATTATAACTAAAGATCAATAATAGTTACAGATATTATCTTTCATTTAAAAAAATATTGCAAATATTAATTTTTTCTCTCCTGGGGTTCGGTAATAAATTAATATTCTATGGTAAGGTATTAAAATTTGACATAATCTATGAATAACCATCATTCAATATTTATGTTCTTGTTTACGTAATCAAAACAGATACTCTGATTATAAAAATCAGTAATCAGTAATTATAGTCTAAACAGAATAGATTCATATTAATGATTTAACAAAAATTTTTTTTTAATGAACACCTAGTTGATTTTTCAAAATCAAATTTAGGTATTGCTTCAAGAAAGTATAATTGCACACCTAAATCTGGAAATACCTGTAATATATCCAGGTAAATTGTTATTGGGATTCATTACAGAAAATAATCATCAAGCAAAGTAACATCACTTCAAAATGATTATTCGTAGTGACATCATTCATTGTTGTTGAAGATTTCGAAAAAGATTTTCATATTTTCAACAGTATGATATCAAGAGACCTCATAGACCTGTTCACACTGGTCTCTGTCAAGCAGAAGAAACTTCAGAAATATCAGTGTTTGGAAAATCATAGATGATTTTTTCTGGCTTTTAGTGAAAAAAAAAGCCCAGTGACAACCTCTTGCCTTGGAAGTTTTCATAGAAATGATGGTTTTCATGATTTGGAAATTTTAAGAAGAAAATTACAAATGTATGATGATAACACCGAATAATTCTGAGGTTTTTTGGAATTCCTCACTAGAAAGGCATGGTTTATGATCTTGAAGTAGAAAGAAAATATAGTAAAACAACAAAAATCTATGTTTATGGTGTTGAATTTTTTTTACCAGAAAATTAGTATTTTGTATCTTCCTTCTGGATATGAACCTCATCGGATGAAACATGAGTGAGTGAATCATTTCTTAGATGGAGAATAATGTTTTTAAACAATTCAGATTAAATAGTGGACGCTGTGGAAGGTATTTTTCATTCAAACTAAACTGGACTACAGAGGGGTATTTGCCCAATGTGGAAACTTAAAATGCTTATAACTTTTCAACGCAGCTGAATAAAGAAAAACCGTAATGGAAAAAGTGTTTCTTTTGATCTCAAGAACCTATGGTTAAAATTAACGCAGTGATCAAAGACTCACCCTGTATATTGGTCGAGAACTTTTTGTTCGAGATTCTATATCTATAAATCAGCTAAAATAGCAAAAAGAGGTGAACCCATCGCCATTCCAAATTCTTGTTGATTAAAAATGTCTTCAAATTTGAAGTATGTTGTGTCGATGCAAATGGAGAGCATTTTCATTATTGCATTCACGCTATGTGTAGTTTTTTCAGTTAGTGTTCATATTCAAGTTTTTTCCCTACGATTTTGAGTGTTTTGGAACATTGGTGAACATCTTAACAATCAAAAGAATCTATTATTTTCACAATGGGAATCTAGAAAACTGAACAACTTCATTTTTCGGATGTACTTGTTCATAAACATAATTTAATCCCAAGAACCAGTGTATACAAGAAACCAAGAAACACAGGTGAATATCTACATTTCAATTCGAACCATCAACTAAATAATAATAATATATTTTTATTCTCATAAACTTCATACACAAGTCAATCGGTATAGAGAATACGTCAAAGAAAAAAAAACACAGCAAAATAATATATACATTCATGACTAAATGATAAATTTGCACGGAACGTTCAGATCTTATTCTGCAAGGAATTCCTGGACAGTGTAGGGTTCTTTGTCAATACGATACCTCTGTAATTTAGTTTTGAAAAAATTAAATCTTTCTTCATCCTGTAGATCTTTAGGAATCTGATTGAAAAATGTAATACTCATATATTCTGAGTTTTTCTCGGTGAGAGTGAGAGAGTGCAGTGGATACTAAATCAGGTGTGGCAAAATGATCATATGAGAGTGCTACAAATATATGCTCCAGCCAATAAACTGAAAATGATTAAATAACGTCACAAAAAAACTCATAAGTAATGGTAACTCCAAGAAGACGAAACATATAACAGAAAATCGACTTGGACCCAATACAGCACAAAAGGATATGCTACAAACTATAAAAAGCATCATTTCTTATGTAAAGGTTTATCAGAAAAGTAAGAAGAATTGGAAATAGGTACGACATAACAACCGCCTTTAAGACACAAGATACCATCAGGGCTAATCTAGTTAATCCCCTTAACGTGGAACAAAGAACGGAGAGCTGTATATACGAGATACCGAGCAAGTGCGGAAGATCTTCTATCGGAGAAACAAAGCGCCCCTTGTGGGTGAGGAAGGAACAACTTCCTTAAGTGTTAGACACCGATAGATCCAAGTTGGTCCAACATGCGGTGGATGAAAATCACCTGATAAAACCGACCGATGCATCATATCCAAAGAAGATAATCCGACAAGAATAAAAATTAAAGAGGCATGATAGTCGCTGTCAATGTCATAAGTCCCCCATCAATTGAGTCGGCGGAAGTTTGGAGGCCAATTGTTCGATGTAACTTGGAGAGAAGTCTTCAAACCACAGACTAGTGCTAATTCGTTGTCTAGTTGTTTTTTTGAAATTTACGAAAGTTGAAACATGAAAAACAACAGATGTCAGTTGAAACTTGGGAAGAAGGACAATAATAGATGGTTAAGACCCAAATAATAATTCTATACGAGTTCCATGATCAACAATTTCTCGTCAGCAATACAGATGATATCAGTTTGATCCGAAAAATACTGACTTTTAGAAATCTATAAGATTTCTGTTCAGGTGAACATAAGCGTCAACAAATTATATCGATGTTGATATCGAACTCATTCCTGATAATGTAGCGTAGGCCATCCTGGAATTCCTATACTTTCTCCCCCAAACGGTAGTAACAAGCAAAGCTGAACTCATTCATATGCATACCTGATTTCCCTGTGTGGGTTTCGAAGCCAGTGAATGGAAATGTAGGCAGTTGCATTTTTTTTTCTCATTTCAATTGCTGTTCGTTTACGTAAACGGGTATGCACCTGTTCGACAATCGTAAAAACTATTGGAAACCACGTGATGAATCATGGGCGTACAGACGTGGTTCGGTTGAAAACCCACACACATCCCTTTCATTCTTTGTGATTTAACCAATAACGTTTCCCGTTGTTCAGGCCTGGATTCCTGGTTGAGCTGCCACGGATCGTGCCCTTTTGATGTTGGGATCAGATGAATAGAGGGGTGGTATGCGTGGCTTTACGTAATCGTTATCAATTTCAACATTTCGTACTTTTCGCCTTTTACTCGATTAAAAATGATAACATGGGCTATTTCTATTATCTGTTTTGATGTTCGTATGACAATCGTTCGGTTGACCTTTTCAATGTGTTAGATAAAATTTATAAAGCACTGACGTGTGGTCCGATGGCCTTAGCGTTCTTGTCAACGCACTAGTGAATAATCATTCAAACATTCAAAAATCACATCTCCACAATTTTTGCTTATCAGAAACGTATTAACTGTTGAGTTATCAAGCATGCCAAAATGGTTGATCGGATAACGGGCATGATTTATGTCCATGTGAGAAATTATGAGTATGGTGAATAAAAATCCATCTCTTTAGCTCATTACGTTCGGACTTAATTCTGTAAACGGACAGACATAATCGATTATGATCACGAATTCTTCATCAGTGAGTCCGAACAAAAACCATTTATACCACATTTACGTATTTAAGTATTCGAATGATACAGACATTTAGATAAATACTAGGGTTGCCTTTTATATTTCGGTATTAGAGATGAAAAACAAATATTAATCTTGGAAAATCGCTCTACTGTTTTTCAAAATATTCCCCATTATTATCCATTCACTTTTTTTTCTTGGGACTTCTGTTGATATTTCAAAACATGAAAAACTTCTTGAATATCGTAACTTAGATATTTGTATTTTATGAATTATTAGAACATTGGAATTCACTGGTTCAAAATAGGACATAGAAAATAACATAGGTCGAAATCTTAGATAGTTATGGAAATTGAAAAACATGGCAATAGTATTGATTTTATGATTTAAATAATTGGAAAGATTCATAAAATTGGGAAAGTTAATATTAGATGAGTATTTTCTTATGAAAAGTAAATTTCAGAAATTTTAATATTTTACTAATACTGGAAAATCTCTAACCATGGAATTCAATATGATTTTCAGCTGCAATAATAATTTGGATGGAAAATTATGTGAAATTTTCGGAAAAGGCAGTAAAAATTAGTTTTTATTATAAATATTATGGTTTCGAGCCTCAAACAGGAACTGGGTGTACCTATAAACAGGTATGTCTCTACAATATTGTGGAATGTCATAAGGCAAAAGCTTAATTTTTGTGTAATCTTGAGAATAATCCAGTGGTGGCTTAGCCCAACTTGAATCCTTCAATCGCTTATAACTTTGTAGCGGAGCAGAATTGGAAATATTTGTATTGGAACAAAGTGTTTCTTTTTGGCCCCAAGAATCAGTAGTTAAAATTAACGCAGTGCTCAAAGATTCACCCTGTATTACGTTTCAACAAGGCAGAATTAGAAAGTGGTACAGAAAATAAGTGTTTTTCTTGGCTTCGAAAACGTGTAGTTGAAATTAACGCACAGTTCAAAGAGTCACCCTGTATATATGAATTATGTAGGTGCTATCCTAATGCATTCATACCCATAATAGAGAACATTATATGACCGTTTCTAAAGCATAAATCACAGTTGTCGATCCTTTTTCCCTACAGGGAATATCATTATTCAAATTCGTCACATCTGGAACAAAGTGTTTCTTAGGTTTTTGGCCCCAAGAATCAGTAGTTAAAATTAACGCAGTGCTCAAAGATTCACCCTGTATTACGTTTCAACAAGGCAGAATTAGAAAGTGGTACAGAAAATAAGTGTTTTTCTTGGCTTCGAAAACGTGTAGTTGAAATTAACGCACAGTTCAAAGAGTCATCCCTGTATATATGAATTATGTAGGTGCTATCCTAATGAAATCGACAGGAATATCATTATTCAAATTCGATCCTTTTTCCTATAGGGAAATCACAATCACTGCGTAGTTTGATGGCGTGGACTACTGTGTGGCCTGCCATAAACGACTAGGAAAACATCCACATCCGTTCACCATGTAATATACAGCTGGTATAAAAGTAGGCCTGTCTACAGATTTTTTTCATTTTCAGTCATCTGTTACTCTTACCTATGTAAGACGAGTAACTTTTTATGCTCCGGCTGAAGGATCATCAAGTGAGTTTATTAGTCAACATTTTTCAGCAATCTACGGAAATTATTATCAAGGTATAAAATTTTTGACAAATAAGTAAAAGAAAGAAAACAATTTTTGTGTATATATTTGAACCTAATGAACATTTTTCCAATTAGAAAAAAAAGATAGTCTTGATTCCTACAAATGAAGCCCCACTTTTCCTTGAACTATGAAAATACGGACGAAAACAGATGCTCTGGCTTTCGTAAACCACACCTACTTAATTAATCATTAAAAATTATTTCAACATATTAGATATGGAATTTAAAAAATTTTGGAGATTACTGGATACATGAATGAACAATAATTCGTCTGAAAATTTTTTATTTCAATTTTTCGATTAGGTATACAATATTAAATTTTTTTCTTGGACATGAACATTGCAAGTGTAATAATTGTTGAACTTTTTATTTGAGAAACTTTTCCTCACTTTGAGCAATTTTTGAACGACTTCAGAATAGATCCCAGTTGAAAAAATTTAATTTTTATTTTTCAGATTTTGCGTGTTACCGTTCTGCCCAAACGTCTGTAATTTTCTAATATCCAGCCGATAATTGTCTCAATCGTCATTGTCGTAGCTTTCTTCCACCAGAAGATACGATTAGTTTTTCATTTACCTAAGGGCAAGCAAGTTCATTGAATCTTTGGGGCTTCGGTCGAAAACAAAACTTCAAGTTTCCTATCTCCTAGCACATTCCACTATTCTTAATCTTTCTTACAATCTCTATCAATCCTGTTGCAGCAATCTGATGTCACTGTCACACGATACTAGGCGGTAAAACATTTCTTCGTCCGCGAAACGCACTACCGATATCGTTGATGAACAAACAGAACAATATGGGTCCCAGGTGGGACCCCTGAGGCACCGAATATACCGGAATATAGTAGGAAACGCGGTTTCTCAATTTGACTGCCAAAAAACGATTACTCAAAAAACTAATAAGTAATATCCTTTCATGAAGTCATATGTTTCTTTGTTGAAAGATTTAGATATACTTACGTTAATTAATAGATGCAAGTACAACGGAGTTCTTTTCATTTGCAAAGTTTCTGAATAATTCAAACTTCCAGGTATGTCTCTTTACTGATTATGTGAAATTCAAAGTTCCTGAATGAATTTGAGATTTTGAGATTTTACATATAACTCCAAGTAGTCCATCTTCTATTAATAAAAAGATGATCTTATGCAACGAATTGATTGATAAATTCCAAATTGTTACTGTAACATCCAGTGTAAGTTTTCATTAATTTTCGTTATTATGGCTTTTAATATTAATACATTATTTCTTCATTTCGAAATGATCGCTGTATCAAGGGTCTATTTTATTTTCATTTTAAACTTCATTGTTGTGAAACAGATAAATAAATAAATACGTTGGAAAATCTTGGAACACATGACATCTGGTGGTGTATGCGTCCTGAAAGAGATTATTTTTCTAATTCATTCACCTGAGATCGTTGAAATGAAGGCACGATTCGCGAATATGATAATCAGTGAAAACTAAATGCTATTAGGAGATCTGGACAGTGCTGATCGCCATTCTGGGTTCATCTAACAATGGTAGGTTCCAGGTGCTTCCAGCGTATCCTACGTTCATTTCACTTCCGTTTCTTATGTTTTCTTTTAAATTAAAATTATTCATTAAGCTACCGTATCAGATATAGATTTAATCAATACTGGTTTGGAAAATGTGAGAAGATATTTTCTCCTAGGTTGAGTTTGTTGTTGCTCTGCATTTGTAATTACTTATTGGGGTTGTTGTGTAGAAAAAACTTTTGAAATAAATTATAATACCCGTCGTTAATTGATTGGTTTTAGTAAAATCATACAGTGTGGAACAGCCAAATGGAATAAATTCGATAACGAATAAATGTGAGCATGTTTGGAAAAACGCTTTGTATTTTTAACTGAGCATTTTTTTCAAATAAAAAAAATTATATAGGGTGCGTTTCTTATTTTAAATGCAAGCCCCTGTATATTATTAATTCTTTGGATTCTTCAGAGAATTCTAGACATAAATCATGTACAATGTCCTATACTTATCTTCAACTGTTTCGGAAATATTAAGTGTTTTCAGATTTATTACAAAAATTAACATTAAAAAATTTAGAAAGCACTGACGTGAGTCAGATTGCTTTGGCGCTCTTGTTGAGCTACTTGCGAGTAAATATTCAAACCATAACAAATCTATAAGCACTCTGATCAGGTGAACAATAGTCTTCTCCCGTACTATGGGACAATGTGATGCAATTATGAACGCCTAATGAATGAACAAATCTATATCTCAAATTAAAAATAACTACTCATAATTTTCCCCGAGTGTTTTATTCGAAGCTATAATTCCTTTTTCCTAAAAACTTATGTCAGTGCTTTTCTGAATTTTGACAACGTATATTATTTCAGCCACCGAGATTGAATTCTATATCTATGATTTCCCGTTATGAAAACTTTTGATTAATATTACGCCATCTGACACTGATTAATGAGCCCGGCATTTGTCAATCGAATATATATATTCTTTTGAACGAATATATATTTATTCGATCTGTGATGGCCATCGTCCAAAGAAAATCATCGAGACGTATGTCATTTATCTTTTCTCTTGAGTAAATTAAAAAAATGATCATATCTTTAGATGGAAAAAAGCTACGACAATGAAATTTGAGGATAAGTAAGATATCTATTACCTCAATACATTCACGAATTTTTATTGAAATCCGAAAAATATCTTATGAGAAAGTGAGGATTAAAAATTTTTTTTGGGAATTTTTAAAAAATTTTCTAGCTTGACGATTTCTGCGAAATTTTGCGAGCTGCTTTGTTGCAGCCTCCCTCAACAATATTTCAAGTATCAATTTGATCGGATGGATATTCTAGTAGTTATTGAGGAAACAAAATTTCAGATGCTCATAACTACTGAACCATCCGAAGGATTTAGCCCAATAACGAACTTGACCGAGATATTTGAACAGTTAACCTATTCTGAAAATATGAAAACTGTAGGTGATTCCTTTTCGATGCTAGAGAGGATACGGCCGGCCGGACTCAACTTTCGCCACGAATTTTTCATCAGGGAGTCGAACCCAATCGATTGAGACCATTTTCGGCTCGATATTCCAAAATTACAGACATTCGGGCAAAATGATAGGCACTCTGTTCGGGTGAACAAGAGCGCCGAAAAGAAAATTATTTTATTTCACAAATTCGCTACATTTCATTCAATACTTATTTCCCATTTAGCTCTTGATAATGAGAAAGTAAACAAAAACCATTCCTGCGTTTCTTTTTACTGATATGAAATGAAAAAAATATAAAAACATTGTTTTTTTTTTTCGTATAAAACTGATAGCCATAGCAATTTGTCTGCCTGCATGACAGTAGTGGTCAGTGTCAGTGCTATTGTCGTTTAAATTTCGTTAACCGTACGTAATAATACAAGAAAAATGGTTCATTTAACAGAAAAGCACAAAATAACCATTCTACAAATGATTGGTTATGGAGATAACACAAGGACACAAATGGAAGTTTCTCGCTTATTTCACGAAAAATTTCCAAATTTGCCGCCTGTATCCCAAGGAACAATTAGCAAAATAGAACAGCAGTTTCGCGAGCTTGGTCATGTGAGACAGATAAAAAAAGTAGCTGCCAATGCAGTAAGTAATGATACGAAATTGGATATTATGCTTGAGTTTCAAGAAAACCCACATAATTCTGGTCGAAAAGCAGCCCCACTGTTCAACGTTAACCACACAACAATTTTTCGAACATTAAAGGAAAGTAAAATGCATTCCTATAAAATGATACCAACTCAGAAGCTCATGGAAGACGATTTCGATAGGAGAACGTATTTTTGTGAGAAAATGATTGAAATGTCAGATAACAATGTGATCCAATTAGAAGATGTTTTGTTTTCTGATGAGAGCACATTTACACTTCACGGTCATGTTAATCGTCAAAATTGCCGCTATTGGTCTGATGAGAATCCTTACTGGATGAGAGAGAAACATACCCAATATCCTGAAAAAGTGAATGTTTGGGCAGGAATTGTTAGAATTCATATCGTAGGTCCCTTTTTCATTGATGGCAACTTGAATGGAGATAAATATTTAGAACTGCTCCAAAATAATGTCGTGCCAACTTTGACAAACTTATATCCTGATCCAGCAAACCCACAAGTTCCTGCCAATACAATATGGTTTCAGCAAGATGGAGCACCGCCCCATTACCAAATCAATGTCCGGCAGTACCTGAACCAAATTTTTCCAAATCGATGGATAGGGAGGCGCAGATCGATAGAATGGCCAGCACGATCTCCTGATCTGTCGCTTTTAGACTACTTTTTGTGGGGATATCTTAAAAGTATTGTATACAAAACTAAACCCCTCAACTTAGATGACTTAAAAAGACGAATCACGCTTGCGATTAGATCAGTTACACCTGAGATGTTGAGTAATGTTAGAAGACTTTTCTATACCAGATTAGCATGTTGCCAAGACGTTCGCGGCGAGCATTTTGAACATTCACTACATTGACTTTAATATTTTTTGTTTTTTTTTTTTTAATTATTAAGAAATAATCAGTATTGATTGTTAGGTTTTTAGTGTAATGTAGCGAATTTGTGAAATGAAATAATTTTCTTTTTTTAATGTTAATTTTTGTAATAAATCTGAAAACACTTAATACTTCCGAAACAGTTGAAAATAAGTATAGGACATTTTACATGATTTATGTCTAGAATTTTCTGAAAAATCCAAAAATTAATAATATAGAGGGGCTTGCATTTAAAGAAGAAAGTGGGTATTGGCCACTGTCACTTGACGCACCCTATATTATTTTTTTTTTGAAAAAATGCTCAGTTAAAAATACAAATCGCCGTGTCCAAGCTTTTTTCCAAACACGCTTTTATTTATCCGTTATCGAATTTATTCCATTTGGCTGTTCCACACTGTATATTTATAAGAATAATAATGTAAGTGTAATAAAAACTTTGATGCTAACATAGTAGGCTTTGACACCTTCGAATATGTGGGATAGTCTAAATGGCGCATTCGCAAACGGGTCTACCCGAATGCCGTGTTCAGAAACTCGAATCACTCATTTTAAAATTCGGAAATACACCAGACAACCATCATAGGGTTACTGGCCGAAAGAATTATGTTACTTGTCAAGTTCGCCTGAAATATCGCGCCAAATTTCAAAATGCTCTGATCTGATTCAAAATGAAAATTCTGGTCCTCATGCTGTTCTCCGGAAGTTCAATCCGATAAGTGACTCATCTCGAAAACTGGAATAGGATTTGCATTTAACGTTTCCATATCGGAGGTCGATTGAATGCAGGTTAATGCATAGCCAATAGTAGAGAAGTTCAGTCTTGAATATCTAATGCCGAATGATCAACGTATCAATCCCAAACTACGCCAAATCGTATGTCTTTTCCCGTTGTTCAATCACCGTGAAACGAACAAGGATCTGTGGAATCGAAATGACACAACTTACAAAACACAATGTACGAACAGAAAGTTTTCCCGAGTTCGACTTACATTTCCCAAAGGAGAGGGATGCTCCAGCCAATTCAATACTAATGCTCTGGGATTTCCTTATATACCGAAAATAATACGCGACGTGATGGCGTCATAACTCGGAATACGGCACAAGTTTCGCGGATTTCGTTATTTATTCTCGAGAAATATTGTGTGAGCACTTCGTTTTTTTGATAGAGTTGCTTTGGAGGAGCGTTTGGTGGTATAAGTTTGGGAAAAGTAAATAATTTTCTTTTTTAATGTTAATTTTTGTAATAAATCTGAAAACACTTAATACTTCCGAAACAGTTGAAAATAAGTATAGGACATTTTACATGATTTATGTCTAGAATTTTCTGAAAAATCCAAAAAATTAATAATATAGAGGGGCTTGCATTTAAAGAAGAAAGTGGGTATTGGCCACTGTCACTTGACGCACCCTATATTATTTTTTTTTTGAAAAAATGCTCAGTTGAAAATACAAATCGCCGTGTCCAAGCTTTTTTCCAAACACGCTTTTATTTATCCGTTATCGAATTTATTCCATTTGGCTGTTCCATACTGTATATTTATAAAAATAATAATGTAAGTGTAATAAAAACTTTGATGCTAACATAGTAGGCTTTGACACCTTCGAATATGTGGGATAGTCTAAATGGCGCATTTGCAAACGGGTCTACCCGAATGCCGTGTTCAGAAACTCGAATCACTCATTTTAAAATTCGGAAATACACCAGACAACCATCATAGGGTTACTGGCCGAAAGAATTATGTTACTTGTCAAGTTCGCCTGAAATATCGCGCCAAATTTCAAAATGCTCTGATCTGATTCAAAATGAAAATTCTGGTCCTCATGCTGTTCTCCGGAAGTTCAATCCGATAAGTGACTCATCTCGAAAACTGGAATAGGATTTGCATTTAACGTTTCCATATCGGAGGTCGATTGAATGCAGGTTAATGCATAGCCAATAGTAGAGAAGTTCAGTCTTGAATATCTAATGCCGAATGATCAACGTATCAATCCCAAACTACGCCAAATCGTATGTCTTTTCCCATTGTTCAATCACCGCGAAACGAACAAGGATCTGTGGAATCGAAATGACACAACTTACAAAACACAATGTACGAACAGAAAGTTTTCCCGAGTTCGACTTACATTTCCCAAAGGAGAGGGATGCTCCAGCCAATTCAATACTAATGCTCTGGGATTTCCTTATATACCGAAAATAATAAGCGACGTGATGGCGTCATAACTCGGAATACGGCACAAGTTTCGCGGATTTCGTTATTTATTCTCGAGAAATATTGTGTGAGCACTTCGTTTTTTTTGATAGAGTTGCTTTGGAGGGAGCGTTTGGTGGTATAAGTTTGGGAAAAGTCAGTAAGGAAAATTTATATTACTGTACTGCGGAAGATGTTTTTATGCGATTGTGAATGTGCGACCTATCTTTTTGTCCAAATTTCTATTATTTTGTAATATTCGAAACTGGTCTCAAACGATCGAGTTCGACTCGTTAATGAAGAGTGTATTGTATAAGTTGATAAGCTTGCGCTTTATGCGCTCTAGACTGACCTAAAATATATATACAGGGTGAGTCTTTGACCACTGCGTTAATTTTAACCATAGATTTTTGAAATCAAAAGAAACATTTTCTTCCTATTACATTTTTCCAACTTTGGCCCTGTTCAAGAGATGTAGGATATTGAAATTTCATAAAAAAATTGCATTTTCACCTGTATTATTCAAACGACAATATAAATTAAAATGATCTCTTGTATAAGGTTTTTGAGAACAATCATGCATATTTTGGCATCATCAGATTTATTACATTGTGGTTTTCTCACTACTACTCTACAGATTGGTTGAATTGTATGAAAAACAAATATCACTTGAACTAAAGGTCCATATCTTGTACTTCCTGGAATCATTAGTCTTTTTTGCAGAATAAATCATTCTTCATCTTTTCTCCTAAATTGCACCATTCTTGAGATATTTGAAGTTGAAAAGAATTAAATCGATATAATTTTGTCCCAATTTTCTGTTTTCCTCAAATCCAACTCTGTGCTGAAATGATTCAATAATCAGATTTGTTCAGTGTTGCCATATTTTATGTCTTAATGAAATATTTCTACAAGGTTGGGGAAATCTCTACAGTCTATGGTTTCACCACTAAACACTATAGATGAAATTAACCACTGAACTGAATATTTGTCTTACATTCACTACAAAATCTAAATTGCCATGTGCTGTATTCATTATTAATGATGAGTAGTTTAATATTTAATCCAGTGTAATATTCCATAATAAATAAAGAAAAAGGTTTTCATCACTCACATAGGTACTTCGGTATATTTTGACCGTTGAAATACGTAATGTATTTTCTGTCAGGACCAGTTGAATTGAAGACTTGTCTTTATAAAGAGCTGGTTCTTTATAGCTTCAGACTTTTAGCGTTCATCAGATTATATCTATTCTAACATAGGAATGCTTCAAATTAAGCTCATATGAGTGTTACAAACTTCGAACTCAGTCCTAGATTTGTTTCGTACCTTTATAGAAATTTTTTCACATCTTTATTTCATACGCCGATTCAACCTGGTTCACAAACTTCAAAGATAATAGAATTTTACGTAGTTTTAATATTTCTGAATGTTTGTTATAATGCATGGCTAATTAAAATTCAATCAATATTGAAACTGGAAGCTATAGGCTCATAAACAAGAAAGATTAGAATAGAATGCATTTTCTGACCATAATCATTTCATACTGGATTGAATAATTTCATACTATCGAAATTATCCTTACAATATTTTCCACATTTTTTTTAAAGAAAGGTACAAATAACTGTTGACAGTCTCATAAAGAATCAAAACAACAAGGAACCAAAGAACACTATTTTATTGGGAACTACCCACCACAGAGAGGTCATAATAACATTTTAATGTGATAATAATTCACTCAAGTTATTCTGAAAAAAATTATAACTGAAGATCAATAATGGTTACAAATATTATATTTCATTTGAAAAAAACTAAATAATGTTTTCAAACAATTCAGATTCAATAGTGGATGGCGAGGAAGGTAATTCATTCAAACTAAACTGGACTGCAGGGGGGTATTTGTCCAATGTGAAAACTTGAAATGCTATAACATTTTAACGCAGCTGAATATGGAAAAACTGTAATGGAAAAAGTGTTTCTTTTGATCCCAAGAACCTATGGTTAAAATTAACGCAGTGGTCCAAGACTCACTCTGTATATATATTTTCGAAATAGGTTAGATATTGTTTACTATACAGTGCGTGTCGAAATTATGGAACAAATTCATTTTCTCAGAGGAAAAATATTTCGCTACAAATCCAGAAACATTAATTTTTGTTTCACTTTCACAGAATTTGTATGCATTTTTGAAGGGTTTTGTTGCACTACTGTGCCTTCCCCATCGACCGTCTTAATATTTCAAATAAGAAAATATAAATGAAAGATATTTTTTTTTCAAAATTAAATTTTTGAAATTTGGTTGATCCAAGTTCGCATCGTAGTTAGTAGTATAACCTACTCTTGTAGTTGGCCTTCTTGATTTTCACTGAGCCATGGAAAAAGTAAAATATTTCATATATGTAATTCTTATTAGAAATTTCTTATGATGATATTGATTTTTTTGAAGAAGATCAGGGTCGGATCCAGGAAAATATCCAATTCTCTCGATTTTTGTTCCAAAATTCCAATAATTTTACCTTTGATATCCTGAAAACGGTACATTTTGGGAAGATGAATGTGGAATGATAAAATTCTCTTAAAATATTCACCCCAAAAAAATTCTAGGATATGTTTCGTAACCTCCTATTTTAAACAAGTGTCGAGGAATGCATTAATCTGAATAGTGTGTTCTTTTTGTTCACTACCTTCTGCAAAATTTGAACTAATTCGGATTCTCCATTACGAAGATATAAGTAGAAATTAATTTTTTGAGTGAAATTTCAATATTCTGTATCTTTTGAACATGATTTCAAAATTTGGTATAGCAAAAAAATTTTACTTTCGATCTATAAGTGGAATGGTCTCGTTATGTTCGCACATAGCTTCTATTCAATAAATTATGGTAACTTAATCACTTCACCTTCATTTCTTATAGGAATAATTGAAATGATATATTTCTATTTGTTTCAGGCGTGGGATTGCCAACAGGTGTTACAATGCGTGAGAAAAAGAGTGGTGCTTTATCACGGATGCAGAAACTCAGGAAGAGGTTATCACATTCCTTTGGTAGATTATGTGAGTATTTATGAATTATCTTTTGAGCTCTTTTTTGTGGCGAAAATCCGTTCTGATGAAGAGAGGTAATGTTGAACAGGGATTAAATGAAGGGAACACTATTAATCTAGATCAAATCTGACACTGTCTGTGGAGCTGGAACGCTGTCCTTGTTTTTTGCGACTTTACACTGGTTTGTCCATAAGATTTCATTAAATTGAATGTATCAACCTAGTACAACTCTCATGCAATTAGTGATTTGAATCATTCTATGTGACGCATTTGAAGAAAAGTTTCTAATTAAAGTATTTTGTCAAGGACACGTTGAATGTGACCTTGGAGTAATTCTTCATGTTCATATAACTTCATTATAAAACAGACATTCTCGACAATTTGAGAACTTCAGTTTAATTCTTGGTTATTACATTGAATAATAGCATTCTTTTATAGAGTATCTTCCTACCATCAGCACTACAAATCCACACATTCGTTTATTTTTACTTTTCTCATATTTTTCCTTTGTTAATCTCATTCAACAAAGTTGTGGACAGTAACGAACACGAAACTCGCCCTGACGTAAATTATCCATTTGAAAAATATTCATCTCAGGGTTCCGTGAAATGCACGGTGTTGTCCCTAAGCTCGATGATTACCTGATGCCAGATGAGTCATATAAGACCAAACAATAGAAAAATTTGTTTTAGAAATAAAAATCTACAAATAATTATTTTTCATGACAATGTTGTGAACAAAATTTTATAACAAATATCGCGAAGAAATGGATAACTTTATGGAATTCAAAAATAGCCAGGATTGAATGTTCAATAAAAAAATTGAGTAACCAACATTTTGGGGGTTATTTGAGTCTTTAAAATAAAAAAATTAGATATTTAATATACAAATTTCCATAATTCAGAGGCGTAGTCTAGGTGACAATATTGAAGAAAAAGTTAGTTGCTGACAATTTATTTCTTTATTTTTAATCCGTCACACCTTTGGTGGATATGATAGAATAGAATAGAATATACTGTTAATTCCCAAATCAGTGACAATAATAAAATTACAGAGAAAAGGAAACAAGTCATATTAAAACTAATTGATTGAGAAATAATAACAATAAAAGCACAATATCTCATGATTCGAAACTCAACATAATAATGTATTATAATAATCCCTGAATTCTGTAATTGTATAGGGCTCACATTCTACTATAATCGCAAAGATTGTTTTTTTGAAAATTTTGAAATCATTCGTTATCCTTGTCGTTTTCGACAAGTAATTGAATAGCCTTATGCTCATATACAAGGTGTTTTCCTCAGTCACTGAGTATTTGTGGATAGGAAAAAAGTCATCCTACGAGTGGAGTTAGTATTCTTAAGGTGGCGAAAATTTGGTTTGTTTTTATGGAAAAACAATAACACCCTATATATGTACAAACCAATCATCGTAAGAATGTTATTCCTCTTGAATACTCCTCGACAAGACTCTCTGAATTTCATCCTGAACATTGTTCTCAGAGCCAACTTCCGAGTAATAAATACCTGCCTTGATGACATACTTCCCCCAAAAATAATTCCATATGACATAATCGATTGGAAATTGGCGAAATAAACAAGCATTAAGGTCTTTTCGTCAAGTTGGTTTCTTGAAGCTCTCAACATAAATATAATTGAACTCAACTTTCCCGATAGCATTTCACAGTGTGTTGACCAATTCAAGTGTCTATCAATATACAGGGTGTCTACTATAATAGGTGCCAAACTTCAGTAAGTGATAGTAAAAGTCATTTGCAACAAAAAATGTCCTGAACATTTTTTCGAAACGTTGATAGTTATCGAGTCATTTTACACCTCATGGCTTTTCGAAATTTTTGTGCTCTCCCCTTCAAAAACAAGAATATCTCTGTTATTCTTACAGCTACATCAAATCTGATCATATCATCAGAAAGGGCAGTAAACACGTTATAAAATAGATACTCATTAATGTTTAAAATATGTTTTATACCGGGTGTTCTGAAAGGGTAAAGGTAAAAATTGAAAAGAGTGCAAACTTAGTAGTATTTTCTTATGAGCTGTTCCATTGAAAATAGGTGAATAAGTAGTGGTTCTTTTTCTAGGAAAAACTAGTACATGTAATAGACTTCTAAACGGTCTATCAACTTTTCACTAAACGTTTTGTTTTTCCAACAATATCACTGTTTAAAATTAAAAAAAAGATGAAATTCAGATACGCAAATTTTATAACAATTCATTTCAAAGCATTGTAGGTTCAAAACAGTCATAAATATTACTAATAGTAACATAAAAACATTGAATAAACTTTGAATGAAACTGAATGAACGTAAAAATCAATGTTATTGCAAAACCGAATTAAAAACTATAACAACTGTTCAAATCGCCTAACCCTTTGCTCAATGCATTTTATACATCTTTTTCGTACAGAATCCATAACCTTTCGAATGAACACTGTGCTAGGTTGTTGTCTATTGGGGAATCGTAATGCGTACTCCCGCACTGATGCTCGCGAATTTCCGTTAGCGAACCCATAAATAAACAGCATATCCCGATATTCAATATTTGAGAAAACAGGCATATTCTTTTTTTTTGTAGATGCGTATAAGTCGAATTAATTCGTTAAAGTACAATAAATGTTCTTATTTTTTTTGAGTTTACTTAATGACAAATTTTGTCAAATTTAAGTTGATTTGCATATCCTCGAACCCATGCAAATGTCAAGTTTTCTTAGCTCGAGAGTAGATTCTGCCATATTGTTCATTTTCATTCGTGGTGTTCATTTCCGACGGCCCCTGCGGGGCCGCCAGATACGCACCAACACACCCTCCAACCCGTCTCCTCCTCGAAGCTTTGTTTACAACTTCGCTGTTTTTATGTTACTATTAACATTGAGTATAAATGTACTCCACCGCTAGATTTATACTCAATGCTATTAATAATATTTGTAACTGTTTTGAACCTCCAATGTTTTGAAATGAATTATCATAAAATTTGCGTTACTGATTTTTATGTTTTTCTGACTTGAAACCGTAATATTGTTGGAAAAACAAAAAGTTAAGTGTAAAGTTGATATACCGTTTAAAAGTCATTACACGTACTAGTTTTTCCTAGAAAAAAAAACAACTACTTATTCACCAATTTTCATTGGAACAGCTAACAAGAAAATACCACTAAGTTTGCACTCCTTTTTAATTTTTACATTTACCCTTTTACAACACCCGGTATAAAACATTTTTCAACTAACTACCTATATAGCTCTTTTACAGCCCTTTGCGAGGATATGGTCAGATTTGATGTAGCTGTAAGAATAACAGAGATATTCTTGTTTTTAAAGGGGAAAGCAAAAAATTTCGAAAAGCCATGAAGTGTTAAATGACTCGATAACTATCAACATTTCGAAAAAGTGTTATAGAACATTTTTTGTTGCAAATGACTTGTACTATAACCTACTGAGGTTTGGCACCTATTATAGTAGACACCCTGTATATTCCTAATAGTTTCGTCTTCACGCTTGTTTGGACTGTACTAGAACTGAATGAGATGTTTTCCGGTGGTGATAGTTTTGACCGACTGTTTGTGAAGAATAAAATGTTTGTCTTGTCCCTATTGAGGACTAAGCTGTTTCTGGCACACCATCCCTCAACCATTAACATCAACTCAACCAAATTGATCACGACTTCATTCATATCTTTAGCTTTTACCATAATATTTGCGTCGTCCACATAATGTTTCTATATTTGATATATGTTTCTTTATTTGATTCAAATTTGGGATCCACTTCGTTTGTATATTATAACGGTTCAACTGCTTCTGTTGGCTCCAAAAGATCGGGTAGGTCGTCAATATATACCAGAAAAAGAATTGGTCCCTCCAAGGTACCCTGCGGTACACCACTAACAATGGTTCCCTCAGAGGATATGCTGTACACATTTTCATCATTCAAGATCACAACTTGTTTTCTGTCACTAAGATAACTCTCAAATAGTTTGAGTGGTATGCCCCTTATTTCATGCTTTTCGAGTTTCGAGATCAATATTTTATGGTTGACGGAATCGAAAGCTTTCGAGAGGTCCAAGAAAAGTCCTGCCGGCACATCGCCCTCCTCAATGGAATATGTGATGTCCCGTAGAAACTCAAAGAGTGCAGTTTCCGTACCCTGGCCTTGAATAAAACCATGTTGTCTTCCGGACAATATTTTGAATTTCGTGATATCTCACGAAAAACCATTGAGTTGACAACTGTATACATTTTTTAATAATGAAGGAAACATTTTTTCAAACGGGACTTTGAACTTTGAAGTGTTCTTATGAAACTATAATTTCAATAAATTCTATTATTATTGACATTCAATAAAATTTAAAAAAAAAAAAAACATGTTACACGCTCTCTTGAGCATAGCGCAGGCATGCTGCATCGGCCCTATGAAGAAGGTATAGTTCAAGGAATTTTTTTTAACTTATTCAATCAATAACTTCCATAATTTTGATCGTTCAGCGAAACCCTTTGAATACATTTTTTTGGAATTCGTTTTGAATCCAATTATTCATCGCACATATTTTTACGACCTTTATCAAGTATAAACACGTTTCAAACAGACTATTTATTCGTTATAACATTACCATTATCAATAACTGAAAGCTTTAATTCGCTCAAAACTTTCAGAACTTCAATAAGCAGCGACTAATTTCTCAATAAGCAAATAATTGTCTTTGGAATATGACTATCAATATTTCTGAACCAACGGAAGCAGCTTGCTGAAAATAACCCAATATTGTTGAAGAAAAAATTCAATTCTTTATTTTGAATGTTATCGTGCTCAACAGTACAGTCTGCAAGCGTACAAATGGTTGGCGGAATGCAAAGAATGGCAGTTATTATAAGAGTCTGCATGGAAATGCTTTTCAACAACAAGCTACAAATTGAAACGTCTTTCGTTTCCTTTATTGTCATTGAATAATAAAAACGGACAACTCTGATATTTGATATTTATCCAGTAGAACGGCACTGGTGGTTGCATATGAAATAAGACAAACTCCCTTATTTGTTTCTCCATGCGATCTCTATAGCAACGTCGGGAAGAAGTAAAGTAAAAAATTTTATATGCAAATTAGAGTTGAATGAACATCAGACGACTCAAATTTATGACTTCATTGAATTTCTTATGAATATAAGTTTCACTCTGATACTCTTCTCATTTGAATTGTCCACGTTGATTATTTGTAAGTATTTGAATTTTCTATATGTTGGTAGCGCTGTCCGTAATTACTATGCCTAAAAAGAATGCGGTCTGTCAAAGAGATTGTTTACGACACCTGTTGAAACCAGTTGACATCAGTGGTAGTCTGCTAACGTTACAATGGAAAAAATATTGAACTAAGAGTGTCGTAACGTTGCTAACAAGACCAATAAGAGATGGTGGTTATATACTCAAATAAAAATAGTTTCAATTTTAGCATATTATTCCTTTGCATCTAGTAATTAATATTTGTTAACTTTGCTTGGTCTTCACTGAAGTAGTCTCGCGACAGCACTGGCCTGGCCAACCTTTGCCGTCTTTAAGGTGGCAATAGACTAGCAAGTCGCTTACGTGAGATATCGCTCGTATGCGACAGCACTGGCCTGGCCAACCTTTGCCGTCTTCTATACGAAATATTACAAACTTAACATATATTCTTTACAAAATGAAAACTCAGTAAAATCCGATAAAAACGCTTAATTCTGGCATTTAATCGTTGTTTAAAGATGGTTATTGATCTTGCGAATCTGTTGCATGTACACATTCTGATAAAGCTTGATAATTGTAGGTATATGGAGAATGCATCTGAGCATAGGTTGAAGTACTTTGGTACGCGTGAGAAGGTAGCGGGGTGGAAGTATTTGAGTATGGGGGGGATGGTAGGAGGGTGGAAGTATTTGAGTATGCGGGGGATGGTAGGGGGGTGGAGGTATTTGAGTACGCGGGGGATGGTAAGGGGGTACAAGTACTGGAAAGAGAGAAAGGTTCCCTTTCGGTTGCATCTTCATCAACTATACGCATTAAAGCATCATTTATTATTCGCTTTAGTTTTCGTTTGTTGGCTGGATTTTTAATTTGTCTCATTTCGCTCGCAATATAATCTGCATAAATTTGATCGTCGTCAAGTGGAGCATTCAAGATATTAAGGGCTTTTTGTACATCGTCTGCTGATGTATTAGCCGAACTCTTAGTACGTTTCTTTTGTGGTTCATTGATGTGCTTGACGACCCAACTCAGCTTCCTCCTCGTATATTTCAGACTGTTGTGCGTTCTGAAACAAAACTATAATTTTAGACATTCCGTACGCTATCCAATACCTATTTTAATATCTGTTTTACGATGAATGGATGTGGCATGCACGAGAGTTTGAGAACCGGTGGAACTTCCCACACTGCATTGGAGCCCTAGACGGCAAACATGTTGTTATGCAGGCACCAAACCAAAGTGGAAGCTTCTATTTTAATTATAAAAGTACGCACAGTATTGTACTTATGGCCTTAGTTGATGCTCGTTATACGTTCACTTATATCGACGTCGGTTGTAATGGACGAGTATCAGATGGTGGCGTTTTCAATAATTGTTCTCTAAGTTCCGCTCTTATGAAAAGTGCACTGGGTATCCCAGCACCTTCGCCACTATCTGGACGAGAAAGACAATCGCCTTACGTCATAGTGGCAGATGATGCTTCTGCCATGAAACCCTACCTGCTAAAACCGTATCCGTATAAAGATCAGCCCGTTGCCAATCGCGTGTTTAATTATCGTTTATCTAGAGCGAGACGAATCGTAGAGAATGTGTTTGGAATTATTTGTAACGTTTTCAGAGTTTTACGGAAACCTCTTTTAGTGCAGCCCGAGACCGTACGGAAAATTGTTTTGGCAGTATGCGCATTGCATAATTTTCTAATGAAACGTAAGGACGCTAGGAGACGGTATGCTCCACCAGGCACTTTCGACGAAGAAAACGAAAACACACATGAAGTTCTGGACGGAACATGGCGACAAGAAGGGATACCCACTAACAATCTGCTACCACTTCAGCGAGGATTGTGTCATAATTATTCTACAGAGGCTAAACTTATACGTGATGAGTTTAGAGAGTACTTTATGTCTACTAGTGGGGAAGTTCCTTGGCAATATAAACATATATAATACTTTTGCTAAATATTATTTAATTACAATAAACTACTACTTACCAAGTTGTCTGTTGTTTCTGAGTTATCCACTGAACGCTGAAGAAACTTTAATGCTGAAAAATATGGCCACGAGGACGTGTAAACTTCATCGGTACCACTACCACTCTTCTTGATTTTAATTTTTTTTATTTCTTGCATAAATTGACTGCGCAAATTGTGTAGTTTTCGAGAAATTTCATTTACATTTGCACCTAATTTGTTGGCTATTCTTTCCAGCGCCTCTTGTTTAATGTTTCGATTACTGTAAGTTTGGGATCGCGTGTCCCAAAGAACCGAATTTTCTTCAAACAATTCGATTAATGTTTTGGTATCATTCACCGACCAGACTTTCTTCTCCGCCATTTTACTCGCACTGACTGTCTGGCAAAAGTCGAAATGGTTTGGAAGAAGTGCGAGTTATCAAGAAATTGCGGGTGCAGCAGTATAGACTTCTTTAGAAAGGGAACCCAGGTAACTGGTTGACAAAGATCACGCACCAGAGAGGTGGGTATGCGGAAAATTAACTGCTTACTGTATCGGTATCTTTTAATTGATTGGATGCGGCTTAACCGACCTTGATCGGAATGGTAATAATAGGTATAATAGGTATGGGTATAATAGGAATGGTAGCTGAGGTCGATAATAAACCAGCTGACTGTCTTTCGCGAATTTGATGAAATTTGCAGGAATTGAAGCGTGTTCCACAAATGGATTTCTCTGTTATTTATTTATTCTTTAGATGCAAAGCTCCATCTGATCGGTTGGTTGAGTAGTTTGCGAGCACAATATAGTATTCGTAGTATCCAGTATTTGTACTCGTACGCTATTTCAATGTTTAATTATTCATATGGACACACTAGAAAATTTTATTTCGATTTTGAATGCATTCTTTGATTTTAAGCAATCTGATGTTGTCGGCTTGGTGTATTTTTATCAATGAAAAAGAATGAACATAGCCAACTGGTTGAATCATATGTAAAAACTATAAAAAATCACTAACGTGAGATACGGGGCTTTTGCGCGCTCGTTTTGAAGTATTTTCCGTTCTATTGATACTGGCGCAATGAATCAACAATTCCCTAAAATGAAATCATACTTATCAACTTCATAGGTTGAGCATGTGATTCTATCGGCTAATCTTTTTGCCAATCTCCATCGAACTCAAAGAATTAAGAAAAAAAAATTTTAACCCGTTTTTTCAATTTCGGTTGAAATTCTTCACAGAATGATTCACTTCTTTGTGCAAAGAATCTCCGTCAGTAGGTTTCACATTTCTTTACTCATCACATTAGACACCATAAAGAGCCTTCTCAATCATTAGAGATTGAAAAAATTTCTTGGCATTAATCCTCTTTTTCTGCAGCGTTTTTTTCATATATTTTCCTATTGTCATCAAATTCTCTCTGCTTCGAAATATTTCTTATTCCAATATCACAATCACACGGTATTAACACTAAAACTAAAAAAAAATTTTCTGTTCGAAAGTCAAATTGACACTACAAAAATTCCTTTTGACATATTCGTGGAAGGAATTTCGAATTATTCAATAATCTAATTGGTCACAATCGTAATCTAGGTTTCTATATGAAATCATAATTTTAAATCAGCAAACTTCTTTGTGAATTTAGATTCATCTGTCGAAATTATACATACAGTCCGAAAAGTTTTCATTCTCTTGAAATCGAATCATCATAGCTTCGCAAAACTCCTGACGAAATCAGTTTCCTTCAAATACTGTACCCTATTGAATTTATATGGGTGCATTTTATGTTTTTTTAATATTCTCCAAACACTCGATTGAGATAATCCCAGAGCAATCTCGGTATCTTTGAGAGAATTTTGAGGATTCACACGAAAATATGCAAGAACTGTAATTTCGTTGTTCTCATCTTCTACTACACTTTTTTCTCTGTGTATAGTTTTCTTAACGAAAGATCCGACATTTCTCAAGTCTGTCATGGTTCTGTTAATGGTATCTCTCGTTGGTCTGGGTCGGTCAGGAAACCTCTCAATGAACAGTCGAATCGTACTATCTACAACTTTATTATATTCTCCATGAAGTAGAATGAGATTTAAATAATCTTCATTGGTAAAATTAGGCATAGTGATCGATTTTATAACTTAATACGAATTATCACCAAATTAATAGTAAACACAAAATGCTACTGAATAAAGAGGAATTTGGCAGATGTAATTAATGATATCTATCATTGAAAAAAAAAAAAGAATGTAAAACATGGTAAGTTTTTGCATATGGTTCATAAGGAATTATTTATTTATCACTGGAGAGAAAACCGATTACCGATTAGTTGAAATAAAGAGAACTTTTTTCTCTTGCATATTAGTGTAGTAAAATCTAAAACATGGTTTAAGTAACAGTTCCTGAAAATTTCATCTTTTTGGCGTGAGGGGAAAAGAAATAGCTGAAAATTCAAGACGAAAAACAGTTTTTTGTGAATAACTCAGAAAATATCCACTTTAGAGCAAGGGTGTGAAGCATACACTCGCATTATTTTTCAACGTAGATTCAATATCTGCCATAAAAAAAAATAAGGTCTCCCTTAGGATATAGATATTCTGACATATTGACTCAAATAATTGAGCCGCTAGTACAGAACCATAAGGACTTATGGTATCAACAAGATGACGTGCCTCCACACAATTCACTCAATGTGTCAAATATCCTATACAGGCTATTTGAAGATCGATGGTTGGCGAACAATGGTCCACATCTTTGGCCACCACGTTCTCCCGATTTAACTCCATTAGACTATTATGTTTGTGGTAGGATAAAAAATATTGTATACTCAACTCCCCTGACTGATAAAGAGGACTGCATAGAACGAGTCAGAAATGCGTTCATGTTTGTTTAGATTTTTAGATTCATAGTTTTGAAACTCAATTTGGTTTTTAAACACATTTGCAGATCTCTTCCTCCCGATGAAATAAGAAGAGCAACCCACGAAGCATTCCTGAGACGTATAAATAAATATCTAGAAATTAACGGTCAAAACTTTGAGCATCTTCTCTAGATATAACTGCGAGAGTTTGCCATGGTTCTCCTAATAGTAACTTGAAGTCGGTTTCAAGAAGGAGTGAAAAATCTACAGCATGGTTCAAATAACAGTTCCTGAAAATTTCATCTTTTTGGCGTGAAGGGAAAAGAAATAGCTGAAAATTCAAGACGAAAAACAGTTTCTTGTGAATAACTCAGAAAATAAGGGTGTGATGCATACACTCGCATTATTTTTCAACGTAGATTCAATATCTGCCATAAAAAAATGGGGTTGATTGAAAATTGATTTTTCACGTTTTTGTCATCCCTAACTTTGAAAGCGATTTTTGCACCACCTGTATCATGAATCGCGATTTCGATTTTTAAGGTGGATACATCAATCTTACATCTTGAAAAATCCCAAAAATGAAAATTTTCCATCCAAAAACCTCGAAGTTATTCTTGTTTCAGCGGAGCTCTATTTTCGATTTTTTTTTCGAATTTTCCCGCTCAGAGAGAATTTTCCAACCAAAACTGAAAAATGTTACATCAAAATAACTTGAAATTTTCTAAGGAATCTATTTCTGCAATAAAAAAGTGGTGTTGTAATTTGAAAAACGGATGTAGACGTCATTTCCGGAAAAACCGGATGCCTTGAAAATATTTTAGATTTCATCAGCATCGTGAAATACTTATAAGTGCCGAATTTCATGAAAATACGTTCAGTAGTTTCTCGTATAAATATGGGTGAGGTTCCTCGTGAAAGACCCTGTATATCAATAGGCCATGCGATTTGCTATGAATTATGTCGCTACAAATTTATTGTTGGAGGTATGTTTTCCGAGATGTCGCGAAAAATGTTTGCAGCACTTTTTTCATGGTGGTGATCAGGGGGACAAGGGTGACATGTAAAGTTTCTATTGACTCCAAACTTGACTCAGCATCAAAAAAACGGGTGGGGCTGTGTCGGGACACACGGCCGTTGATTTGACGAGAGCTAGCGATTGAGATTTTAATGAACGTCGTAGCTTTACCGAGTCGAAAGTTATACTGAATGGAAATCTCGACAAGCAGCAAAATGACCTTCAAAATGGCGTGGCTGCACCCTCCCCCGCGCGCGATGTGTTACAGTTCTTAGCGTAATAAATTCATTGATTCTTTAGCTATCCAGTGGTGTAACTGAAATTTGGATGGAGATGATAGTAGAGTGTAGCTACAATACTAAACTGTATCCCCCGATTTTGTTATCATTTGTTTTTTTGGTTTGCGTCCCTTTGGAAATAATTTTAAAGACGTAATCATGTAACACTAGTGTAACATTTCAATGGACTCTACACCGCTTTCGGTAACTGTGGAATGACTCAGGTTCTGAGTTCTCTCTCAACAATCATTATGTGTTCTTATCAATGTCAATATTCGTTGAACTTTTACCCTTCAAAGTGTAATTAATGTTTGTATCGGGATTTCAGAGGTTTCCTTTCGTTTTAATCCGATCGATAAATAAATCCAGTATTTTGGAAGTTTCGAGTTAAAGGACCGATCATTAAGCGCTCGTTTCAACTGCGAATAAGAACAGCGGGTTTTTTTCCCGAACGAGAATAACAACACGAAAATATCTGGAGTATATTGATTATTCATTCAAGCACCTACGACCCATTTGTTCCGTCGGATTTGAGGGGAAACACGAGTATGACCCCATGATTTCATCGGACCAAGGGCGTTTCACGTTCTGTCTAACGTCTAACCGTGGCTATTTGAATTTGGATTATGGGGCCACTGACCTCAATCATTCTCCCTCGAATTTTGATTTTGTCGTCATCATAGAAGGTAAGACGATGAAGCGTTGGAAAATTCTTTTTCTCTGGTCGTGGGAAAAGAGATACTTTTTTGTTCTGGTTTTTATGTGCAAAGATGAACATTCCAGTTGGCAGTTGCTCAGCAATCAGTAAATAACAGGGTTATAATGTTGCAAATGTATTATCACAATATAAAAGCAACATCTAATTTATAACGATATTCATAAACGCGAATTGATTGTTGTTAGAATCTAAATTTATTGTACAGTTTGTACGATTCGTAAATTGTACTAGACGGCAACGTGAATTTATAGACATTGAAGTTGCATGGCTAATTGTTGGGTTTATCTTGTTTCGATCAGTTTAATTTGAAGTGGAGGCAGGGGTGTTGAATATTTTATTAGCCATTTCTACTTTATTATTAAGTGATAAGTCAACATATTCTTCCGGCACTCATCTCATCCCCTGTGGCGTTTTGAAGAAAGACTATCAGCTACAGCATCTGCCAAATAATTGCAATTTCGTATTTTATGTATTTTAACTAATACTTTTTTATCTATATTTACTTACTTTCGTCGATAATATGCCATTTGGGACCTTTGATGTGAATTTCTGAACTTGTTCTTACGTTAAATTTTGGATTTTTTCGGTTTGTATCCTATAGCATGACGTTTTGAAGATGTTCTCAGTTTTTGGGACTGGTCAATATTAATATTATTTTGGAGGGACGAAGATCATGGAAGCATGGAATAATTTGCCCACAAGGTTTTCATTGTTTAGGCCAATTCAGCAACATAGGCCATCGGTACATTCTCAGGAAAGGGCACACTCGTTTTTTCTGGAAAAATATATGAAGCTTCAGTACGCAAGTTCATACTTTCTTCTGGATTTCTCCGGGGAAGACTAAGGAAAGGCTTTCAACAGATTAGGAGGCGTGCAAGGTAACAAATAATCACTGATAGTGATTGATGCTTACTAATCCTTTTTTAATTCCTTACAAAATACAACGACTCAATCAAAACCGGCTTGACAATTATTTTACTTTCGTCATATATTAATTTCCATGGTTGCCACTTCTATATTTCAATATAAACATATGGAAGCCTATTCAAACACTCTTTATTACATAATCTCGAATGAAATATTTTTCAATTCATTTTGTTAATGTAAATCAACGATCGAAGAAAAAATAGTGTTTTTCATTCGTGGGAGCGTATATCCACAAATTGCTGTGTTTCGAGACTTATACTTTTTCCACTAATTATACATTATATTTTCACATTATGAATTAAATAGTAATTCAGCATATGTGAGTTACTAGCTGAGTCCCGGAAAATCATCCTCGTAGACGTGACTCTAATTGGCATATTTATATAATACTACATAGGTCAAGAGTTCCCGGGCTCTATTTCAAATGGCGCCAATAAGAAACTGTCCAGTATTTTTCGAAAGTATCAACCTTCAGAAAATCACTCAAAATTTCATTACGTTTGGTTTATTATTCATCGAGTTATTTTACTGATTTTTAAAAAAGATGGATTTGATGCAATTTCATGTGCTAATATTCAACTACTTTTGGATAAGGAAGAGCACACCTCTGTGAAGCAGGCAGACCGTTTTTCGGAAACACCCGAGCGCGGAGTCCAGTGGCGTGCGACCAGATACTGAAATGGTTCGCACAGGGTAAATCCCCAGATTAGATTGAACCGGACTCTGCCCTTCGAAGACGATGGTTGGCTGATTTGTAACAAGGTTGAAAAAAAAAACTGACACTCCAAGTTTTAAAAAAATCAGAGAAGCTCTGACTTGTGATCAGGAGGCTCTGCTGAAATCATTTCCCCTACTTTAGAATAGTGCGACACAACAACAGCGGAGATAGACTGTATAAAAGAATGAACTAATAAATCTATCTAATTAAAAATGACAAAATTCACAGTTTTCCTTCTGTTTCATTCTAGTCGCAATCCTGTTCCACTTAGAACTGAACGTTCTTAGTGAATTGAATATAATTTAATTTTAGTTTTTGTTGTAAATTTCTACATTATTTAGTTCAATGATATTCACTTCATATAATAACTTGCATCATTCAATGCATATGGCAGGGGATAATCAGGAACATTGAACTTTCGATAAACAAGGTCTTAAATCACTCACTTGTGAAATAGTTGATGTTTCTGGGGATCTCTCATAAAATAAACTGCACTAGGACATCAGTTGTGACATCATATCGATGATCACAAACGAAGCAGCCAATCAAAACATTTTTTTTTGTTCCGATATGGTACGCTCATAATTTTTTACAATGAGATTATGAAATGCTGAAATACAAGGAAGTTCTGAATTTCAATAACCTCGATATAACTACATACAAAATTTTGTGGATCTCCGAAAAATATCTCATGAGATATCAAGCAATAAAAAAAATGTTCAAAAATATATTGTGGAAATAGCCCAAATAAAAAAATGCTCGCCTAATAATGAAAAGGGATTGCCAAAACCGAAGCCTATTTTGTGGCAGAAATAAATCGTTAGAAAACTCATTGTTGAGACTAGACCTGATGTATCAGCTACAATGAGTAATTGCCAACATGCTATGTCGTCCCATTACTTTTTAGTCGATAAGATATTTTTTAGAATGAAAGTCCTGATTTTTTGTTTGTGAAATTATTAGTTATTTGATATTGAAAAATATTTATTCTGTTTTGAATATAAGTATCTAGTTCTGAGAGGTTACGTAAAGCTTTAATCCAAAAGAAACTCGGGAATTTTTATTTTACATTTCAGTTTTCATTTATAATGAATCAGGAAAACATCATCCGATTGAAATCGTAAGTGGCATTTAAATTTGATTCATTTCTACAGAATATTATCACATACTCGCATATTTCCCATCAAAAAATTGATTGCTTTTGGCAGCTAGTGTATCACATGTATGTAGCGAATCCGGTAGATCAGGAAAATGTATCGATTCGATAAGAGCATCACTAACCGAGATACGTCAGTGTTGCAAGTGGGGTACGTTCCACAATTGGAATAGTGGCTTTTCAAATATTGTTCGATGTCCCCATTAAAGCGAAGTTTTACGATTGAGGCCATAAACTGTTTTATTGTCGCCGAGTCGCTACCGAAATTAATTTGGACTTGAAGATTAAACTATTAACAGAATGACGGTCATGTTTCTAGGAGGTTATTCATATCCATAGCAATCTGTTCAATTTAACGCATGGATTAGACTTGAATGCTGCTTCTGATGAAAAAATTGGGGCGTAATGAATTGAAATCAATAAATCGATTCGGTTTCTAACGAAATTTGCATCAGGGGTCTCGAATTCGTCTTCTACTAGGGAGCGTTTTACGTTCGCGGAAGGAGAAAATTTAACTCACCAAACGTTATTTCGGTTGGTAATGTTGAAACTGTATCGCCTGTTGATGCTAGTTGTAGAGAAATACAGTTCCCGAATATTTACGAGAAGAGAAAAAATATTGCCAAATTAGTTTTACTCCTCCTTGTAAGTACCAGTGTAAAAAGACGTTCAACTCCAAAGGATATAATATAATTTAAATCAAAGGAAATTATAAAGGAGAGGATAAAAAATATATAATTTAAGTTTCAAGAAGTACAGTTCTCGCTCCAAATGCAATGATTATTCCGCATTACATAAATATTCAACATAAAATCTTGTTTTTTTTTTTATAAATTTTCGAAATTTATTCAGTCCTTATTTGTGAATCCTCTTCAGAATTTTCATTGTTGCCGCTTCCATATTGGGAATTGTCTTCTAATAACCTATCAACTGTAACAAAATAAACCGCATAAGCTGAATTATGAGGGAAGTTCTATTCCATAATTTGAAAAATTATATATACAACTGAAGATCTCTATTCTTGAGATAAACATGTTGGATGTTTTAAGTGACCATTTCTTCAAAAACTTAATCACGGTTCAACAATTCGAGCTATCAAGTGAATTGAATTCTATAAGATATACGATTTATTGACTTATGAGTATTCCGGAAAATGTTCCAAAATGTATACAATCCCTATCATATATCATCCATCATGTATCATCAATCAAGGTCCTCCAACACCATTTTATAACAAAATCAGTCAACACTCATGGATTGTAATCAATGTAATCTTTAAAATGTCCAGAACATATTTCGTAGGCTCTGAATCTGAAACAATTCGAATAGAAGGAATTTTTTCGGATATACCTTATCCGGTAGTACACCGTTAGCACAATTACAGGATGGTCTCAAATTGGTGTCTTATAGCCTTAAGTCTTAGACGTGAACCTTGATCTTCATTCATGTCCCTTCGACATCCGGAACATACTCTGCTTGGATTTTGGGCACAATTAAACCACGCTTGATAACATCTCATAGTAGTGGTTAGATTTGTCTTCATACTGTAACGTTTTTCCGTCAATAACACAAAAATAGCAAGTCCGATTTCAATATGTTATTCATTTTCACCACTTGAAATGAAAATTGATGTACACAGAAAATTTATATTCACTAGTTTCAAACGTTCTTGGAACAACTCTGTCTTGTCTACCCGGGCAGCTACTTTATATAATCTGATGGCTCACTCGAGACCGTTCCAGATTCTTTTTCACCTTCGAGTCCAGGTGGTTCTAGAATTTTTGATGCGACCTTTTTCATCCTGTCATTTTTATGTGACAATTATAGTCTTGACTATAGCGGGATTGTCACGATACGGATGGCGACATAATCGGTTTTTTAATTTTAGTCCAGTCATTTTAACTATTCTAAATCCCAATCTGCGGAAAAATTCCTAGTGAGCTGAATTTTTCTGAAAACTTTTATTACGGCATTGTAATGAAGATGTGAAAACATTGATATCGTGCCGGATAAAAAAGTTATAAAGGTCACGGAAATGAGTATTTTCTCAAATATCTATTGCTCAGAGGTCAATAAAGGTCATTATAAAAATTGCAAATGTGGATGCAGAAAAATTGTATTAAGATTGTTGAAAAGTTTCTGGACATTGCCGTCAATCGAACTGATTTTCGTGACCTTTTGTTTTATAACTTTTTTAGCCGGCACGACATCAATGTAGATTTTTCACATCTTCATAACAATGCCGTAATAGAAGTGTATATGTTAGGCCCGAAAACCGAAAACGTTCAGTGGCCGGAAAAAACGGCCACATCGCGTTCTGGCTGTCTTCGAACGCACAGAACGCGTTTTGGTTGTTTTTAAACGCTCGCAACGCGTTCTGGTAATTGTTAAACAGCCGGAACGCGTTTGTATAACGGCAATTGGTTCAAATGTAAGACCCTGTAGTTTTTTACATTTTTAGAATAATAAAAATAAGTTGTTTCCGAACATGTTTGGTACTTCTTTATGAGCACTGAGCACATACAAAACCATACACTGTAAAAAATAAAATTCTGCGCTCAAACTCCTCAGGAGTTTGAGAATTTTTTTTTCAATCAAACCATTTTAATTTGAATTAATCTAGAATTGATTACGCCAAATGAACTATTTTTCTTGATTAAAACAACCTAGTTGATTATAGATAACAGCTAAAACATTCGCCTGAAACTTTTTACATTTCAGCGAAATGAAAGAAACAACTGATTCAACATAAACATACAATTACAAGAAATTGTTTATGCACTTGTCTCAATATCCATAATTGATTGATACAAATACTTTATTCTAAATAGGTTTTAACGAAACCATTCGTTCGTTTCATTTTTATTTGTTCAATAGAACGAAGGTACGGTTGTCGTAAATTCTGTCAGTTGATGCAACGACTACAGTTTCTTGAGACAAGAATCTCGCGAGATTATATTATTCGCCTCATTTACTTGAAGAAAACTATAAATATTTGAATAAAATTGAACATATAATTGTTGCAATATGAAGTGACATTTGTGAAAAAATATTGCGTAATTGATTTAATAAAACGAATTAATTGTAGCAATTTTTTTATATTGGCTGCAATTAAATCAAAACTCTATCTCTTTTATATTGAATATATCCCATTTAAATGCAATTATTTGTGCATTTTACTCACTAAATTGTTGTATCCGGTGATAAAGATGACATGGAATACATGATGCGCAAGCTAATTAAAGAATACGAGAAGTGGGGCTTAAATGTCAACTTAGAGAAAACCAAATATCTTTGTGTTGGTGGAGAACCGGGTGATCTGGTATTGGATGATGACAGGGATGAGATGATAACCCACTGCCTGGACTATAGCTTTTGTAGCGGCACTATGTCAGCGGCAGGGGAGAGTATAGGGATCTCTTGGCGGCACTCTATATAGCCACGCATAGCTTAGTTCACAGCGCTTCGGTGGCCTAGGGGTTTGCGCTCAAGTTTCACACCGACTTGGTACTAGATGCCGGGTTCAACTCCCGGCGGCTCCCTTAAAACTTCTAACCCCTGCGTCTATGGCATGGCGCACACAAGCCATACTGATGAGTCCAAATGTGTGCGCCAGGGACGAAACGCATAAGTAGGGATAAATTCCTTCGATTCTACATTGGCGTCCCCGACGTGATGGGAACGGTTGTCTTTACGACGTGTCTTGGAAAAGCAGACGGTTGACGCTTGAGGTATACTCGCTCCCTCTCTGCAACTACCAACGAAACTCTAGACGCCTTTCCCATTCCGTACAATATTCATGGTCTGCCGCGGTATTGCGGTATTTATTAATATAAAAGAGAAATTATTGTTCTGTGAAGAAAAATAATGATTACATACAAATGTTTTTTTTGTTTTATCAAATTATTCCTTTGCTAGTGTCAAAAACCCTTCAATTTAGCTCAAATCAATCAGTTTCTTAACCCAAGAAACTTTCACTTGACATAAGAGATATTATCATTTTTATCGACTGAATTCTCGACCCATTCAACTACAAATCGAGTTTCAGTGAAATGTAATATTTATTTACATGAAACCAAAATTTTTATTCTACGAAAAGTATCAATAGTTACATACCTACTAATTAATATTACCGTTGGATCAAATTTTTTACCACCTGAGTCAAAAACTCTGAGCTTGGTTGAAACTAATCAGTTTCTTAACTCAAGAAACTTTTATTTAGGGTAAACGCCATTCTCAACCGTAGAGGGCGGTAGGGTCAAGTACTTTATGCATTTGGCTGTATTCAAACGTACGGAGTACTTGAGACAAATTAATATGGTTTGAGGTGAGGAACTATTTTTTACAGTGTAGTCTATTTGTCGACCCTGTACCTATTGGAATCAACATGTGATACATTTTAAAAAAAAAAATGACGGTGATGTCATTACTCGAAAATGTTTCATTCTAGTCGCAATCCTGTTCCACTTAGAACTGAACCTTCTTAGTGAATTGAATATAATTTAATTTTAGTTTTGTTTAAATTTCACATTATTTAGTTCAATGATATTCACTTCTACTTCATATAATAACTTGCATCATTCAATGCATATGGCAGGGGGATAATCAGGAACATTGAACTTTCGATAAACAAGGTCTTAAATCACACACTTGTGAAATAGTTGATGTTTCTGGGGATCTCTCATAAAATAAACTGCACTAGGACATCAGTTGTGACATCATATCGATGATCACAAACGAAGCAGCGAATCAAAACATTTTTTTTTGTTCCGATATGGTACGCTCATAATTTTTTACAATGAGATTATGAAATGCTGAAATACAAGGAAGTTCTGAATTTCAATAACCTCGATATAACTACATACAAAATTTTGTAATCTCGAAAAATATCTCATCAGATATCAAGCAAAAAAAAAAATATATTGTGGAAATAGCCCAAATAAAAAAAAGTGCTCGCCTAATAATGAAAAGGGGTTGCCAAAACCGAAACCTATTTTGTGGCAGAAATAAATCGTTAGAAAACTCATTGTTGAGACTAGACCTGATGTATCAGCTACAATGATGAATTGCCAACATGCTATGTCGTCCCATTACTTTTTAGTCGATAAGATATTTTTTAGAATGAAAGTCCTGATTTTTTGTTTGTGAAATTATTAGTTATTTGATATTGAAAAATATTTATTCTGTTTTGAATATAAGTATCTAGTTCTGAGAGGTTACGTAAAGCTTTAATCCAAAAGAAACTCAGGAATTTTTATTTTACATTGTAGTTTTCATTTATAATGAATCAGAAAATATCATCCGATTGAAATCGTAAGTGGCATTTAAATTTGATTCATTTCTACAGAATATTATCACATACTCGCATATTTCCCATCAAAAAATTGATTGCTTTTGGCAGCTAGTGTATCACATGTATGTAGCGAATCCGGTAGATCAGGAAAATGTATCGATTCGATAAGAGCATCACTAACCGAGATACGTCAGTGTTGCAAGTGGGGTACGTTCCACAATTGGAATAGTGGCTTTTCAAATATTGTTCGATGTCCCCATTAAAGCGAAGTTTTACGATTGAGGCCATAAACTGTTTTATTGACGCCGAGTCGCTACCGAAATTAATTTGGACTTGAAGATTAAACTATTAGCAGAATGACGGTCATGTTTCTAGGAGGTTATTCATATCCATAGCAATCTGTTCAATTTAACGCATGGATTAGACTTGAATGCTGCTTCTGATGAAAAAATTGGGGCGTAATGAATTGAAATCAATAAATCGATTCGGTTCCTAACCAAATTTGCATCAGGGGTCTCGAATTCGTCTTCTACTAGGGAGCGTTTTACGTTCGCGGAAGGAGAAAATTTAACTCACCAAACGTTATTTCGGTTGGTAATGTTGAAACTGTATCGCCTGTTGATGCTAGTTGTAGAGAAATACAGTTCCCGAATATTTACGAGAAGAGAAAAAATATTGCCAAATTAGTTTTACTCCTCCTTGTAAGTACCAGTGTGAAAAGACGTTCAACTCCAAAGGATATAATATAATTTAAATCAAAGGAAATTATAAAGGAGAGGATAAAAAATATATAATTTACGTTTCAAGAAGTACAGTTCTCGCTCCAAATGCAATGATTATTCCGCATTACATAAATATTCAACATAAAATCTTGTTTTTTTTTTTTAAATTTTCGAAATTTATTCAGTCCTTATTTGTGAATCCTCTTCAGAATTTTCATTGTTGCCGCTTCCATATTGGGAATTGTCTTCTAATAACCTATCAACTGTAACAAAATAAACCGCATAAGCTGAATTATGAGGGAAGTTCTATTCCATAATTTGAAAAATTATATCTGCAACTGAAGATGGTAATTGCTCTATTCTTGAGATAAACATGTTGGATGTTTTAAGTGATCATTTCTTCAAAAACTTAGTCACGGTTCAACAATTCGAGCTATCAAATGAATTGAATTCTATAAGATATACGATTTATTGACTTATGGAGTATTCCGGAAAATGTTCCAAAATGTATACAATCCCTATCATATATCATCCATCATGTATAATCAATCAAGGTCCTCCAACACCATTTTATAACAAAATCAGTCAACACTCATGGATTGTAATCAATGTAATCTGTAAAATGTCCAGAACATATTTCGTAGGCTCTGAATCTGAAACAATTCGAATAGAAGGAATTTTTTCGGATATACCTTATCCGGTAGTACACCGTTAGCACAATTACAGGATGGTCTCAAATTGGTGTCTTATAGCCTTAAGTCTTAGACGTGAACCTTGATCTTCATTCATGTCCCTTCGACATCCGGAACATACTCTGCTTGGATTTTGGGCACAATTAAACCACGCTTGATAATCTCATAGTAGTGGTTAAATTTGTCTTCATACTGTAACGTTTTTCCGTCAATAACACAAAAATAGCAAGTCCGATTTCAATATGTTATTCATTTTCACCACTTGAAATGAAAATTGATGTACACAGAAAATTTATATTCACTAGTTTCAAACGTTCTTGGAACAACTCTGTCTTTTCTACCCGGGCAGCTACTTTATATAATCTGATGGCGCACTCGAGACCGTTCCAGATTCTTTTTCACCTTCGAGTCCAGGTGGTTCTAGAAATTTTCAAGCGGCCTTTTTCATCCTGTCATTTTTATGTGACAATTATAGTATCGACTATAGCGGGATTGTCACGATACTGATGGCGACATAATCGGTTTTTAATTTTAGTCCAGTCATTTTAACTATTCTAAATCCCAATCTGCGGAATAATTCCTAGTGAGCTGAATTTTTGTAAAAACTTTTATTACGGCATTGTAATGAAGATGTGAAAACATTGATATCGTGCCCGAAAAAAGTCACGAAAATGAGTATTTTCGCAAATAACGATCTATTGCTCAGAGTTCAATAAAGGTCATTATAAGAATTGCAAATGTGGATGCAGAAAAATTGGATTAAGATGTTGAAAAGTTTCCGGACATTGCCGTCAATCGAATTGATTTTCGTGACCTTTTGTTTTTATAACTTTTTTAGCCGGCACGACATCAATGTAGATTTTTCACATCTTCATAACAATGCCGTAATAGAAGTGTATACAAAAATTCAGATCACTTGGAATTTTTCCGCAAACAAGACATAAAATGACCGGACCATTTACTGCTGCTTCACTTGCTTTGTCGGTGTACATGTTACCGACCAAACCCGATTTCAGGACAAACTAGTTTTGCCTAGGCTCAACTAGTTCTTCCTATACGCGATAGGATTAACTAGTATAGCCTAGTCCAAACTGATTTGTCCTAAGCCCGATAGGACGGACTAGTTTAGGCTAGGCCGAACTAGTTGATCCTGATATAAGTACGCACACTTTGGATAAACTGGTATAGCCTAGTCAAAACATATAGATATCTAAAAGTCGAAATAAAATAAAATAGATGAACTAAATAAAATACTCCGTCTTTAGAAAACTAATCATCTTTATTAAACTAAAATGATTCGTCGTTATGGATAATTGATAATACGAACAATCATACTACATATTATGTAGCAAACTAACAAATAATAGGTGAGTTTTTTTAAATAGAAGTAATAATCAAATCTCGAATCAGTTATAATTGTTATGTCGTTAAAAGTTATGGATAATAATTGGTTATACAAACAATCACACTATAAAAAATAATACTGTTTTCTTTAAGAAGCAATAATCATACGAGTATTATGTTAATCATTAAAATTGTTATTTATTTTTACATGGTTTGCTTTGGTGCCACTTAGAATTGCAGCGTATCATTGCCTTCTTGCACTGGCATCTGTTTGTGGAACAGTTCTTGCTGCAGCTGCATCTCACAAAACCTTGGCCTGATCCAACTGAATGTTCCCTAGCTGCAGTCCTCAACGATATTTCAGAGTCTTGGTTTACATCTGCTATCTAAAATTTCTGTCAAAAACTTTTCCCTCCATTGTTTTTGATCCGCTTGTCGACTTGTCGTAGCTTCATTCATATTGAAAAAGAGGAAAACTTTATAATGTAGCGTAATGCTTTAACTTTTAATTTAAAACTAGTCTTTAACTAAATACGCTCTTAGGCGCGGGGTGCTCGAGGCGTATCCGTTATGCACGGCTAGCTACTAGACGCTAAATGCGTCAAATGACGAGCGAGGAGCAGCGCGGGACGTTCGGAGTATTCCGACCCCGCTACATTTGTTTATTGTTTAGACTAGGCCATACCAGTTTATCCTAGAGTGTGCGCATTGATATTAGGATCAACTAGTTTGGCCTAGCCTAAACTAGTCCGTCCTATCGGGCTTAGGACAAATCAGTTTGGACTAGGCTATACTAGTTAATCCTATCGCGTATGGGAAGAACTAGTTGGGCCTAGGCAAAACTAGTTTGTCCTGAAATCGGGTTTGGCCGGTAACATACATAAGGCAAAGGAAGTATTTATTATCGTTTCTGTACGGTTAGCGATTTCTCTTAATGACAAATCCGCCCCCCGTAGCCCAATAAGCCGACCTCTTTGAAATTTACTTAACAAGTGATGAATTCCACGTACGATTGCTCTTGGCATTTCAACAACTAAACATAGACTATGTATCTACTCGAACAGTTGGTTTGTTGTAATTTGGCAGAAAACGACAACAAAATTTCACTTACAAAAATGTTCACATGAAAAACACCTGCATGATTGCGCTCTCTAAATTTTTATCATTTACTCCTGGCTATTTTATCTATTTTACCAAAAAAAATTTTTATTCAAATATGTCTTTCTGGGTGTTACAGTTTCTTTATCTTTAGGTATATGATAGGGACAGAGTCGTTTGGATTGAATGTATGTTTATGTTCACGTCTCTTCAATCGAATGACACACTTTCAGGAACACATCTTTCTGCAACCCTTAAACCTAAGAGGGAATCTGCAGAATTGATATTTTAGGTGACCGCACGAAAAAGGCATTATTTTTAAGTATCGCTGTTTCCTATACGTGAAATGAAGTAGGCCAACAGTCCCCCTGTCGCCAGTCATCAATCTTCATGGTGCTAACATCAGGAAAAGCGAGCGTGTGAAAGCCTCCTATCGCACTTTCAATTTGCAGTGATAAATATAAGGGCCTTCAAGGTAGACACATCTTTCACATTACGGCCCGTTCAGTGGTTATCCGGAGTGTATAAATCCTTTGTAGTCGCGAAACTTTCCACAATGACTTCTCCCTTTGTATCTCGTGTCATCTCGAAAGTGGATGAACTGAATTTGTTGATGCACTCTTCAGCTCCCCACGTCACTTCAAAAATTGATTTGTAACGACCCCTCAAGTGTGTAGATGATCGTTAAATGTGCGAAAAGGGAATTGACAGGATTGTCATATCATAAGTCGTAATGGATTTAACTTTGGGCTTCGCCATCTGTTTCACACTAGTGGTCTTCCAGTACAAGAATTTATGACTATAGTACAAATTCTGAGGGATCTTCTCGGGTAACTCAAACAATAAAATGACATATCTTAACCCAAAGTGTAAACCAACTGACAAGGAAAGTTCAACTCCATTCATTCCACATCCATCTCCTTAAAATGCACCGTTTCCAAGATATTCGCTTTTGAATGATTTGAAATTTGGAAGAAAAATGAGATAATTGCTCTTTCTCCTAGATCCGACCCTGACTGAAAAAATCAGTTAGCTGAAATAATTCCGTGTTGCCACATATTTTTGTTTAATCATAATTATCATTGAAAATTCTGCTCTTGAATGATGTAAAATATTTCGCCTCTTCTGTGAATCCATCAAAATTTAAAAGACATACTTATAATGTTTCTTGTTAATGGTAAATTGAACGTATATATTTCTCTGTTGAAAACATTCCTTTTTTGAAATTCAAATTAATCGTAGCGCACCTAAGGAAGGTAACCGTTTCATAACAGAACAAGAGAAATACTTATCTAACTTATCTATGTAAATACTATGACCAGAATGCGAACTTCAATCTACCACATTCCAAAACGATGTTTCAGAATCAATTAAAATATTAATCAATATGTACTGTTTGCTATATTACTGGATCAGTTGTAATTCTTCAATATGCAATACTCAATACTCTTTCTCAAATCCTAATAAATATATATTTATCCATTCCAGTGACATCTCATACTACCTTCGATGACTGAAAACCAAATTTTCAACTTTATTGTTCGATTCAAACAAATAGAGAAATGAGATATCGTAATTGATTTTTTCTTGCAGCTGTTCCCTAAATTTAATGAGTACCAATAAATCACATGAAATATATCTATATAATATATCCGATAATCTTGAAGGTAATCTAGAAAGATTACCTTCATCATTACGCTTTGAAGAGTTATTTTCACTCACAAAATGTTGCTTATGAAATTCGTCTTCGAAGAAAAATTGTAGCCAACTTATTAGCCTGATTTATACAGGGTGTCCGGGGAATAACTGTACATACTCATACCAGAGATAGAGTTGGACTAGCTGATTACGAATTGACTATAAAAAATTAATTTCTGGATTTCCCTAGGAAACTACAGGGTGATATTCCAGCTTCATGGAAATACTAAGACCATCATAAAATCCAAACTTATTGACGGATATTATTGAAACTTGGGAGGCTATTGGCACATGCTAAGGTCGAGTCTGAAAGATATCAATTATTCTATTATTCCAGAGCCGGACTCATTAATATTCATTCAAAATGTTCAGGGTAAAAAAACACTTTGTATTTCGCATTACAAATAATTGATTCGCTTTTTAGAAATAAGTTAAATTATGCTTCAATTTGTGGTATCGCTCAAAGCTGTCACATCAACAATTATTCAATTATGAATTTTTGAATTTGGATAAAGTTCGATAAATTGAATATTTCACCATGAAGAGAACTGAAAATCACATGTTTGAATATAAAATGCGAAGGTATTAGTAGAAAATTTTCAAAAATGTTCAGAGCTTTAATAAGCACATTCCATAACTAAACAATAACAAATGAAATAAACTAAAATACAGTAAAGAGTACCTAATAAAAATGAAAATAGGAACGAATGAATTGCTGATTCAACGTTATCTTAGAAGTGGTTCGAAATGAAAACCATTAGCTTGTATACATTTCTCTTGCCAAATGTTCAAATTGGATACAGCCTTGCGAATTATATCGCCATTATTTCTTAAAATATCGCAATAGTTGGTAATTCTGTTCATTAGCTGTTCTCTTGACTGGATTTCTTCAGAATATACCATATCCTTCAATTTTCCCCATACAAAATAGTCCAGCGGGTTGAAATCTGGAGATCGAGGAGGCCACGTAATAGGTCCTCCTCGACCTATCCACCTATTTGGATAGGTATTGTCGAGGTAACTCCTAACTTCCAAGCCGAAATGAGGGCCAGCTCCATCATGCTGGAAATAAATTCCTCTAGTATTTATTCCTTGTAGCATGCCGGGTAAAATATTTTGCAAGAAATCTAGATAAATCGCACTTGTGGATTATTTTCGGCCCAAATGTGCGAATTATGAGTATTGAACACACCATTTCTGGTGAATTGAGCCTCATAACTGAATATTGTTCTGTACAAAGTGACTCTGTGATTTGCAATCCAATGTGCAAAATTCAGTCTTCAGACTTTATCGCGAGGTTCTAATCGTTCTACCTGTTATATGTGATCCGGTACATATTTAACTCGTTGATTATTCTGTGCACCTTATGCTTCAGCAAATGTAATTGTGCACTTACTCTCCTTATACGAGTTAAAGGTTGTGCTTGAATTAATTGGAGTACTTCATCACCTCTTTCTAGATTCCTTTGGCGATCCTTCTTCCTATCTGGCACTCTACCATATTGCACTATACAACTAAATACTGCAGAAAATGTTTGGTGATTGGGAATTCTGCGAGTAGGAAATCTCAGACGATACTCTCTCACAGCAGCTCGACTATTTCCCTCACATTTACCATACACGAACATCATATCAGCATATTCTCTATTTGTGAAATTGGCCATTTTGATGATTTCACTATTTTATAATAATCAAAACACAAGCAACGAACAATCTTAAATTTCAGTTGTCAAAATGTTTGAAATTTATCACAGAATATGTTATAGGAATTCATGTTTTATCTTGAAGGAATTTTTATTTCTGTGCATTTTTGAGATTGAATCTTCGAATTTAGTAAGATATTTTGAAACATTCGCCCTAACTGAAAATCATATCTCCTCTTTCTCAGAATACTTCATAATATTCAATATTGAATAAGTAAACTTTGAAGAAACAGACTAACAAATTGAAAAATCACTGCTCATACTACTCGATTTACTAATTCAGTTAGAGGTTTTTACATTAGAAGAAGTGTCACTTTGGTCTACTTATATCTTTGTTGTCGAACACCCGGTATACATACGAATAATTTTGAAGAATGCTTATGTATAACCTATACACATCGCCAATGTTTTTCTCGAAATTTACCTTCATTAATTCCATCGCAATGAGATCCGTGTCTAGGGTGGCCAGTATGTCAACAAATTATTATAGTCTTCCTCACCTTCAGTGACTATTTTATGAAAGTTTTTTATTTATTTTCGACCTCCATAAAATGACTAAGTCCTGTTCAGGAAAATGAATTAAAATTTTCGAACTTTATCCAAAATGAGAAATTCATAAAAAAATAATTGTTGATGTGACAACTTTGAGCGATATCACAAATTGAGGCATAATTTAGCTTCCTTCTAAAAAGTGAATCAGTTATTTGTAATTCGAAATACAAAGTGATTTTTTTACCCTGAACACTTTGATTGAATATTAATGAGTTCGGCCCTGGAATAATGGAATAATTGATATCTTTCCGACTCGGCATATGCCAATAGCCTCCCAAGTTTCAATAATATCTGTCAATAAGTTTGGATTTTATGATGGTCTTAGTATTTCCATGAAGCTGGAATATCACCCTGTAGCTTTCTAGGGAAATCCAGAAATTAATTTTTTATAGTCAATTCGTAAACAGCTAGTCCAACTCTATCTCTGGTATGAGTATGTATAGTTATGCCCCGGACACCCTGTATGTACACGTGAAATGAATAAACATATATGATATTGAAGTTACTTTCAGTATTTAAGGTTGCTTCATACAGTTTTGAATAAAATTATTCTTGTAGAAAAATGGTGATCAAAGATCTTCTTAATTTTATAAACTATATTAGTGGTGTTGAAGAGTATTAAAAAATTTAATCCCAATCGGTTTTGACAACACTGCATTTCATCGAACTGTTTTTTGTTGGGAAGTTATTTAGACTTCAAAACATTTGAAACTTTGTTCAAGCGATCCATATGAATATTTTGCCAAAGTCGCCCAAATCACTCGATCTTTCCCCCGAAGAGCATGTTTGAGACGTCATAGGCAGAAAAAGGCTTGGAAATATACCCTAGCCTCTACGGACTTTGGTGCCTTAGGTAGCTCAGGATAGTATTCCCAAGAGAAATAGATAATCGTATTCCATTAATGCCTTGTCGTATTGGGCTGTCTATTGATAATTGCGGTGGACAAACACAGATTCCATTGATAACTTTATTAAAAACGAACTTTTTAACTATTCGTTTCTTCTTTAAAACTCAACCATTCACTCCTTGCTTCACTATCGATGTTTTACAAAAAAAAATTAAATTTAAACAGCTCCTTCTGGTTCTTGCAGCTATTTGTCAGTTAGTATAAAACCGCCAATAGAATGTATACATTTTCTATCATGAATCATATAGATATTTGAAATGCCTTATTTATTCAAGTCCAAATTGCCAAATAAAATTGAGAGCACTGATCCTCTAACTGATACCATCAGTCGAAAACTTGGACAAAAAATATCGATGAATTTGAAGGTACGTATTGAATTGGTATTGGAAACCAGGACCAACCATAAAAAATGATTCTGTGGAATCGAATTTTCTGAAACTTCTACAAGACTTCAATTTTCTCAAATAAAGAGATTAGTATCAGAGTGTCAGTTTCAATGAACTCACTGAAATGAAAAAAAAATCAGAATGTGCAAGATAAAAGCCTCCATATATGCACTAGTTTTTGTTGAGATTCAAAGAATATCTTGCAAGATATCCACCATTTGAAAAGAAATTAAGCTCATAACGGCTGAACTAGTCAACTAATTTTGCCAAATAACGAACTTTTCCGTGATATTTGCCCAATTAATCTATTTGGAGAGTATGAAAACTCTAGCTCATCTCCTTCGGAAGATAGAGAGACTGACCGGAAATACCCTTGTTTGACAGGACTTTCATCAGGAAGTTAAACTCAATCAATTGAGACTATTTTTGGCTCGATATTCGAAAATTACAGACATTTGAGAAAATTATAGTTCGCTGTTATATTAGGTTGATGAACTGGAAAAAGCATCGCAAAAGTCCGAGATATTTATTCTACACTCAGACGTTATCCATTGATGAACATAGAGTTACGTTACACTTGAACTAAATCCGTCAATCTGTCAGCGCATGGCACTAAGGTAGCGCCTATGACATCGTATATCTGCACTGGCGTATCGCGAAGGTTTTTTTGGAAACGTGAGAAAAGATTGCAACTAGTAATATCATGTTTAGTCCGTTTAGATGTCCTTCTTTTTTTTTCTGATGTTCCAGTACTGACGCCCATTGCCTTCAGTTCCAAAACCTCCAATAACGACCGTAAGTGCTTGAACTGTTCCCTTAATATAGTGAAAGCTCTACCTTGAACGTTATTTACGGGAATTGAGATACTAATTTATCCTGTCAATATAAAGTTCCGCTTCTTCAATATTTATTGACATTATTCACACCAAGTGGGAATATATACCGATTTAGAGCATTGATTTTCTTTTCTCCCCTTTCATATTACATCTCTTTCGCGATAGATGTTGAACCAAGCAGCCACTAATCCGACATTTTGGATTTATTGAAAGGCAGATTATGTGATGAGGGTTTGGGTACACGTGTACTTTCGTAGGAGTGAATTTGACACTAAATACCTTGATTAATACATCATGAGTAATATATCGGTGCTTAACGCCTTCATGGAAAGTCTGGAAGAGATGACTTGTTTAGAAAATTTACAAATAATTAAGATCTTTTTATCTGTTTGTGTCTGATGGGAACTTCTGCAATCTGTGTAGATTTTTTAGCGCCTTCATTCTTCGATCAGAGTGTCTATAAATTAACTCCAATGTCTATATTTTTAGAAAATTTGGGTAAAAGTGCTATCAATGGTCAAATTCGATTTTTTCGTCCGTAGTCACGATTACGTCAGAACAGAATAACGGATGAGTTCGTTATTCGGTCAAATCGGCTCATTTCTTTCGGAGTAATGAAAATAAAAAATTTTTACAAATTACACTTCTTGAATAAAATCTCTCTTCTAATCATACATAAACATTGATAGCATTTTGCACGATGACTGCCTATCAGAATCTTGACAACTGAGTGGGGTAGGTTTGACGGTTTGAATATCTCGGTTTATTCACTTATTCGGTCAAATCGACCTAGTAGTTTTGAAGTAACACCGAAAATTTTTTTGAATTACTGTTTTCAAATTAAATACTCTTCACTCTGCAGTTTCTTCCTCTTTACCACTTCTTATTGGTTTTGAATAATTAGTCGCAATAAGCTTAACAAGTGCGCTAAAGCTGTCTTATCTCACTTCAGGACCTTTTAAATTTTCATGAAAATGCTACGTGAATCCTGATTACAAGTAATTCATTGATTTAATAAGGAATTCTGGTTGTTTCCAGAATTCTTGAGTTCCAGAATAAAAATCATCCTACTACTATTATAAAGGCGAAAGTTTGTAAGTATGGATGTATGGATGTTTACTCTTTCACGTAAAAACTACTGAATGGATTTGAATGAAACTTTATCACAATATAGCTTATACATCAGAATAACACATAGGCTACAATTTTTGAGGTTTCTAATGTGAGGTCGTAAAAAAACACATTTTTTGCTCTTACATTGCGAACGCTGACTGAATCCTACAAGATAGATCAAAACAATTTACTACAGTATTGTACAACTTAAAGAGGTCTACAAAAAAGTCCGTGATGGTATATGTTTATCTCTTAGGAATAACCCACAATAACCATTTTTTATCCTTCACTTTGTACGAGAAATAATGGCTTATTTACGAAGCGATTTTATGCAATACAGTATTAATCCTTATCCAATTAAGTATCTTAAATACATTGTGCATTTAATAAAGATCAATATGGCATTTTACAGCATGTAAATTAAATAAATATTTTCGAAGATATCACAGATTTAAAATGCAGTCATAGCAATTTCGGCGATAAATACCGTTCCGGTGATAAATACCGGCAGCGGTGCCAGGCGAACGGGGCGTGGGGGGAGCGGGGTAGGTGCGGTGGGGAAGAAGTGGCTCATGCCTGAGTGCGGGACCCGAACGCGGGCAGACGCGTGAGGGCAGACGTCGTTGACGGTTGTGTCCGTTTTGCGAATTTTCAAGGCACTAGCGTGGGAGGTTAGTTATTGCCAGGTTTCTTTTTGGTTAGGAGTTACACGTACAAAAAGATACTTCATTCTTACGAATTACTTCATTGATAATTCAATTACTACCTATATAGATAGGTTACTTACAGTTAATTATAACAAATTATATAAAAAGGTTAATTATAACGAATTACTTCATTGATAATTACTATATAGATAGGTTAATTAAATAGGCAAGGATTGCATTAAAGTTCAATCATAACAATAACTACCGTACTGTATTTTTTGGAAGTATAGAAACAACACGTACTTAAGAATTATGCCGATGACTACAGAAACATCTATGTACATTTTGCACCTAGATGTGTATTATGAGTCAAATTTCACCCGAGCGAAGCCGGGTTTTCATCTAGTAAGAATATAGAATTGAACTTTAGATACCAGAGGCGTAGATTTCAAAACTTCTCAGGGATTAATGTGTTCCATCAATGTAATGTCCTCGAATTCAAGAAACCTTTTGTTTGTCATGTCAGTTTTGTCGAGCCTGTTCACTTGAATCATGAAATGAAGAAACCATCAATGTCCACGTGAGTTGCTGATGAAGAAAGGAATTTTATTATAATTGTGTGATATTTTACAGTCTATTGCCCTTCTACGCGCTTGTTCTGGTAGAACAGTGTGATATCCTTTTGCCCAAATGTCTTTAATTTTTGAATTTCCTGTATGTATGTATATGTATATGTGATGAATTTTATTTAGGTACTTGGCAATGTCGGGAATGATCAATAATCAAAATTGTCAAACATCTATATTTCGAACTTTTTCGCAGTTCTTCAGGATGCTATAGAAAAAATAATGAATATAACAAATTGAGCACAATATTACAAAATAAATATTGTTTTAACAATATTACAAAATAAATATTGTTTTACCATTTTGATTATTGATCATTTCCGACATTGCCAAGTACCCAAATTAAATCAATCACTGAAATAAATGGCAAATCAAATTATATACTCTATATGTATATGTATATTAATACCTTATACCTCATAAGACGTCCGACATATGTAAACGGATATTTGTGCATGTATGGACGTTATTGATATCACACATATTCTCAAATGTCAAGGTCACAACTACGTTTCAACAGAAGATATAATTATTATTTTTCAATTTACTTAAGAGCAATCAATCACATAAGTTAATGTTGATTAATCACGTTACATTTACGTTCCGTGTCGGCTAAGGACCCATCGAAACTTTCGGGCGGCGGTCTACAACGAAACTACATAAATTTTCCCATATTCTATCATGTTTCATTCCCCTCAAACTCATGAAAAAAATCCCAAATTCTTCTTATGAAAATATAAATCTATCACAAAATTAGAAAAGGGAAATTTCAAAAAGTCCGCCAGAAATATCAATGCTTTTCTAGTACGTATTCGATTCACGTCGATCGGTTCTATTAATACAGTTTGAAGGAATATTGAAATGGTTTCTTCACAGTTAAATAATGTGTGTTGTCAAAATTTAGAAAAGCAGGTAAGGTCAGGAGCTTCTGCGTATTTTTGGAATCTAGATCACTACAAAGATATTCTAATGTTCGATATTCGTAGTGTTGGTTGGTTTTATAAAGAAGATAATTTGAGCATCGAACAAAATTGAAGGAACAACGCAAGCGGTTGTGTTTAAATTGAAATATAGGTTGTTCATTGAGTGTAGCAGTTATATTAGTATCATACCGTCCCAGAGTCCAGCTCCTGATCTCACATAAGTGCTTTTTTATATTTTTTAATGCATTTCAAAATCTACGGATTTCAAATTGAAAATCGAACCTTATTTTAATCTTGAATAGTTGAATTTCAGCCAACATGCATTAATCCTATTTATCTCTCATTCGAATTCTCTTTTAGTAGTTCTCGATGATCGAAAACAAGCAATAAAAAATTCTGATCTGTTCGATTTAGAGTAACTGCCGATACAGGCATTCTCTCTTCGCCAAAGTGGATTTGCCATCCGCCAAATGACCTTCGTATCAATTTGGTAACGCAGCCTTTTATTCCCCCAATTGCTCGGGTATCCAGTTGCAACCCCGCGCGTGGAAAAAAAGCGTTTTCCGGATTACGTTTCATCCGGGGCGGCCCAGTATAAGGCGGCGGCTTGATTATTCAATCTGTCTTGTAGCCCCCCAGGCAATCGCCCGTGACAGATTAATAATTAACAATTAATCCGGAGTCTCTGGTTGTTAGCGAAAAATCCAGCTGAGCAAACGAACCTCTTAATGGCGTCTCATTCCACACCTCATTTTCACCTCGACTATGGCGGCGGGGGTGGGATTTAAATAGATGATCCTGGTTTTTATGTATGGGTCACTTCTGGAATATTTCTGAGATTGGGTGTGCTAAAGCTATAGACAATGTAAGTAAGCAATTATTAATACCTCAGTCATATAAAAAGTCAGAAAAAGAACAAAAAATTCTTCGCAGTAAATAATATAACAAAGATCTAATGGCATTCTTGAAATGTACAATACTTAATCATTTCAAACGATCTGATAATTTATTTATAAGTTTTTATGCCCTGCTAAGTGGGTGTGTGGTCATATCTTGTTGTGCTATGCTTAGGAAGTGATATTTTATATATATTATTCCGTGTATTGTATGAGTGATGACTAGATAATTTTTCCATATTCTGAAAATTCTGGTAGTCGTGACTCATCTACTCTGCGACGACGGTACTTGATGAAATTTGTCACTCAATGAAAGTCGACCATTACAGTTGTGTCTGAATAAAACGTAAATGGTCGACTTTTCATTCCGTGACACCGGTACCCTCGTCTCAAAGTAAATGAGCTATGACAAAGTGGACTACTGAGAACCTCTTTGAACTAACTAATTTTTCAGAAAATTAAATAATTTTTATGAAACCTTCTGCACGCCTGTAAAGAAGATATAAAGACCTTGCCATAAATGTACCACATAACCCGCTTAACCAACTCGGAAAAATTTGAGGGTTGATGGAGATAGCACAGGGAGCAACAAAAATCCTTTAAAATTGCATAAAAATTCGGCAAAAGTGTCACAAATTTTGAACCATTTCAGGTTTGCGTCTCCAAATATTGTTCTTTCTAAAAAATGAATTCATTTTTTAGCCTGAGGATGAAACGGACTGTTTTCGAAACGTTGGCAACTTAAAACAATTGAAAATATATGCATATGCAATTCCCGTAATACTTGTTTCATATTAAAATTATTTTTTAGACAAATCCCTTTACTCCGTTGATAGCCAGCCCTCGTTCTTCAGATATTTCCAGAAATTCTCCACAAAGATAGAAATCAAAGAAGATTTGCAAACGTCAATTTATCAACTTTCAATTTATACCATTTATCATTAGGAGAAAAAAGTTCATTCTTAGTTTCATCCTATGAATTTCTTAGATTTCATTACTTAAAAAAAACTCCTATGTCGTCTCGTGGGTTCAGTCTAAGAAGATAATTTTCGGAATATGCAAGATATCAATGAACTCCATACAGGGTGTCCCGTAACTCAACGTCCAGCGTTTACTGGGCAATATGCTGGGTTATACCAGTTCTAGCAAAAATTTAAAAAAATTCTATGTAACTTGGTTAAAGTGATGATGGGTATATTTTTGAAAATGTTGAAAATTGACACCTTACACTACATCCTTAGGTTTTGTAGTCACAAATCTTCCAATTTGGCAGTATATATATATATATATATTCTTTTGAACTTTTGGCTGACAATATTTAGTTAGCAAACAATAAAGCATATAGATCAGGGTTTAGTGACGGGGTGTCATACAATTCGGCGTATGACATAAAAGCCTAGGAAAAAACCCCAGTAAAAAAAAACCCTGGCTCCCCGTCTAAGTGTGAAAATACAAAAATAAGCTGAAATATATTTCAGGAACTTCTTTCTTCAAGAGTGATCTTCTATTGATGGAGAAAGAGACTTCTTCAAGGTGCTCACATTGAATCTGGAAATAAAAGACAAAAGCAGAAAAAAAAAAACTGAATAACAAAAATACGTATCATATTCGTTTGAAATTTATAACCCATTCCAAGAAAGAGTTGGAAACATCATGAATAGCCTAAAACCATCTTGAAATGTATATATGGGACAACTATTGATGAGATGAGGTATTGTTTCTTCTGCTTCTCCACATTCACAACTTGCGCTAGGAACTGGGTTCCATTTAAATAGCATGCCATTGATACGACCATGACCTGTTCTCAAACGATTAAGAACTGTCCAAATTTTCTTGGAAGATCAAAACCAGGAACTTTTTCAGCAGTCATATAAAAAAGTCAGAAAAAAAACAAAAATTCTTCGCATTAAATAATATAACAAAGATCTAATGGCATTCTTGAAATGTACAATACTTAATCATTTCAAACGATCTGATAATTTATTTATAAGTTTTTATGCCCTGCTAAGTGGGTGTGTGGTCATATCTTGTTGTGCTATGCTTAGGAAGTGATATTTTTATATATATTATTCCGTGTATTGTATGAGTGATGACTAGATAATTTTTCCATATTCTGAAAATTCTGGTAGTCGTGACTCATCTACTCTGCGACGACGGTAATTGATGAAATTTGTCACTCAATGAAAGTCGACCATTACAGTTGTGTCTGAATAAAACGTAAATGGTCGACTTTTCATTCCGTGACACCGGTACCCTCGTCTCAAAGTAAATGAGCTATGACAAAGTGGACTACTGAGAACCTCTTTGAACTAACTAATTTTTCAGAAAATTAAATAATTTTTATGAAACCTTCTGCACGCCTGTAAAGAAGATATAAAGACCTTGCCATAAATGTACCACATAACCCGCTTAACCAACTCGGAAACATTTGAGGGTTGATGGAGATAGCACAGGGAGCAACAAAAATCCTTTAAAATTGCATAAAAATTCGGCAAAAGTGTCACAAATTTTGAACCATTTCAGGTTTGCGTCTCCAAATATTGTTCTTTCTAAAAAATGGATTCATTTTTTAGCCTGAGGATGAAACGGACTGTTTTCGAAACGTTGGCAACTTCAAACAATTGAAAATATATGCATCCAAAATTCCCGTAATACTTGTTTCATATTAAAATTATTTTTTAGACAAATCCCTTTACTCCGTTGATAGCCAGCCCTCGTTCTTCGAATTACCCTTACTCATATATTAGGACATGGTGGTTCGACGTTCATATTTCAAGCTTCGTAGATAACCAATCGCGTTGGCACAATCTCAATGTGAATCACCAAAAACCAACACTACTCTTGCTAAAAGTTTCCTTATCTACTCCGCCATGGTAGCCTGAGGGTATACCCCGAAGAGGAAAAATCAATTTTAAGCGTGGCAGCAGGGCATAGCATCATTAAGTGAGCGACAGCTTTCATACTCCGGCATATTTACCACCCTGTCGATCTCGTTCATCCGATAGCTCGCAGCCATGTAATGTCGAAGGAATTATAAACATGAATCTACATTATTGTCTATCGATTCATGAAATGGATATAATACGAGGGTTGCCTTATATATTTCGGGATTGGACAACCACAACAGCTCTATCGTAAAGCTTGACATTTTAGAGGTAATACGTAGTCAGAACGTTTTGACATACGAGTTCTTTTTGTGTTGTTTACTGTAACTTAAAAGATTAATCTCGCCCATACAATGCAATTAACTCGTGAACGTTTCCGTGCAATTATTTTTTACAATTTTTGACGTGAATTAACTCAACAAACGTGCATCGATTAACTTAATTTAATTTTTGGCGATGACGCATCATCAAGGACCAGTGTATATCGATGGCATGGTGAATTCAACCGAGGTCGTAGTTCACTCCAAGACGAATTTCGTGAAGGTGGTCCAAAATCAGTTGTTGTTCCGAAACCCATTGATGGTGTACGCCAACTGATATTGCAAGATTTTCATATGACCTATCGTGAGATTGAGTTAACATAGGCATTGATGGGACCAGCATACATTCAATATTGCATGAACATTTGACCGTCAAAACAATTTGTTTGCCTTGGATCCCACACAATATGTAAATCGCTCAAAAGAAGGCCTGTGTCGATTGATCGAAAGAAATGCTCGAAAAATACGATCGCGGTGCTTCGAAGCACATCTATGACATCGTGACAAATGATGAATCGTGGATTTACGCGTTTCTTATTCACCGAGTATATTTAGCTAGAGTTATCTAAAGAAAATCCATTATCTTGAAATATAACCGTCATAGTGGCGTATCAATTTATTTTAAGAAAATGATTGCAATATTTTGTTCATTTTATTTCATTTCTAATTAGTTAATTTTTGTTTCAGGTAAGTTTCTCTAATTTTGTTTCCAAGAACCAGATGCTATATTCAAGATAGATGATGCAGTAAGTATCTTTCTTGCTTTTGGAGCCTCTGTGCGCTTTTTCTAAAATCTCTTTCCGGACTCTAGAACATTGTTACACTGAAACAACTGCCACAAGGAATATGAAAGAATCAACAAACCTATATCTTCAATTCGGAGAAAACACTCTAGGTTTCTCGTCAGTTTTGTTCGAAGCATGAACTTCCTTCTCTTGAAAAAAAAATTTTTTTCATCGTAAATCCTATAGAAATTGATGTTTTCTTCCAGTGAGCTGTTGTCCCTTGGAATACCTCATTTTATACAAGTCGAAATCAATAAAAAAATCGCCTCAAGCGATTATTATTAGGATTTATTTAAGTGTCAAGTGTTTAAATGAAAATACTTCAGGAGAATCACGAAAAATTTTTCAATGATTCTATTGACGATTTGTCCAACCAATTTATGGTTGTCAAAAATAGAACTCGTCAATTCATTTCAGATATTTCCAGAAATTCTCCACAAAGATAGAAATCAAAGAAGATTTGCAAACGTCAATTTATCAACTTTCAATTTATACCATTTATCATTAGGAGAAAAAAAAGTTCATTCTTAGTTTCATCCTATGAATTTCTTAGATTTCATTACTTAAAAAAAACTCCTATGTCGTCTCGTGGGTTCAGTCTAAGAAGATAATTTTCGGAATATGCAAGATATCAATGAACTCCATACAGGGTGTCCGTAACTCAACATTCCAGCGTTTACTGGGCAATATTATTCCTTGTTATACCAGTTTTAGACTCAGATCAAAAATGAGCCTTTTGAGAATGAATCTATTAACTCCTAGTATTTTGGATAGAAATTGTGTTTGATAGGAGAATCATTGAAAGTTACAGCTAATTTTCTATATTTTTCATGATTATTCAGATGGAAACAAAGATACCTCTGTTTTGTTGGGATTTGGAGATAATCGCCACTGATAAAATAATTCTTTGAAATTTCCAAATCAGATGACAGTATGTTTTCAGAGTATGAAATCCGAATGTTTGTAGCAATAGCAATCAAGGCCTTTTTTCCATTGTTTCAAACGTAACCCTTTAAATAACTCATGCTATTGATCACAGTCACGAATCCATTGTTAGGATTACAATTGTTTTATTAGTAGTAGTTCCATAATCCTAAATGAGACATGGTTAAAAATATGTTTTCAGCTAACTTCAACAAAACATATAAAAAAAGTACCGTACAACCCTCGGTAAGTTAATCATAATAATGGCCCATTTAATCAAGATTACAATATGGTATAATACTTGTTACTTATCCTTTCATAAAAATAAAATTACATATTTTTTTGCAAAAGAACCCAAAACAAACAAAAACTACTTAAATAATAGGTACTATTGCGTAGCAAAGTTCATCTTAAACCAGTAGAAAATCTCGCCCAACTACGTCCTAGAATTGTAGAAGCAGCAGATGGAATAAATACCAGAATATTTGCACGTTTGATGAGAATATTTTTTCTGAGGCGATGCAGAGCTTGTATTCGTGCCGAAAGCAAACAATTTGAGCTTTTAACATGATTTTAAAGAAAAATAAATATACTACACAATTTTATCGTGTTTCATTATTATTACATTTCACAACAATACACCCATTATATTATACTTCCAAATTTTAATTGTTCGATTATCAGTTAAAAATACTAATAATATTTATTTTGAAAGGCAGCTAGCAAGTTTTATACCATTTTGTTATACTGATTAAATGGGGCATTTTTTTAAGTAAATTGTCGAGTGTAGTACGGTCCATTCTTTTTAAAGATGTAGTGCCAAAGTTGCTAAAAACATATTTTTTAACCATGTTCCAACGAAACTTATATTTTTTTTTACTAAATAAAACAATTGTAGCTAACAATGGATTTATGACTGTAATCAATAGTATGGTTATTCAGGATAACATTAAAAAACAAATCACTGCAAAATTGGAAAATTTGTGACTACAAAAATATACCTATTTCCACTTAATCAAGTGACATAGAATTTTCTTTTTATTTTTGCTAGCTAGCATGTCGCCCAGTAACCGCTTTACGTTGAGTAACGGGACACTCCGTATATTCACGAATTATTGTTGAAATCCGACGAATATCTTAAGGGTAATCAAATATTTTCAAAAGAATTTTCTTGAATTGTTTCAAAATTCTGGATTATCTCAAAAATTCCTCCTTCCTTTCAATGTTATTCGAACGGTGTTTAAATTTCAGTTGTTTATATTTATTGAACTATTCAACCGATTGGTCCAAAAATCGCACTTGATCGAGATATTTGACCAACAAACCCGTAAGAAAATCAGGAAACTCTAGCTCATCTCTTTCGGAATATAGTGAGTATACGGCTTGACGGGCATACTTAAGTTCGACAACGGACTCTTCATCAAGAAGTCAAAGTCAATCGATTGAGACACTTATAAATACTCCAAAGGTTGCTGAAATCTGAAAATCAACCTTATTTTAGTATTTGCAGCTTTAAAAAAATTTTGAAAGTCACTAACGTCAGCAGCTTTTGCGTGCTTGTTCTAGAGTTATCTTCTGTATTCTGGACCAGTGTGATACAAATACGACGGCCATAAAGAATGAGCAAACCCATATCTCAAATTGAAAATAACTACTCATAGTATTCCTCAAGTTTTATTCCAAGCTCCAATTTCCATTTCCTAAAATCTACATCAGTGCTTCTCAACTCTCCTCCAACTGAAAGTATGACCAATTTTAACGAATACGTATTTTTGAGAGCATCGAGCCGTGATATTTGTGACGGACTTTTGTCTCTCTTTTCCTTGACTAAATGAAAAAAAAATGAAAAATCTTCTGGTGGGAGCTACGACAATGAAATTTCAGAATATTCACAAATTTTTGTTCGAATACATCCGATATCGAAAAAAAATTTCCCTACAATTTTTTAAAAATTTTCTGGCGTGTCGATTTCTGCTGAATTTTGCAAGCTTATTTATTTCAACCTATTTCAAATATCTTCCGAATTACTTCTTAATACGGTATTCTAGAATGTTTTTTCTCAAGTTCACCGCATATGTAGGCACGACATTGCTTTAAAATCATTGTAAGAAAATCTGCGATGTGAATTCATTACATAATAAAACTCCAAAATCTTCTCGAAATTCAACGCTTGGATGATGAAATTTCAGAATATCGAAAATATTGATAACCTTATACTCCAAAAAGAGGTTTCAAGAAATTTTAAGAATTTTTCTAACCTAACGATTTCACGATTTTTTACTAACTCCTTCGCCTCAACCTTAATCAAACGATTTTCAAGTCACAAATTGGTTATGTGGGTATTTTTACCGGATATTCAGTCATCTTGAGTTGCCCCTAACTGCCTAACCTATTATGATGATATTAATATTCAGCTTCAGCCCATCTCCTTCGAAAGTTGATGATGGCGACACATGACGAATATTCCACTAAGAATGAGCTCACAAAAATGGTCCTTATTGGTTGCCGGACACCTTCAATAAACCACGAAATTGTTATCAAGAATATCACGTAAAATTAAGACTATATTTCACGATATAACAACTGTGAATTCAAATTCCTAGCATATAATTTATCAAACAATTTTAATGTTATATTTATATTCGGCCATTCTCCTTGGAAGCGGAAGGACGAGTCTCGTTCATCTTTCACCACAAAAGGGTGCAAGAAAGGGACAACCAAGTAGGGTATGTATGGCGAACTTTGCATATAAATAACCAGCGAATAGGGAGCAAATGCCCACAAGGCAATAATAATCGGAACATTTCTCAACTTCAGTTCAATCCTGAGAATAAGGATCAGGTTGTTCATAAGAAAGTAGGTATTCGAAAATATAGATTCATTCTTTGTGACTGGCGCAATTCATTGCTATGCGTTATAGGTGGCAGCTCTTGAAAATATCGAATAGATAATTTTCTGGTGTTCATCACGTTACAGACAAATATCACTATCTATAACATGGTGTTAGGTACATCTTACAAAGGGCGTATAATTCGTCCCGTACAAGACGAAGAGATGTAAGAGGAGTTCATTTAAAAAAAAATTTGCCCTTCAATACGATGTCACCCTACGCCTTGAAGCCTCGGGCCTCGAAGCGATGAGGCCCAAGAGTCAAGAGGCAATCGAGGAGAACGAAGGATCCGAAGGAGATGGAGGAGTAAAGTCGTGGCCGCTCGGCGAAGATCGAGAGAAGTAAATGAGGAAATGTACCTAATTAACTACTTACATATGATTCAAACTATACAAGGATGTCATAAATTATAGAATTACGGTTAGTTTTATGGGGTGGCTTCTGTGGCGCCTCTTACTTAATACGCACGGTTTTAATAGGGGATTCTTTGATTTTCAACTCAACAGAAAAGCAATTTTATTTTCAATCATTGTATGAGAAATATTTAATCTTCAGAGAAGGAGCAGAATACTCAGCTCTTGATTACAACCTGCTCATTATGTTTTTTATTAATCTCAAAATTCTGTAGTGTTAATCTTTCCGATTCAACAATAATTATTTATTGTTATTAAGAATTATATTCGGCATAAATGAAGAAAAATTAGTGGACAGGAATCGTTGATTCAACGAAAAATAAGATGATTACTGATAATTGGATACACTTTTATAAGAAAAGCTTGTACTGAAACGAATAGGCTAGCTATGAATAATGTGGGAACTTGAAATTTTTTATTGAAAGAGAGAATATTTTCACGGTTCAATAATTCTGAATAACTTCAACCTCATATTCACTGAAATCTCAGTGAGAGAAATATCACCTTATTATCTCAAATTTTCACTGAAGTTACTGTTACTTCACCTTCCTCATTATCTACTAGATTAATAACAGCAGCATTAGGAAACTTAGTGTTTATGCCGTTTAAACTTTACCTAAACGTAATCGTCACTGTTGACTGATTCTACTAGGCCCTGTAGTATTCTCAAAATCAGTACTGGAGTTGTCACTCAATTGTAATTTTTTTACATAAAAAAATGTGTTTATGCTTTCGGAGATTGTATTTTGGATTTCTGAAGTTTCTTATATGATACAGTACTGCCTTGAGTCCTCCATTATTTATATTTATTTCGGCAATATTGAACTTGACCAATATCCATCACGACGTGTAAGTGTAATTGGGCAAATTACGAATTTTCCGATATACCGCCAGGCTTGTATTAGATTTCGGGCTTATTTCGCTGGAAGATCATTTCATTCCTTTTATTATACGAAATTTTCCGGGTGAAATATTTTTTCTTCAACCCTTTCGGCAAGTTTGAAGTCGAGCACTATCCATCCCTACGTATAAGGATAATTGGTACGAATATTCCGATAAACTGACGGTTGTAAGGTATTTCCGGCTTATTTCTCGAAAAGAGCATTTCATTCCTTTCAACATACTAAATTTTCAGCGTGAAACGTAATCTTTTTCTGCAAACCTTTCGGAATCTTTGAACTTGACCGTTACGCATCCCGAAATATAAGGGTAATTGGACAAAATACCAATTTTCCAATATACAGACAGCTTCTAAGTGGTTTTTGGCTTATTTCTCTGGAAGACCAGTTCATTTCCTTCAATCTTCTCAATTTTCAGGGTGAAACATCTTTTTCTTCAGCTCTTTCGAGAACTTTGAACTCGAGCACTATCGATCCCGACGTATAAGGTTAATCGGACAAAGTACGAATTTTCCGATATATCGACGGCTTGTAAGTGATTTTTGGCTTATTTTTCCGAAAGAGCCCTTCATTTCCTTCAATTTACTAAATTTTCAGGGTGAAACATATTTTTCTTCAACCCTTTGGCAACACTTTGAACTTGAGCACTATCTATCCCGAAGTATAAGGGTAATTGGACAAAGTTCGAATTTTGCGATATACCGACGGCTTGTAAGTGATTTCCGGCTCATTTATCAAGAGAACAGTTTATTTTCTTCATTAAATTTTCAGCGTGGAATATCTTTTTCTTGAACCCTTTTGGCAACTTTGATCAGTAGCAGTATCTGTGCTCCGATACGGAAAGTACGAATTTTCCGAATTAATATTAGTGAAGTAGTTTGGTAGAGGGGGATTCACCTTCGTTGGTATATCCTAGAATTAAAATCAAATCAAAGTCTTGATTCTGATTATTTAGTTTTTCTTTATGTGTCAACAACATTGTTTTCATGTTTGTTTCGAATCTGTAATATAATAATTCTGATTCACTAATATTCAATATAGAAACACTTGCGATTATTGAAGAGATTTCAGAGGATCATAATCAGCATGAAGGTAAAAGATCTATATACCCCTCTGGTTCTTTTCTCTTGAAAAATCAGTTGGAGATTTCAATACTTTTCAAAGGTGTGAACATAAATGAAGTTCCGGTTGCTACGACTTCACACGGGTTCAGTAGTTTTGTATGGACTTTTTTTTTATTTAACTTCTCGTTCAATCCGAAGCCATCAGATCTCACGACAGTGCTTTCTGATTTTTTTTATTCTGTTAGAACTCGTGTGCATGATTTATAAATTGAATATAAAAGAAGGGTAATGAGTGAAACCGCAGGAGTGCAGAAAATATGGGAAATGGATGGAAGGTGCTTGCCACACGTTTTTCCGCTTTTTGGCTTCTTCAGGGCAAGGCAACCAAGAAACCAGGATATGGATGGAAATTAATAAATATGATAGAATCGACAAAAGGTGACCACAACAGGAGCGAGCATCCAATTTGTGGCTTCAACCCTAGATACCTCCGGTTTTGGAGGCTAAACAGAGCATCGTCATTACCCTTTTTTTATATCCAATTTCACCGCAATATATCCTCTACCGTAATTTAATCATAAATTAATTTTTATATTCATTCTTTCAATTCATCTGTAGAATAATTTTTCCATAAAAACGTTCATAGACCAAATCTTTCTTTATCAACATAGACTCACGGTATTATAATATAATGAAGACTATAAGATTTCACTACATGTATAAAATGTAAATTAAATCGTCGAGTAGAGTGAAACTGAGTCGAAAACACGAACTAAAAATAACTATTGTCTGTTTTCATAACGTTACAAAAAGACTTGTTTGCGGTAGAACCTGAACAACACGTTCTGGCAAAATGACAATTAGAGAAATGCATTTGATGTTCGAGGCGTTGGATGAGAGGAAGGAACCAGTCTCAATGGGATAATTATGAAGACAATGTGCTAATTGAAAGGGAAGAGTGAATGATAGGGAAAAAAGTTGTTGTTTTTTTTTAATCTTTGTTCGTATTCTTCAAACTTTTCATTCTAACAACATACATAGACAGATATTCAATTGTATCGGTGTTTACTTGGTGGAAATTCATTTTCAAAAAATTAATAAGATTCAGATTTCCACAAATTTGTTATTTATTTGATACATAGACAGATAATCATACAGGTTGAATCATAATATCCCTTTCATCAAATATTTCTTTACTTCTAAAGGGTGTTTCGATAGGAGTGCAAAAATTTCAACGCTTGCCATGCTTGACCGTCATAATGTCAGGTGATAATGACGTGGCTGATCGTAAATTGATAGAAAAACTTGGTAAACATGTAAACATTACACGATAGAATAAGGAGACTTGACTGTTATGAAGTAGCTACTTCATCTACTGTAAAAAATACTTTAAAAAATTGAAAAATCACTTACGTAAGGTTACGAGCTTGTTCTAAAGTCTTTTCCCGTACTCTCTAGAACAGTGTGATAAAACCTAGTTATACATCTCAAATTATGAATAATTACACTAACAGTTTTCTTTGAATTTTCTTCAAAGCGCAAATTCCCTTCTCGTAAAAACCAGTCAAATGTAGGCATATCAACTCCATTGAAAATCATTTAGAATGTCTTTCTTCCACTAAGTTCTCATCAATTGAGTCACTTGAATGCATTTGGCAACATAATCAAAAAAATGTATCTATCGGTAGCTGAACAAAGTATTTTTTCATCAGATCTTTGGACGGGCAAACCTTTTATCCATTGAAATACCTTATATATTCAAATCAGAATAACACAAAAGCGATGGTTCTTTGAAAACAAATCTTCTAAAACGTCTAAATAGCTTTTACGAGCATTAAACTTCTTAAGAACACGAATATTTGATTTATGAATTTTGACGGCATTCATTTTTTCATCGTAAATGAACCATTTCAATTAATTTTGGCACTATTTGAAACTGAATCAATGAATCTGACCGATGTCAATAGAATACGTGTCATTGAAAGAAACTAGAATTCAAATTTATGACTGACTTTTCACATTTTTATTTTCCGATTTAAAAAAAAATTCTTATTTTCGAACGAATAAATTAGGGCTTTTTCAATAAATTTTTGGGTAAAATGAAGGTGCCAGAAGATGATGAATTTTGTTTTCTACCATCGCCTCAAATTTTAATGTCGACACGGAACGTAAATTTTAACGTAATTAATTCACATTAGCTTCAATTTCTGTGATGCTTCCACTACGTTTGAGAATATGCACGGTAGGTACGTAGAACCTCCATACATGCACAAATCTTTGTTCAAAAATGTCAGATAAGTGATATGAAATTTTTTAACTCTTGGTTTTCTGCGGAATTATGCAAGCTCAACAGACAGTTTGTAACATTTTGAAATTACAATCCCAAAATTTATTTAGATTCTATCATCTCTTGATCTATTTGAAAATAATTTATTTCAAATTAATTTGCTATACTATCTATTGTTGAATAATGTAATTTCCTGTACATAAGGTATTATTCTTTATAGAAATCTGTTCATTAAAATTTTCGGTGGGGGTGTCTGGAATTGGATGTTATTATCGCGAATTAGTTCATTCCATCTTTGAAACTGATAGTATGCAGACATTATTTCTCGATTAAGAATTTGTTAATTCACGTTTACATATTATCCAAGGAATTTTATAATATTCTTTTCGTGTATCCCTTTCTAGAAGGTGAGTTCAAAATAATTAAGCGAATTGTTTTGCTAATTTAAGTATATTTTTTAGGGATTCCTGTATTATCGTATTCTAAGATTCTTTTATTCTCGTCTCCTTAAATTCTTCGTTTCATATAATCCAAGATTTCTCGACTCTTCGATTCAACAACCACTCCAGACACTGTCACCGAAGTTTTCTCAACAACTAACATCATTTGAAGAATAGTGAGTACCTATATGTTGAAGTTTATCGCCTTCCTGAATAAAGAGATTGTTAACCAGAGTGAGATTACTTCTTCAATTTCGTACACCGTCATCCTGAGATCACATTCGTATGTTTATCAGTTTTTATACCAATAGAACTCAAAATTGTGTCTAAACTAATTGGCGCCCATATTATCACACAAAGAAAAGATCACAAATTTTTATTTAAGTCAAATGAACCTACGCCCATAAATGTTCTCCGGCCAACAGCTGCCGTACGCTTTGTGTCCTTCTTTTAACATCAAATAGTCAAGGAAAAAATAACGTGACAAGTTATCCCAGTTAGAACTTGACCCGATGGGTATTCTTGGAGTTTCAGAAGAAACAATATTTCAGATGCTCATAACTCCTGAACCATTGAACGAATTTGGCCCATTAACGAAGTTGTCCGTAATATTCGGACAGTTCTGAAAATATGAAGAATCTAACTCATTTTGTTCCGAAGATAGAGAGTATACGGCTGGCCGGGCTATATATTCTTAATCAGGAAGCCAAACTCATTCGATTGAGACCATTTTCAGCCCGATATTCGAAAATTACAGACATTTTGGCAAACGGATAGCACGATGTTCTACTAGAACGAGCTCTCAAAAATACGAAAGTACTGGTTTGGGTAGTGATGCGAAACACGCATTACGAAGTGGTATAGGTCGCTCAGTTTCAAACATCACATCAGTTACATCCCATTGTTTCAACAGATATGTGAGATTATGGTTATGAAGAATAATTGGTTTTCATAGCCTGATATTTGTTATTTGTTTTTTTGATTCTAGGAGAGCAATGACTGTATACCATGTAGAATCGATTCTTTCACGATCCACAACAAAAACTTCTGCGTATATGCCCATTTATCGTAAGAAAATGTCCACATCTGCTTCGAAGTTCCATTGGCGAGCAACTTTGCTTGGATTTTGAAATAGAAAGCCACGACTACAATTTTATAGCCTGCCTAGATGACACTATTTCTTGAATGGTCTTAGATGAAATTTCTTATCAAAAATACCAATAAGAAAATAGCAATTCAATATCATTCCTAATCTTGTTTTCATTAAAATCCTTCCCTCAGTTATTTACATTCGTTCGTTTCAATAACAAAGTTCATAAAGATTCTCGGAACAGACCAAGCAGATATTCTATTTTATTTCTTTCTACATGTGTGTTTGTATTTGATATTATGCCTACCACACCAGTAGTTGTTTGGATGGAGGCCAATGCACCATCAACCGATAAGAGAGTGAATGTAAACAAATGCATCGACTTGCATTTGTTGGATACACAGTGAAACATGAAAAGTCTACATCATATCTGTCAGGAAGCTGATCTTGACAGAAAGCTTAATGTGCATACAGTATGTAACCAGATTAATATATTTTGAACGAGAATCAAAATATTCTTGACATTTTGCAGCTAAGAGCAAATGGCGCAAGCTGCATCTAACGTACAGAGGGCATATTTCGATGTTGTAGCACTACAGCTTTCCAACCGAAGCAGATAGACAAAATCTGATACCCCATTCTCATTCTCTTTTTCTGATAAACTAGCAAGAGTAGTATTGGTATCAGGCTGCCTTTTGTTTTCGAGTTATAAGCGAAAATTGGAAGAATGGCGATGTAGAAAAAAAATTATATCTCCGTTAACACCGGTCATAGAGCTCTGAAATTGAAATATAATAGGGGCACATTTTCGCGTGAAATCCAGTGGCGTGCTCATATTTTTTCACCATTTTTAATTACAAACCTATGACGCAAGGTTATTATTTTTAAGGGAAGCATTAGATTTCTGTGCCATTGAGCTATATTTCTTCTAATTTCAAAAATGTGCAACATCATATTTTGTATAAAAAGGAGTGACAGAAAATGGTGAAAAACAGTTTTCTTCCCAGTCTCAAATTTTTTGTGGTTTCATCTGCTGATGAGCACAGCAAAATGGAGCTTCTTATAACAAGATCAGTCTCCTTCCGTTAATCTCATTATTTCTATGCTTTCGACTAATTTCTAGAAAATTCGAACATGGATATATTTCATCACGTTTTATACCTCAAAATATTGTTACCTAATTTTCCTTTCACCAACTAATAGGAAAATATCTCAAGATGATATACAAATAATAGTAACATATATTAAAGATACTGAGCTCGCGGCTATGCTCTAGTGGAGAAGGGGTGGATTCTAATTATGATTGAAACTCGAGGGGTCTATCACTGCGGAATTTTAGTGTACAAACTGCAGGAATTGAGAATGAATTGCACGGAATTTGATGGAATTGCATGGAATTTGATGGAATATCATGGAATTTGATGGAATTGCATGAAATTTTATGGAATTGCATGGAATTTGACGGCATTTTAACGGAATTGAGAAGAATTGAATGGATATTCAATGGAATTGAACGGTACTGAATGGAATTGAATATGCGCAGAATGCTGCTTTTGAATTTACGCTCGACCTGAAGATAAAACGAGCGTTTCAACATAACCTATAACGTAAGTGTACGTTTCGATCTGCTGCACATATAAAGTCATATTTCGAAAATAGCCCCAGAGCAAATATGCTTATGCAATAATGGCTGCTTTTAACCCAAATGGCTCAACCTTCTCTGTAACCCAAAAGTACACAGCATTTTGCCGATCTGTGATTTGTTGGAATAACAATCTGAACTTTCAATTTGATACGATGTAGGGTTTTGATCTGTTGGATACCCTAAGATCTGAAGCTGGTAAATTTGATATAAGTCCTAATTGTTTGGTTTTCATATGGATGGAGACCCTAAGCTGACGGGTGTTACTGCCACTCGAAATTAGCAGGCTAATTTTTGTTCCAAAAGTCATGCGGCCCCGTATACATTGTTTGGACTGTTGGAGATATATGACAGTGGATGTAGATGCAGAACGACGCTCGTTTTGTCTAATGCAAGACTGGGTTCATATTATCAGTTCGAAATGAAAAGGTGACTAGGTTCTTGAAGGAAGATATCCAGCTACATATCGATACTCCAACATTCGGAGATTTTTCATATTTTTCAGAAGCATTAAATTCCAATCATCTTCATGAGATAATTGAAAAGAATTCAGCAACTTTGGATCACATCTTTTAATTGAAAAATTCAGCAAGGGATCACATTTTCTTACCAAATCGGACCTTTCATCAGAAGACAAGATGAAATTATGAAAGTGCATATAAAATGTGTCAAGAACCTGTCTTTAATATACTGAAGAATAGAATACCAAGAAGTGACGCTACATTATTGTACCTGAAAATTATGTCAAATGTAATCAGTTCTTCAATATGTAAGGAAACGAAATTTTCAGAAAGAGTCCACAAAATATGGTATAACATTTTTTTTCTGCGGATTTGGAGAGCCTGGATTCAAAACCATGCAGAATATACTCTCAAAAACAACTATATTACATTTAATGCATACACATGTATAGAGCTAAATGGGCATATGCTTATCAAATTAATAAAGTTATTCCAGTCTGATGAAACACTCGCAACAATTCTATTCTGCCCATGGCTTTTTAGTAGTCAACCTTGTGAAGGTTTGTTTAGAGCAGCTAGGTCGATTACATCAACGTACTCTACAGTGATCAATTTTAGTATCAAAGAACTTTTAGACCGAATTGAGAGAATAACATTTATGAATTTTGTGGTCACCGATTTGAAAACGAAGTTTCTTTTTCATAGAGAGAATATAAAAAAAATTAGAAAAGAACTGTGAATTTCCTACCCCATATGAATTGAGAAATATTGATTTGAAAATAATTCTGGAAGAGTGTTTAGAAGAAGCTCTCCTTGATGCTCAGAGATTGGGCATGAAAATGAACAAACTTTCAGCTCAAATATTCGATTTGAGAAAAGATGATGCATTGAGCGAAGAATTCGATGATCGAAATGATGATCTCAACATAAACGTAGAAGAACAGTCTGATGGAATGTCCACATTTCTGGAGCGAGATTACCTTTTGAAACCCGACTTAGAATCTGATGATTTCATTGACCATCACTTCTTGAATGCAACTGACTTAAAAGACTACTCAAATTTGAATGTTGACCTTTCAGTTTCAAGTCCTTATACAGAAGTGGATATAGGAAATAATAAAAAAATTGTGATGAAGAAATCTGCCTTATGTTGGTTGTTGGAAGAAGGAAAGGGAAGAATAAGTACAGATAGACTAAGGAGATTCAGTCAAAAGAGAAACTTCTCTAGGTCTAAAAATGAAAAAAGTTCGGAGGTGACATGTAAAGTGAAGAAGGGAAAAGGAAACCGAGAATTTTCTGATAATAGTCCATCCGAAATGATTACAATGGAATTGGATGACCACTCATCGGAAGATGAATTAGAAGTGGATGAAATTGAGGATGAATCCAAATTAGACAAGAAGGTAGTTATTGAAATAGAGAAGTATTATGCGGTAGCATATGATGATGGATGGTACATCGGAAGGGTTCTCGAAAAAATGACAATTTTTATAAAGTGAAATTCTTAAAACAAGATCTTGAAAATTTCATCTGGCCAAAAAATCTGGACGTTCAGAATGTGGCAGATATATACTTTTTATATGGTCCTATCAAAATAGAAGGAACAGACCCGTTCCAAATAAAAAGATATGACATGATTGGGATAAGAAAATCGTTCACCACTTTCAAGAAGAAATAATACCACCAATAGTTCCTTTTAGTTAATATTTTTTTTTGTTTTCTGATATAGAGTTGTTAATTTATTTTTTATATTATGTTTTGATGTTGAGTTTTATACAGTTTTATATCCTAATAAAATTAAAGTTCATTAATTTATACATTTGAATTTGACTTTTATTAGTCCCAATATCTTTTGTGTGGTTTTCAACTCGATATAGAATAAATGAATTTGTAGTAGTTTTCAGTTAGTAGATCTGTTACATTCGAGGTTACAGTGCAATAATAAGTGTTGGTAAATATGAACAAGTACCTAATGATATCAATGTTAGAAATCGTTCCTAATACTGGTGAAGATTTTTCAGCCACAAAGAACACTATTATTCACAATTTATTCAACTCTAGATTCAACTGCTTCTGCTACGTTTCGGAAATTCATTTTCCTCTTCAGGCTTATGAATAATAAAACAGTGCCGGTTTCCATTTGAACAATTCAAAACGTAGGTGTAACTATCAAACCATTTCTTCATCTCTGGAACTCAAAAAACCGCTCTGACGTATCGGTTTGCAATTGGAATGCAACAGAACTATATGTATAAGCGACATTACTGAAATGAATTGAACAGAATTGTGAGGAATTGAACGGAATTGTAGGGAATTTAACGGAATTATGATGAATTTGACGGAATTATGGGGAATTTTACGGAATTGTGAGGAACTGAATGGAATTATGGTGAATTGAAAGGAATTTTTGTGAATTTAGTGAAATTATTTATCAAATTGGAATTTTAGTGTACAAAAAACTGCCAGTGATAGACCCCTCGTTGAAACTACTTTATAAAATGAATGGGCGCCAGATAGTTTTGATTATTTAAATATTTCAGGGTTACCTTTCTAAAATTTCACCAAAACTACCAAAATAATATTATTAGATAGAAACAGAAAAGTAATCTAAAGATTTTTGTTGATTTAATTTAAATACTAGATCTTTATAAATTATTTACACGAAGTTGATGGAAATATATCATGAATGTTTTGAGTAGTTATACTAATTATCGTTTCTCAGGGATGAAGGCCGGCTTTCACTCACAAATATATGAATACAGTTAATATATAAATTTCCTGAAAGTCTTAACTACAACGCTAACAATGCTATATAAGTTCTATATATATGGTCCAACTCATCAATGCCATTCATTTACTGACATTCATTATGACTTATGTCATAATTTTTTCCTCTGCTATTTTTTCAATGAAATAAGTGTTATATCACAACCTTCCTCAACTATGGATGATGATTTCCCTTTGAATGGGTTCCGTAGCAGACTTCAAACATAAGAAGATCTGAAAAATCATCACTTGGACCGCAAGACCCGATTCGAAGAATCCTCCTTGCAGATTGACGACAAATTTTGTGTATTACAATAGATTTGAATATAGAAGGTATTTCTAAGGACAAGAGTGACTACATTTCTAAAATAACAAAGGATTATGGTGCTGAGATTATTCTCCTTCAAGAGACACATACGGATACTAAAAAAAAATCTTCGTTGAAGAGGAACAATAAAAGGTTATGTATTAATTGATTATCTAATTAGTAAAATTTATGGTTTAGCTTGTTATGTTGAAAAATTCTTGATTCACAATATCGAGTTAATCCAAAAAGGCTAATTTGAGGAAGTTTTCTTTATCTCTTTCAAATTTTGTATTTTTGATATTCAGTTCTTTTTCTGCTTTTGTCTTTTTATTTCCAGATTCGATGTGGGCACCTTGAAGAAGTCTCTGTTTCCATCAATAGAAGATCACTCTTGAAGAAAGAAATCCCAAATATATTTCAACTTATTTTTGTACTTTCACACTTAGGCGGGGAGCCAGGGTTTTTTTTTACGGGGGTTTTTTTCCCTAGGCTTTTATGTGATACGCCGAATTGTATGACACCCCGTCACTAACCCCTGATCTGTATGCTTTATTGTTTGCTAACGAAATATTGTAAGCCAAAAGTTCAAAAGAATATATATATATTTACTGGTATATCTTAAAATATAGGTGATGTAATAGATGCAAAATAGCACAGTTAATTTAAATTCCAAAAGACAGTAATCAAATGAAAAGATTGTACTCATCCAAAACGACGTCCGGTGGTGTCAACTAAGGGTGGCCTCCAAAGGACAGGTCACAATTCAACCTTCTCCGGCTGTCAAGGGCCTACAGCAGGGATGATAGGAGGGTTGTTCTATTCTGATGTGAGGGTGGTTCTATTCCAGTGGAATTCCAGTTGTGTAGAAGAATCAAACCTCAGATTATAGGTTGAAGAACTGTGTGAACACGAAAATGTCTAGAAAATATCGTCGTTATGGATGTAAACACAAGCCCAAGATGGTGGTTGGCGTATTCCAGAATATTCTACCAGAGTGCAGAAGTTTATCCCGTACAAGACGGAAATTTCACTGAGTTTCAACAAACTCAAAAAAAATGACAAAGTACGCAGCGAAATTCAATTGGTTGACTTTCTCCAATATATCCGACACAATGGTCAATAGAAAAATATTCCAAGTATGGACGAAGGTCGTAACAGCTACACTCGAGAATTAATAATAATAATTTCTATTCTTTTCCATATGACAAGAAACGGTGTTTCCGGAAGCGTGAAATGTTGGTTGCCTAATTGATCTGAAGACGGAGGCGATATTAAATAAACTGCGCGCCAAAATTAAGATTCGCCAGAAATAACCGAACAAAACATCAACCCTTTCGCGCCATCACCGATAACGCTCCAAATATCTCTCAACTCTGAGATACAACCTTTACAAAGATAAATAACGTAACAATATATTACAACATATCGATGGTTATTTGCCATTATTCACGGTGTATTGATTCACTCAGAATACTTATTGAATTCATGATGCACATACCCAGCATTCACAGAAGTTGAACGTTTGAATGGTAATTGCCGAAGTAGGCTTATAGGTTCAATCTTATAGACGGAAATGGAGTGATACAGGTATTTGGCGTGGCGTTAAAATACAGACGTATCAAAATTTAAACTAAAATCTGTCTTGACTGCGCATAACATCTGCGGGGGAGCATCGCATCATAAATTCTTAGATGACGCAGGTCCTTATCCATGTCCCTGATGATTTGAAATGAAAATGAGAGTACTCACTGGATGTTAATTCTTTAATATTTTTGTGTCAGTCCCTGTGATTTTGACAATACTTCTGAGGATACCTTCAGAGCGAAACATGTCAAGTAGATAATTAAGGATTTAACATCCAGTGAGTACTTTGATTTTCATTTCAAATCACCATAGGTTGTTATATATTTGTGTATCTATGGGATGCGCTCTGTTGAAACTTGTTCTTTTTTCAAACCTTAATATGCGGCTGGCTTTTTTGCCAATACAGGAAAGGCCCATTAACATTTAGATTAATGGCAATGTTAGTGTTAAGCAATGTTAACGCTTAAAGAATAGGGATATAACGATACTGTTCGCATAAATGCTTATATAAATTGTGATGTTATTCAATGGTTATTTTATTCCGTTAAATATATTTCTTGAATCTCTAACATGACGGCCAATGAGAATAAATGGTTGTCAATTTAGAGACCCAAATTTGTTTTCATGGACCAGTAATCTCCAATAATCTGGTTTTGTGGTGGATTCATAGATTTAATTTATATATTAAGTATAATTATATATTAAGTTTAGAAAAAATTTTCTTGGGGTTAGAGCACTGGATCAAAAATTAGGATTTCATCTATTTTTTTGTATATTGATGCTTTACTACATATGTTTCGGCGTACATTGAGCCTTTTTCAAGTTTACGTGTTAAAATTACAGTGACAATCACATCTAAAAAGTATAACTAGATTATTAAGTGTTTTTTGATATTTTATGTTATCCTACCTGTCCAACAATTAATCTTAAAACTCAGTAAAATTAAAATCATGTTCATCATGTTGTGAACGCTGTCAATTAGAATTATTCTTTCAATTATTTCTTTGTACATGCAGGTTTCCAATTTATCATTTGAAATGCCATCTGTGCACATGTGTGAACATTGTTTAAGAAGATATTTTATTTTCGTTAATTCATTTTGATGAAGTTTTCTGAATATATTCACAGATGCCACTTCGACATAAATTTGATATTATCCAAGAATAGGTACTATAGTAAATTTTGGATAGGTTTTTCAGGTCTGTTCTATCATTTATTGAGTGTTTTTCTTTTTGAATGTATATCATTTCTTGGAATGTCCTCATTTTGCTGTTGGTCTCTTTATGCAGAATTTTAAAATTGTCAAAGTCAAATCTATGGTCATTCTCTCGTTCGTGCTTTTTAAGGGCTGTGGAGTTTTTTTAATATTTATGGCCGTTGATCCTTTCTTTGATGTATTGTGTTGTTTGGCCTATGTAGATTCCTGGACATTCTTTGCATTTTAGTTGGTAAACACAATTCGATATTTTTTCTCTTGGAGTTTTGGATTTTGGCTTCGTGTAGAGAGGTCTCAGATTGTTTGTGGATTTATGTGCAATCTTGATGTCTGTGTCTTTGAAAATATGGTTGATTTTTTCGGACAGGTTTTTCACGTATGGAATTGCTATGTATATTTTATCTTTTTTTGAGCTTTCATTTTTGTCGGAATTGTAAGCTGCATGTATTCTGTTTTTAAATATTTTTTCTATCAGTTTTTCTGGATAATTATTTTGTTTCAAGATTTCCTTGGCTTTTTTTATTGTTTCGATGCGATGTTTTGGTGATGTAAGTTTTATTGATCTGTCTGCAATTCCTGATATAACACTTCTTTTATATTGAATTGGTGCTGTTGATTTATAATTTAGGTATCTTCCTGACCATGTTTCCTTTGTGTGCCATATTGTTTCTATATTTGAGCAGTTTCTGTTCTGTATGAGCGTCATGTCTAAAAAGTTAATTTTATTGTTAGTTTCTATTTCTGTTGTGAATTTAATTTTTGGATGGTAGTTGTTCAGTTCATTTAGCATTGACGCTATATATGTTTCAGGAAGTGCAGCTATGCAGTCGTCCACATATCTTTTGATAAAAACTATTTTATACTCTTTTTCTTTTTTCATTATAGTCTTTTCAAGGTCTTCCATTACAAGTTGGGCTAATAGGGCCGATAGAGGGGCTCCCATGCTGCATCCATCGATTTGACCATAGAAGGTATTTTCAAACTGAAAGTAGGAGTTGGATATGCAGAAATCAATGGCTTTTAGGAATTCTACTTTTTGAAGATCTGTGTGGTTTTTTATTTCATTCCATCGTTCCGAAATTATGTTTATCGCTTTATCCATTGGTGTGTTGGTATATAGACTTACTACATCGAATGAGACTAATTTTTCGTTTTTATTGAGGCTTACTGTGTTTATGAATTGTTTGAATGTCCAAGAGTCTTTTATGTGGTATGCATTTCGACCTAAAATGGGTGAAATACATTTGGTCAAATATTTTGATAATTTGTAGGTGGGACTTTGAATACAGCTGACATTATTATATATTAAGTATAGTATTTATCCACAGAACACTAATATGCAGTAACTGAAAACTCCTTTTTGATTTAGTTTGAATATGATTAAATAAAAACTTATTTAATAAAATTTCCTCATTTATTGTGTTTTAACAATATGTAACACTACATTTGCAACAATTGTTTCGCCAAATTCTTGGCTTCTTCAGGCGAGTTCGAACTACTCCAAAAATTTTTTTGAGTCTTCCTTATATAATGGGTGGCCCATTTGAAAATTGGAATTTAATTTTGCTATAAAAAAAAACTGCTCAATATTTTCCAATGGTTGAACATTTAGTTAAAAGGTTGGTTCATGACATTTATTTATGAAAAATAATTTCGGCCAAACGACCACCGCGGCTGACTTGGCAGTAGCCTATTCGTTCCACCCAATTTTTTAATTCATTTTCGATTGTTTGGGGCTCTATTTCACCAATAGCAGCTCGAATTTCGGTCTTGAGGTCTTGAATTGTTTCTGGATTGTTGGCGTAACACTTATCTTTCACCGCTCCCCAAAGATAATAATCCAATGGCGTCAGATCGCAGCTTCTTGGTGGCCAATTCACATCAGCATTTCTGCTGATTATTCGATTTCCGAAAATGCGGCGTAAAACATCGATTGTGGCGTGTGCTGTATGGCTCGTTGCACCATCCTGTTGAAACCAAACATCGTCCAAGTCGTTAGCTTCAATTTCTTGAAAGAACCAATCGTTCAACATTGCGCGGTAGCGCAATGTGAGTAGAAGACTCACCACTTTGGAAATAAGTTTTTAATATTTCCCAACTTTCTTCAAGCGAATAGAGTCCCATTTCGTAAACTTCAAACTTTCAACTAAATATTAGTCACTTCAAAAAGAATAGTTAGAAGACTCACCACTTTGGAAATAAGTTTTTAATATTTCCCAACTTTCTTCAAGCGAATAGAGTCCCATTTCGTAAACTTCAAACTTTCAACTAAATATTAGTCACGTCAAAAAGAATAGTTGACGTTTATAATGTCAAATAATCGGTAGTTCAAATTCCAAACACTAGATGGACCACCCGTTATTTCTCAAGATGGAAAATTTTTGGAGTAGTTTAACATCGAACTCCCCTGAAGAAGCCAAGAATTTGGCGAAACAATTGTTGCAAATGTAGTGTTACATATTGTTAAAACACAATAAATGTGGAAACTTTATTAAATAAGTTTTTATTTAATCATATTCAAACTAAATGAAAATGGATTTCCATCAAGTGAGGACCTCAACCATTCAAGATCCTTTTTAATTCTCGGTAACACTAATCAGCCGCCATGTTTTCAGGATGAGAACTAAATGGTGGGATATTTGAATTGCGAAAGGAGCGGGAATTTTAATTTTCTCTAGTATGCTGCTTTTCATCAGTTCTGGGAAGTTTACACGCTGAAGGCAAGCTGGTACACGATTTAGAGATTTAGAGTAACTGGGAGAATTCTAGAAGAACATTAAATCACTAATTTCATTTCTGCTGAATATGTGAAAAAAAAATTATTTTTTAAAAGTTTGCAGTAGTGTTCACCCTGCAGATAGGCTAGTACACGTTTTGTTTATGGTAGGTGACTGAAAGCATAGACGTAAAAATAACTACTTGAAAATGGACGAAAACAGTGGACCCGTGGAAGCACGGGGTTGTAACTATGTTACAATGATTACTCAAGGTGACATAATTCAAATGAAACAACCGGTTTAGATCGAAAAAAAAATATTAAAGGTTTATTTGACATGATGTGATGATTGTGGTACAATAAATGAAGATTATGTGATTCGTCATAAATGAGTTTAGAAAGTTTCGTCAGTATTTTTTAATTCTATCACCTTTTCAAAGCTTACCGTGATCAATATATATATATTCAGTGAAAAAGAAGAGGATTTTCAGGAAGAGAAAACTACTAAGTATTACGTAATCATTCTGAACGAAAATTACAACAATTTGATGAAAATTGGTTGGCATTGAAAATTAAACTCCATAATATTCGCATGCGCAGAACATTTCGCGGGGTTTTATCACAGCCCGCTAGATATTTCACGATTTATTTAAAGGCTCAAATGATATTCATATAATTATTTGACTGAAAGACGTCTAAATGAACAGAATACCACAATGTGAATGTGTAAGAAAAATTTAATTTTTTCATCAGTTTTTTTCCCGAAAGCAGCCTAATGGATGGTTTCTTTTTTTGAGGTAGACGTCTGAAAGAAAAAACTTGCTAGTTTCATTTTGACAGTCATGTGCTGAAATATTGAAAATTTTTTTTATATTATTTTCATAATTGAGATTTTTATATATCTATTTCTGATACCTAAAACCATGGAATATTATACCCTCCACTGATCCAGAATGCTACTACCTTCGGTTTTCAGAAGGTTGGCAACAGTTTTCAGTACTCTCCAAATATGACAATAGAAAGAATTCAAGAAATATTTTTGACGGTAAACACATCCATTCGATGTGAACAATCTCGTAATGATTCAAGTTTAAACATCGAATCATACCATAATCAGTTACATCATTGTGGACGCTCTAATACTTGAATTCTTCAAGTATTAAGCTTAACACTAACATTTCCATTACCATCATTGTGAATGGGCAGTATGCACCCCAGCTGACGTCACACCTTTCTTTCAACACCACCTCATAATTGGTGCGCTTCAATACAATCATAGACGGTTCAGGAATTTTCTGGATACGAATATTTTAAATCGATGGATTGACGGTGGGCATTCATAAAGTAGCCTGTTCGTTTTTCCGATTTCCGTTCTATGAATTGTTTCATTGGAATTATCTAAAATCACACATTTACGTTTGACGATCAATATGCTTACAAAAATTGAGATAAGAGCTATTGATGAATGTGAGCTAATAAGTGAAGAATGTGAAGAGATTGACTCGAGTAATTGTTATTGGGATGGGAAATTATCTGGATGTGAACGGTGAGCAATTTGAACATTTTATTCGATTTTGTTCAAAATATATATAGAGCTATTTATTAACTGACAGTAAGTCATTCCTCATTTTTATGGATTTTTTACTGAACCCAGTATGTTCACAATTGCAACCCCAAGCATTTTCTACATCTACAAAGATACACAGGATATTTTATATAAATTGAAAGGGTTGGGGGTATTTCTGTTTCAAGTATTATACAGGGATATGATAAAGTAATGCACGAAATTTATAAAACGTACAATGATCACTTTTGAAAAAAATGCAAAATCACGTCAAACGGTGTTTTATAATCCGCATCTCTTGACATAAGTTACAATAATAAGTCAAATTTGTCAAAGTTATGACGTCATTAACATATTTTTTCAATGGGAAGCTAAGATTTTTATTTCATGATGTGACAACGCTTGTCATAAGAAAAAAACGAGAAAATGAATAAAAAATGAAATAAACGTAAGTTTCATAATAACTTTTCAATTAACTAAACAGTCCATTAAACCAAAACTATTTCTTATAGGAATTGTTCAAACTGTGTCCCGTTAACTAACTGACATAGGCCAAGACCATGGTAGACCGCATTTACAGTGTTTTCGATCGTCTGCGGAGTTATAGGTCATTTCGTGTCTAATTAGTTCTATTAAGTCTTCTAAATTGTCTGGCCGGTTAATGTAGACCCGATTCTTCAAATGTCCCCACAAAAAAAATCAAGGGGGGTAAGATCAAGTGACCTAGGTGACCACTCCATAGGTCCACGTCTTCCAATCCACTGTCCTTCAAACTGGTTATCCAGAAGTAGCGACAATTGTGTCGATTTACAGAACCACTTAGACAAAACGTTGCCTCATCGGAAAATACTGCAATATTAAAAAAATTTGTATTTTCGTCACAATGCCGCATGAAGATTTCACAAAATTCCAAACGTCTGTCCGGATCATCGTTCGTAAACAAGTTGAACTTTGTATGGGTGTAGTTTTTCTTTTTTCAACATCATTACTACAAACGACTGTCTAACATTTTCTTGTGAGGCAATTTCTGTTGTAGTTGCTTGAGGGTTGTCTTCTACTCACAGCAAAATGTCTAACTTCACATCGTCACTTATTCCTGGTCGTCCAGATTTTAGAGAATCCCTCACGCTTCCCGTTGCATTAAATTTTACAACAATTCTGCTTACTGTGCTTCTAGTAATCGGAAGTCTTTCCAAATGTGAAGGCGATCGCCGTAACCTACCATCATTAGAATTTCTATCCTTTCTCTTTCGTTTAAACGACCCATAATAAAACTGGTGTCACACTAATTGTACGACCGACACACCGTTGTTTTAGTAAATCAATCGAAAAAATTGATAAGAACGGATGTTCTTACTAGATAAGTTTAAGTTTGACCTCTTTTATAATTGGTTTTGTTATTTCGTTTTTTATTCATTTTCTCGTTTTTTTCTTATATTAGCTCTACTGCAACTATTTTTCCCTAGTGGTAAAAAAAACAAGCTTTATCACGTAATATAATAAAAATTTTAGCTTCCCTTAAAAAAATATGTTGATGACGTCACAACTTTGACAAATTTGACTTGTTATTTTTGTAACTTATGTTGATGAGATGCGGAATATAAAACACCGTTTGACGTGTTTTTGCATTTTTTTCAAAATTGATCGATGTACGTTTACTTCATCCACACCCTGTATAAAGATTATGCCAAGTAATTATCTCTGGAATTATTATAGACTAGCATTTACCCGCGGCTACGCCCGTAGTGGAGCCATTAAATAAGTATGAGTATGAATTAGATATTGTCGTCTCCGTCTTTAATACAGGAACGGTATTACAGTATTCAGAGTTGAAACTTCATTACTGTAATTCTAGATGGCGTTGAGATATCTGAATTTGCCGATTTTTCGACAATCTTCTAATCTTTCGTAAAAAAATTTTTATTTTTTTAATGTTACTTCTTATACTTTCGAGAGTATATGTATGAAGTTGCATGATGAACAGTTAAGATGTTTTTGCGTGAAAGCGTAACAAACAAACCTATATTCGCATTTATAATAGTAAATATGATATCATAATGAAATTTGGAAGATGGATACTGCAGTAGATTGCCTATTCGTTTTCATTTTTTCAACAATTTTTAACTTCCGATTTTACCCGAAGTAATGTCAATTTTAAAATTTGCAGTGTAACAGCCTGTATATTATTTTAGTTTTTTATGAAACATGTTTTAGCGAGTTCAAAAATATCGTGTTCGATATCTTTATTCCAATACCTATCGAGATATTTACAGAAAAGTAACTAAAATAAGGAAAAATTTAATGGTATCTAGGATTTCATGAATTCATTGTAGTGCCTACTGTCAAATTAAGTTATTAGTATTTTAATTTGAATGTAGAGGACTGTATTGTTTCAGTTTGATCGCAAAATGGCCGTATTAAGTGATAAAGAAAGAATAGTTATATTAATGATGATAGGGTATGGGGAGAAGAAAGGGATGCATCAAGAAGTTTGTGACCGTTTTAACATTGTTCGTCCTAATGCACAAATATCCCGTTCAGCGGTGACGAAAACTTTGCGAAGGTACGATACAAGTGCAACAGTTGACAATGTACCAAAAAGTGGACGGTTGAAAAGTTCAACTAATGAAGGTGTAGCTCAAAATGTTTCTATATCTTTGAAAGAATATCTTATCTATTACCGACCTGGCTGAGAAATATCATCCATACAAAATTCGCCTTGTTCAAGAACTGTCCAAAGTCAATTTCGGCAGACGTTTACAATTTTGTGAAACTATGATGAATATTTGCCACTCTGGTATTAAATTTATAAAAATTATGGTCTCTTCAGACGAAGCTACATTTGTTTAAGCGGTACTGTTAATCGACATAACTGCCGCTACTGGTCACAAACTAATCCTCATTGGGTTCAAGACGCTCATACTCAACATCCCCAAGAACTAAACGTTTGGGCCGGCATTTATAACAGAATCGTGGGACTTTTCTTCATACAAGAAACTTGAACGGAAATAGATATTTGCTGCTGCTGATTCCGGCATTGGAGGTAAATGGACAATTTCCGAATAATATCTGGTTTCAGCACCACCCCATTACGCTTTTATTATTCGAGATTATTTAGATAGGACATTTCATCACAGATGGATTGAAAGAAGGGTCCTTATGAATGGCCTGCACTAAGTCCCGACCTTAATCCACTGGACTATTTTCTGTGGGGTTATTCAAAGTCTAGGATTTATGTTGATAGACCAAATCATTTGCTAGAATAAGTTACGGGAATAACTCTGAGATGCTGATAATTTCACCAGAAGTCATAGTTAATGTTACTAGAGAATTTACAAACCGACTTGCTTATTGTGAAGAAGTAAACGGTGCTCAGTTTGAATATCTAATACATTAAGTTAAGATCAGATAAGTTTCAATGTTTTGAAAATCACATAGTTTTAGTTGATAATTTTGAATAGTTATTTATTTAATGGATATATTTTTTTACTTTCTTTAGATATTTTCTGTTAATATTTCGGTAGATATTGAAATAAAAAATATCGAACCCGACATTTTTGTCCTCGTTGTAAAATATTTCATTAGAACTAAAATAATATACAGGGTGTTCCATTGCAAATTTTGAAATTCACATTACTTTCGGTAAAACCGGAAGTTGAAAATTGTTGAAAAATATGAAATCGAATAGGCAATCTACTGCCATCTTCCAAATTTCATTTTGATATATCTAATAATTCCAGAGATATTTACTTGGTTCTACACATTTGCCCATCACTGTATATCGCATATCCTCTTGTGTGGAATTCGCTCGATCGCTTTAGCATCCTGATTAGAACTTGGATTATTAATTCGATTTGAGTTGGATAGTTTGCTAATTAGAGAAGCAGCTTCTGAAAATAAATAGATGCTATCTGTACTTGTATTAGGTTCGTGAACCAAAATCACTAAATCTATGTGGTAGGATCACCAATTTCGCGTAGCCTGTACAACGATGACTTCATAATTTCGATGATGGAACTCGTGTAGAAAGATTATAAGGACAAAGTCCACCATCTTTAATGAATCTGCTTACCAGCAACTTAACAGATATCTTCAATCGTTCCTACAATTAATTTGGTTTGAAAAAAGTTAGAAAAGCACTGAGGTGAGATTAAGAACTTTTCTGCACTTGTTCTAGAGTAATTCGTACTCGTGAATAATGTCATACTACTACAACTGACGAGGAACAAAACAAATTGAAAATAATTACTCATAATTTTCCTTAAGTTTTATTCAAACCTCAAATTTCCTTCTCTTAGAAACCCACGTCAGTGCTTTTCTACTTTTTAACAACATACGTTGTTTCACCGTGAATGAAACATGATTTTTCACTAACTGACCAATATTATGTACTGTGAAAGCATCGAGAATTTAAAATTTTTGACATCGCTCTTTACCTATTTCACGAAAAATTCTTATTGTTAGACGAATAATAATAATGATCTCAAGTCTTCATGAAATCATAGAATGCTGTTGTAATTTTCTGTGTCGATTTGTTGAGCGAGAGAATACTCTAGGCTCATACTTGAGATTAGCTTTTAGAATACGAGCTGATCTTAAAGTAGCATGTTCATTTTTGTTCTTCCTGCGGCATCTCACAAAATAAGTTGTAACCGAGAATTGTTTAAATTATTGTTAATTGAATTAGAATGCCTGAAGAGAGAAGTGTTATACACAAATCCCGAACCACATGTGTCCTATTCTATTTCATTTTTTGATTAATTTTTCTGTAGTTTCTTTGAATTGTTTGATGTTATGATAAGAATAAAAAATTCTCTTTTATTCGTCAAAGAAAACGAAGTTTTTTAGAATAATCAGGTATCGGTGATACTTTTTTAGAAGTGTAAGACTATGATTGTCAATTTTATATATATATCCAATTTCTGTCCTCGTCGTTTTCCATGAAAATCTGAAAGAAGTGTATCTCATAATACATTCTATTGCGCTTCTTCTTGTGTTGACATAAGGAAATTGCTCTCACGACCTTCCTTGACGTTTCAGAAATATACCTCGATTCTTCCCAGCCAGCCGAATCTTTGATGAGGTCGCGGCGAACTCCACATACCTGCGGCAATTAATTGCCCTTGCCAGGATGTATAGCGACAATTATTACAGCCGTTCTCTTTCCACTCGTCTATCGGATATAAATCGATCAGATTTGATGCTTCGAACCGCAAAATCTCGTATAGCAGGCGCGGTTATTAATGGCAGGATCGGTGAGATCGTTTCCATGACTAATGAGCCTTTCGCGTACGCCGCTGATTCGGTTCACATTGTTAAATATCCCTGATCCAGGATGGATAATTTGAATTCCATGTCAAGGAAACTCGTCATCAGGATTTAGTTAGATTGACTCCGATAGTGAATCGATTATGAAGTAAAAATGATAGAATTAGGAAAGATTTAATTAAATAAATGCAGATTTCTGAGGAAATCCAAGGAATTTTAGTCGCGTAGGGAGTGATGCAGTGGTTCCGAACATGAGAAAGCGATAGAAATGTTTCAAGAAAATCTGTAGATTCGAACCCAATATCGTAGACGAAAAGAATAGATTTATTGAATGAACTTAATTCATTTTACCAGTACTAATTGCTGCGAATTCCGAGAATATAAAATGAGATGGAAATGACGAATAAACATTTTATTTCACAAATTTTTTCATTCTATTTTTCATAACATTATGCCTTTCATTAGAATTTAAATCGCAACTACAAAAAATAATTTGATGAGCTTCATTTCAAAGTATTTTCAGTAAACAGAAATTTCATTCAAGTCGAACTAAATTAGCTTCTATGACTTTTGAAATTATACCAATGTTATTTAGTTTATGTCTCTATCATGCACGAACTCATTTTCAAATTTTAAATTGTCTGCGTTGGGTAGTAGAAGTTGCTGTATATTGATAGAACTGTCTATATTTACCATGCAAAACATGAGGCAAACTCCGTTGAGTCATAGAGAGTATAAGGTCGGACGGACACACTCAAGTTTGATCCCAGATTATTTAACCTCTAACGAATACGGACTTTGCTGACGACCGCGAACAAAGGGATTGAAGAGGCAATAAATTACGTCACGTGTGATTTTGCCGTTCACATCATGCGAATCACGTCACAATAAAGACTATAAAATGTCACATATAATGACTGGATCAAAGAGGCCGCGTGGGAAATTAGAGAACCGCCTGGAATCTGACTGGAATTTTCTAGGGTGATCCATCAGGGTGTTTCACTAGCCTGTCCTGGTGGGGGAGACAGAGAAGAACGTTACCGACACGTGTAGCCATTAAATATTAACTATCTGTACATAAATTATTGCTTTAAGTGGTGTAAATAAATTATTTAAGTAGGACTTATTATTTTTTCAATTTTGATTGGGAAAATATTACATTATTCATAAAATTACAGACATTTGGGCGAAACGATAGCACGCTGTTCTAGTAGGAACAAGCACGAAAACATTATAGAACCGGAAAATATCGAAGCAGAGCCTGAAATTTCACCATTTCGACCGAACATCTCATTTCACTGGATATAGCGAAAATTCGGTACGTTCGAGAGCACTTTTACTTTCACAACTTGGTGTGCATAATGCAAGAATAATTGCTCACATTGTTTCGAAGAAAATGAACTATTGTTTCAGTTACTGTTAAGCTGGCCATACACGATAGAGCCAAACGGCTCGAAGACGTTTGGACTGGAGGGTCGGGGTTAATTTGAAATAAGTGAAAATTAAAATTTATTTATTAAAGGGCGCCACGTGATTTGAACTCTTCTATATCCTAGATGATATTTGAAACATTAAGTGAAAAAAAGAAAATCACGAAATCTTTATGAATTCCTATATTTTACAATTCTCCCAAAAAAAAAAAAGCTCAATCTTATATGAAATGATTTTTTATGAGTGAAAGGTACCTTTTATGACGTCACAATCAGTTCACATCTCTTGGTACATTTAAATATCAATGGATTTGATCAGTTGTAAATTAATAATGTACATAAAAGAAATTTGATGGAGTTCTTAACATTCAGTCTAATGAATGGATATATCTGGTGGTAGTTCGGCAATGGCTGGATGATTTCGTCAAACAGAACGTTATAAATTTGGTAAGATCTGACCTCATAATTTTTGATCTCCGAATCCTGGATAATCGGAACTGGTAGCAATTTGGTCGGTTCTTGTAGGGTCGTCTGAACAAACATTTCACAAAAGTGTGAAATGAAACACAAATTTCTGTCACTAATCGACAACTCGTTGAATTCATCATAGAAATATCCAGCAATATCAATTCTCAACTTTTTCCTATGAACTTCTGTGAATAACTTCTATGACTTCATTTATTTCCTCACCTAAAAAAAACCCCGATATTCTATCGTAGGTTCAGTCTGCGAAGATGAATTTTCTAAATATTCAAGATATGAGTACGCTCAAATTTTTGTGGAAATCTGACAAATACCTTATGAGTAATCCGATAATGAAGAAATATTTCGGACTTTTCTCAAAATTTTCAGGATTCTTTAAAATTTTCTTGCTTAGCAATTTCAACAAAATTGAGTAAACTCCTTTCTTTCTACACGTAGGCTACGGTAGTCAAACGACTTTCAACTTTCGAATCAATCGGATGGATAATCTAGAAGTTATTTAGGATACCAAATTTCATATGCTAAAAATTAATAGAACATTTGATGGATTCGGCCCGATAACGAATTTAGTCGAGATATTTGGACAACAAACCTATGAAGAAAATATGAAAATCCTAACCATTCTCATCGGATTATATAGGTTATAAGGCCGATCGGTCAGACATCATAGTCAAGTTTATCCCCGGATTCTTCATCACGAAATCGTATCCAATCTATTGAGATTGTTTTCGGCTCGATATCCGAAAATATCAGACATTTGGGCAAAACGATATCACGCTCTTCTACTAGAACAAGCACGCAAAATATTTGAACCTCTTTTTGTTGAGAGATTTTGCTGGGCATCGAACTCAATCTCGCTTTTTTCAAGGCTGATCCCTACCATCCGGAAATATGCCCCTATATGTAAAATATACACTACGTTGAAAAATCTAGGTTACTATGAAATGTTGGAGATAATAATACATAATAATTATGGCTCCCTTTTGTGTTGTTTATTGAAGGCACTCCGCATAACCTGAAGCTTTTGTAGGACCGTATCCCTATTCGCGCTGTCGTCTAGAGACTGGAATAAACTCGTGAAACCATCTAGGACTTCATCTTCTCGTGGTATGACGAATGAGTGACCTGCCATAGACACGGACTCTCGCGATATCGCGATAAAATTCCGGGAGTTCGGGATGCTTACCATGTTCCTATTCCATTGAATGAGGGATGAGGGGGTTTTAACCCGTGAAACCCGACACACCAATGTTTTGGCCCGAGGTCATTCGCCTAGGGATTCCCCACATACGAGCAATCCATTAGGTGGCTAGATGGATTTTTGGCTCGGCTGAAAATCCGGCAACTGGCCTCAGCCTCTTTCAACTTCCACCACACTGGTTGAATTTGGACTGGCACGGGACCATTTTGCGCGTTGGCTCCATCGTGTGTGGCCGGCTTCGTGTCCGCGTGGTTCTTGGGTTTTTCTTTCAATGACTAGCCGATAAGGATTTAATAAATGTGTGGTTCCAGCAGGATATTGCCATGGCGCATATAGCGCAGGTATCGATGTTTCTCATTCCTTTGAGCGCAGTTCTACAGAATCTTACATAGTCGCCTGATTCATCCTGCTGCATTTTATTCAAGGGGACTGTTACGGAAATGCGTAACTCGATTTAGAGGACTGTATAGAAGAAATGCCAACTCGAAACTTGGTATCTAACACTCACCTTTTTTCGACTAAAATGTTCTTCTTTCCAGGCCGACGTTGATGTAGGTATCTTAGGGTAGCTACCGTTCGAAGTGTAGAATATTCTACGTTCTTGAGCACTTGAACCCTTTTGAAACGTATAGTCTGCAGAACTTATGAAAGTGACGAACGCACTTTGAAAACACTCGAAAATAAAGATTAGATTCTTATAGAAATTTATCCCTTAGGATGAGAACTGAAACGAAAGAAAATTAGAGAAAATGTTGAGTTTAATTGCCAAGAGTAGGCCACACTTGTTTCTTCAGAGAGTCTTGATACACACATTTTTAACGCGTATTACACTCACACGTCACTCGTGTCTAGACACACACATTACAGTTTGCCTCCGTTTGTAACCGCATGCGCAGTGAGTTGCGATGAACCGTTGACTGGCGGTTTAGCGGGATATCATTTTATATTCCGCAGCGATACGTACCTCGTACCATTTCGTTTAACATGGAAACATTCTGCAAAACCTGCGAAAAAAATTCTTTTCCAAGAGGACTTTCAGAACCCACTTGAAAAAAATCCATCCTGGTGAATATTAAATTTAGAAATATTTGTTTTTTGAGATACGGGGCTTGAAATTTCTAACCTGATACATCAATTTGAAAATGAGAATATGATTTTTGATTCTGTTAACGCCGGTCCATAAATATTGAGATTTCGCATGTCGAAAACTGAATATTACCTTATGAAGATATTTTACTGACCAAATCTTGAACCTTTGGCTATAATATAACGTATTCAATGTTAATTCAAATTCATAGGATCATATTACTTTTTTGGGAAGAGTTGCGCAAAAATAAATTATATCAGGTCAGAATTTGCCTACACTTTTGGGCTTGACCCTTCTCTTTTTCAAATTGTTAACATTCAGAATTGTAATCAACTCATATTTTATTTCAAATCATTTTGCTATAATTCCAAAGCGAACTAATCCGCCAAAAGCAAGTTGCAATGTTTGTGGTGAATTTTTTGTGAAATATTGTAATTTTAATTAAGTCATGCAAAAAGGTTTCACCCAGGTATTAATTATTATATATATTATTTTATATAAGTAAATTCATTTTTAACACGTTTATAATAACGAAATAGTTTAGTGCGGAGATTTAAATACAGTTGAGATGGAATTATTCTTGGGTGATTCCGCAGAAATGCAGATCTGCAGAAACAATTGAGATTAGTAGGTACTTGCTGACACGTGTTTCTACTTATTGGCTTCTTCGGGGCAAGGAAACCTTGAAAATGTGAAAGGAATTAGTACTATGGAGGAGCTTTTAGCTCTGAAAAATATGGTAGCTCGGATTAGACCGACATTACACTCTATACAGGCACAACAATGACGGAATATTCAAACAGTAGCCACAGGCTCGAATAATATTCATATTCACCATAATAAGAATATTCCGGTTCAAAGGAACCTGTATAGAACGCATAAATCGAAAAGTTGTGGTTTATCAAACCCAACTAATGATGAAGTAAATAAAATTTCAATTAATTTACTACAAACAGAATGGTTAATTAATAATAATTTTTATTCGCTATATATTTTTCAATAAATATTTTCATGGATATTAAAGTGCTTTTTTTGTACCTTCCTTATTACCATTCTTTCGAACCCGTTTCGAAGGAAAATGGTTGAGTATCAAAGCAGCCAAACCATCAAGATTAAATCAGTTCACGGTGGAAAAATTGTCAAATTACCTCCTCAGAATTGTGAAGTTCATTGAAAATACTTTATTTTACCATTAAATACCTACATATATATTATACCTTTCGGCTGTTAGTGGTAAATATGTGGCCATATTATAACCCTTTTTATCGAAGCTCAGAGACCAACATCTGAACATGAAAACCAATTTCCTTTTAGCTTAACAGTATTGATTTTACAGAGTTAAAAAAAAGTCAATTTTTCAATGGCCAATGTTTACCGAACCGAAAATAAGACAATGTTGTTGAAATGTATCTATAGAACTTTCCAAATGAAACAAATATTAGGTACCTATACATAATAGGGCCATTTAAAAATGTCAAAATGATATTGCCACAACAATTTTAAGAAATACCCTATACCTACACTCTTTTGTGGAAAAGGTGTTCTTGAAACTTTTACGATTTCACTGTATGATGCAATAGTACAACCGTATACATTCTTTAATATACCTTCCAGGTAAAGCATAGAGACTCTTTCAACTATTATTAACTTTGGGGAGTTTCAAAATATCATCTATTGGACTATTTCCATGAGTAAGAGAGTAAGTAGTTCAATTCGTTTCACTTTTCATAATGATATAGGTATTACGGGAATTCAAATTTGCCTGGTAACTCTCTGCGCATGCGGATACAAACGGAGGCAAACTGTAATGTGTGTGTCTAGACACGAGTTCACACGTCTCGAAGCGTTCGTGTCAGATACAAATCATATGCGCGCTAAAATCCACATAATGACCTGCAAAGTCTTCATCTACAGTATGGTCCATCTAAATGAAACACAACTATGAAGTTAGGATAAAGATCGCAAATGGAAATATTTTATAATAAATGAACGATTGAACTTCCACAACTCTTTTGAAATTGAGTATAAAATAGAATTCTTACAAAAAAAAAGTTCGTGCCCCCTTGAAAACTGATATTAACTTTTTCCGATAGTATGAACTGAAGTGAAAATCTTCGAAAAATAACTTTCTGAAGCTTCACGCAAATTGCCGGATTACGTCGTTTCGGCGAGAAGAAGCGACGAACGCCGTATTCTCGCGAAGAACTCGTTAAAGTTGTTTTTAAGCACCTAAAAATAAATTCTGTAAAAAGGACTTGTAAATTTATCGTTCCAGATAAGATACTGGAACAGGTAAATAGACGGCAATCTGAGAGAAAACCCCAAACAACTAATTACAAAGAAGCCCACGGTGTCTAAGAAACTTTCATTCAATTAAGCTCGCAGTTTTAGGGGCCCTGGGGTCCGGACGGTGGCAAAAATGCAGCCCAGGCTTTCATCAGGGTCGATGTTAATGTTTCGATGAATATTCAAAAATGAATTGCTGGTACTTGATGGAAATTTCCGGGTTGAAAAATTGGATGTATTGAAACGGACGGGAAATGTAGAGTGGAAAAACCGAATTACTTCTGCATTTTATTTATTTGCATTCAATAAATTTATACAGGGTGGCCATTTAAACACGATTTATAGTCATTGAGGACTGATTATTATTGGACTGTGCGAAAAGAATCCACCGTTTTGAAATACTCGAGTGAGTCATAATCTGATAATTTTTTTCTTATTTTTCAACTTAGCAAATTGAATAGCTACATAATAGCTTACAAATAAACATTGTATAGTTTTTGAAGTTTTGAAGTTGTTGTATTTATGTGAAAATGAGCATCATGGATTTGAGTTTGTTTGCGTACTCTTTTTAATCATCGTCTTAGTCGGTGGAATTATCTTCTTCTTTGGGCTCTATTCCATCCTTAGATTGAGTATCTTTAACAAGAAATCAGGAAAATATGGACGAAATTTTTCTTCATTCAATCATTGAATAAAAAGTATACCTAATTATGCAATTTTTCGTCGAAATTTCCATCCATAGTCCGTTGGTGAATGATAAATAATTTTCGATTTATGGTCATCATATAGCTGCACTTTATCGATTAGATTTGCTCACTTCGGCTTATGGAAATCTTCAGATTTTGTTTTTTTTTTCATAAACGTTTAATTATATCCTTTAAAATAAAAAAAAATAGACGGGAAAGTCAAGATGGCGTTTGTTTTTCACGAGTTTGTAACTCTTCTACTTCTTAACGTGTTCAATATTTTCTCTTCCACATATTCATTTTCTTTGATTGTTTTTCGGGGGGAATTTGTTTTTTTGTTCTTTTCGGAATCATTTTTGGTGGAATTACGCCGGCATGTTGAATGTTGCACATGTTGACGGTATAGTGTGGTATGCAGAGATAGGCAGTATGAAGTCGATCGCCGCATGAATCGCTCGAGTTGCCCAAAGAGTTTGCCAAAACGCATGAAATACAGTATACTCGCAAGAAGTGGTAAAAAATGCACAATCAACTCACGAAAAATAACTTAAAATTTAATTAGTTCCGCAACGTCAATCGGAAATTGCCAGATTAGTGGAATACACTTTTTGGCATGTAACTAACTCATCCTACCTTAATCTGACGCGCTCGAGATTTTCAGAGATACGGGGCTCTCTGGTATTCATTCGGTTAGAAGGTATCTCCCTGTATGTTAATCTGCTTCGCTTTAGTACCTCCTGAAATCTCCTTGGGTCCCCCATTATATGGAGAGATTGAAAGTATGCCTTTAAAAGAAATAGTTGGTCGCTGTAGACTCTACAGCGACCAAGTCAGCGGCGACTAACCCAATCCAACCTGAGGACAGAAATAGTAATAATAATTCACACGCGTCTAAAACGGACAGGTAAAATTTCCTTGCTCGCTGTGTTGTGTCGAAATCCGTACTTTTATTTAGGTGCAACTTTCTTCACTCTTTTGACTAAAACCTTATTTGCAGTATTATTTTTTTTATTGACTTACGTAAATAGCATATGGTTAGCAACGTTATAAACCAAAGAACATTTTAAAATAAAACTAAGTTTGTAATAGCTGTAACTTTTTTAAAATTTCAATAGGAGTGGATATGTTTTCATACTTTCATAATTTTTTCTTTAATAAAAGGCCTACGAGTTAATTTTGTGGTGTTATCTGTAACAATAAATACATTTTTTTTTAAACACACACTCATGTAGACTTAATACAATAAAAAAAAATCATGTAAAAGCACACGCAAAAAAAGTTATGGGGCTTCGAAGGGTAAATTTTGGGTAATTTAGAAAAACCTGATAAAAAATCATACCTTCGTAACCGTAATACTAAGTACCCAGGTTCCAAGACTGAAAAGGTAGCAAATGACCCTACCAACGCCCCAAAAAAATTTGACGGTCAATGTGCCTAGCACCCTGTATAATATTCTTTCACTAAATTAATAAAAAATCTTAACGTTCTCACATTATTCATAGTTAGTCTTTCGTTTCAATAGAAACCTTTCTTATATTTATATTCAATTCAATCAACAGTGATCATAGATGTAATTATCATCTATAAATATAACTTTTCCACTATACTAATTGAACTTTTAAATGTTGGATATTGATTATCACTATGTATGTACTATCTCTTATCTTTGTATTCAATAAATTTTTGTTTATTTGGTTAATAAGAAACTGAATCTTTCGTCCTTTAATAATAGTGACAACAATTCGTTCGATTCTTCGTCTAAGCGACAATTCATGTCAACTAAGTTTTCTTTATCTGTGTCGAATATAATTATCTCTCTCGATCTTGGGCTGGCGGCCAGGAAGTCATCTCTCTGCCTCTTTTGGGTCCCTTTGTCGCGTTCTTCTCTTGATGCTTCGGCCTCATCTAATCGAGGCGTAGTGTAACAGTCGAATTTAGGTAGTATATTGCTGAAAATGAGCAGAGCCCCTCTTACAATTCTTCGTCGTGTACGGGACAAATGAGCCTCCTCCTGTAAGACGTACCCAACTATACCTCCGAAGTAAGTTTCTAACACACATAGATTTATTTGTGGGATGCTCATTTTGAAAGTTCGAATCGCCTAGGCGGGAGGCGCGGGCGAGCCTGTGGAGTCGCTGACATAGACTCCAAAAATAATTGTACCTGCATTACAATTGTTATAATTTGAATCTTCTAGGTGGTTTTATATTTTTCATTTCACTTAGAAAAACTCTAATTATGTTTCAGTCATTAAGAGTTGTTTTTGAGATACATATGAATACGAAAGTATTCATTTACTTTGCTACAGAAGTTTGACCGTCAGAGCGGAGAGAAAGATATTTTCGAACGTATTGGGCATATAAGCAGATATTGCGAATTAATTTTCTCAATCAAGGGTTCTATCCAAATTTTGGGAATATTTTTGTTCTCCTTGGGTGCCATTTGGACAACTGGAGCGAATTGAAATACAATAATTAATTTTCAAATGAATGCACGTCTGACAATGGATGAAATGTCTATTACATGTTTAACAATATAAGAAGACATTTGCGTAATTTATTGAAAAGTAAGGAACGGCCACTGGTCGCATATAAATCTGAAAGTTTTCGAGGGGTGCCTTTAGAACCTCCACTTCTCATATTCACTAATTCGAAAACTGATGTAGCGCTTCATACTAAAATATGATACATCTCCCCCGAGAATAAAATCTCATAGAAACCCCGCATAAATCCCTCGTAAAAATTCAAATGGAGGCGGAAACCGGTAGAATCCTTGTTTAACATTAAGTCGAAACGTGTTCGAATAAAGACGCGATGATTTAACGTTGACGGAAGTGATCAGAATTCAACGCAACAATTTTCTATGAATTTCCGTGTCTCTTCCATGCATGAACAAAGAGGATCGTCAGCCAGACTACTCGGCACAATCACGGTCGATTTTAATTTGTCGCCGTCGTGCGCACTATTTCTCAGCGCTTCTCAAAATGTGGGACGCCGTTTCAAATTGGGCTAAGCCACGACTGGATTCCTTTCGAGATTGCACAAAAAATTCAGCCTTTTCTCTATGCTCATAAAAGTTCATAAAATATTGTTTATTCAAGGTTCCAGAGTGTATTAGGTATACGGTATGAAATGAGCGTTTTTTCTTGTGAAAATAAAACACTAATTATTAATGGAAAAGTAAAGAACATTTTAAAGTATTGGCCATTGTTTTCTACACATTTTGACCACTTTTCTGGCAGTTTGTGGATACCACGCCAATAAAATTGTTCGTCTTTGAAAGTAAACCAACCAGACACCCAATTTTCGACCTCGTAGGAATCAAAGTACTGCTCAGCCAATGCGTGTCCCATAGATTAAAACAAATGGTAGTCGGAAGGAACCCAGTCTGATAAATACGGCGGGTGGGGTAGCAGCTCCCAACCAGGTGGCTTGATTGTCTCCTGAATCAGTTTTGCTTTGTGTTCAGGTGCATTGTCATGGAGCAATATTACCTTGCCTTGTCTTCTGACACATTCTGGTCGTTTCTCGATCAATGTATGATTCAAATTGATCATTAGTTGTCGGTAGCGATCAGTATTAACGGTTTCACTAGGTTTTACAAGGTCGTGGTACACCTCACCCTTCTGGTCTCACCAAACACAGCTTTGTCTTCTTGCCGAATCGATTTGGTTTTGCAGTCGATGTTGATGGTTGTCCCGGATTAACCCATGATAATTTCCGTTTAGGATTCTTAAAATAAATCCATTTTTCAGCGGCAGTAACAATCCGATGCAAAACCGATTTTCTTTCGTGTCTCTGGAGCAAAATTTCACAAGTGTTTTTTCGGTTTCCTTTCTGTCTTTAATTAAATTCATGCGGCATCCATTTTCCACACTTTTGGATCTTATCTGTAGCTTTTAAACGGTCAGAAATTATTTGTTGTGCAAAATTTAACATTTCTGCTTTGCTTTTGATTCATAGTGTCATCTGAAAACAATCTCGTTTGCAATTCGGCGTCTTCAAATTTTTTTGGTGGTCCTTCACGTTCTTCATTTCTCACATCAAAATCATTATTTCTGATACCAACTTTTGCATGTTGCTTCTGATAGAGCATGATCGCCATATCCTCTACAAGAATTCGATATGACTCTGCAGCACTTTTCTTCAAATTAAAACTAAAAATTTTTAACACGATGAAAAATTATGATGTTGTCTGTTCAATGACTTGATATATACTATAAAATATGTTTCACAGATGTCTTAGCTGACAAACAAAATAAAATAAAGGCTCGGTCATCGAGACATTGTATCTTGGCGCTCACTTCATATCGGTGTACCTGAAAATAAATATGATAAGAGCACACTATTACTATTCGGAGAATGTTACATAATTTTCCATCCAAAACATTATTCTAAATGATAATTATTGATGATCAGTGATTTTCCATCCGTATATTGTTGAAACTAATAAGAATTTCTAAATCGTATTGACAATTTAATTGAACATTGCCACAAATAGTCATTTTTTACATCAACTTTTCCAATACTCTTAATTTTATTATTGTTTTTTTTTTCTTTAGATCACCAAATCAACTTCATTCCATGTGTTTTATATTCCATAAATATCAAAAATTTCTGTGTCTATCTATGTCTAATTTTGAACTTGTTAATCCCAGTGTTGAATAATTCATAAAATAATAGAATCAAATGTCGAAGGTATGATATTCAAGAAGTGTCTCATTTTTTCAAGTAAAGGTTCCCAACAGGGGACTCAGTTCGATGAAAGATAATAGGGTTTGTCAAAATCAATTTAGAAATCATTCTCAAATTAATTTCAACACACGTGACAGCAGATTATAAAATTCAGAGAATTTTTGGTCATCATTGTTATACGTATTGAGGTGTGTGACCACCTTTATGTGCAGACCATGATGTCTGATAATGTACTGTTAGAAATATGAAGAAAAATTGCCTAAGCCGCTGCTGGTCCGGGACTATTAGAAAGAATGCTAATGTAAATAAACACGGAGATGTTTATTGCCTTAAGACCGATTAAGGCAGTTCCTAGAGAAACGGAACAGAGAGCATACGTCCCAGCTCAGGGATACAAGGCCGCTTATTTTTATTCATTAATATTTTCATTCCATATTGGAATTATTAAATGATAACGATTGCGAATTTGTTTAATTTCTAACATCAGAAGTGGGATAGTGCCTAGTGTTCACAGTGAAATTTTGTGTTTGTGTGGTCCATAAAGGAAATCATTCTCAAGAAATTTCCCAATACTGGGTGATATCGAAAACAGGATTGTGTCTACAAAAAAGTGAAAGAAAAACTATGGCTTCATCGGATGGTGATGCGACTCAAAGCTTACTGGCGGAGTTAGTCAAAGTGTTACAGTCTCAGAGGCCTGGTGAACAGGTAGAACTACCGTATTTTAAACCCGAAATTAATGAATCACATAAATGGGTGAGTTATGTTGAGACTATTAAGCATGAAGTAGGATGGTCTGATATTCAAATCTTAGCAAGGATTGGTCGTTTTTTATTAAACGAAGCAAAAAAAAAAATGGTTTGAATGTTGGAATCCAGATCAGAGAGATTGGGATACTTTCCGTATCGATTTCATTGAGGCATTCCCTCCGAAGAGAAATAAATCTTGGTCGCATGTTAGAAGAGGCGACAAAATTTTCAAGTGCTTGTGTAAACACTTATGAATCCCATGTGCATGAGAAGTCAGCTTTGTTGAATAATTTACGAGCAAACTGGTGTGAAGCCGATCGGGTAGAATTGATTGTTCATGGAATTTCTGAGTTAGAGATACGTAACGCTGCAATGAATGCTAACTGTCGCACTTTTTCCGATTTACTAGTTTTCTTATCATCGTTTGTCAAAACTCCACGATTTAGCGATGGTCAGCAACGAATGATTGGACAAGACAATTCTCTCAAGCGGAAATTTCCTTTTTCCGACAAGAAATCAATGAGTAATGCAAACATTTCTAAGAAGTGTTTCCAATGGGGTTTAATGGGACATGTTCGAGCTAATTGTCGTGCTAAAAACACCAAACCCCAGTCAGAAAACAAGAACTTGCATGTCAGTGAATACTATGTTCCCAGTTCATCTCGAAATACCGAGAGCTGTAGTTTTTGTGCTAGAAAAGGTCACAATGTTTCAAATTGTTTTACAAAATCGGCTATTGAAAAACGTCGAAATATTAACCTGTGTTCAACAGGAAAACCTGTCGGTTCAACAAAGATTTTCATCGATGGCCATCAATTTTGGGCACTAATTGATACCGGTGCTGACTTATCTCTCATTTCCGACAGATTTTTGCATTTATTTGAAAATAAGGTAACCTCATGTAACATTCTTTTGAAAGGGCTTACCAATGTTACTATTGAAGCAACAAAAAAATTTGTTGGTTCCACAAACGTATCTAATGTGGACATTCCGATTACCTATGTTTTCATTTCCGAGAAGAATCTTGATTACGATGTTTTGATTGGGCGTAATATTTATGAAGACCAGAGCCTTGTAACCATAACTGATCATGAAGGATCACGCATCATGCGCCGTCAACTGCCTGGAATCAACCGGGTTGCTGAAGGTTTCAGTACCGAAATCACTGAGGTCGATGCAGATTATCGAAATGATCTTCAGATACTTCTTCGAGATTTTAGTGGCATGATAACAACTGGAAATAAAGTAGGTGCGGTCAAAAATGTAAGCCTTCAGATACGGTTAACAAAGGATACCGTGGTCGTCCGTAATCCTTACCGTTTATCTACTACCGAAAGAGAAGCTATTCGTGAAATCACAGAAGATTTGATGGCGAACAGCATTATACGACCTAGTGAATCACCGTTTGCAAGTCCTGTAATATTGGTCAGAAAAAAGGATAAATCATTCAGGATGTGTGTTGACTATTGCGAACTCAACCGGAAATTAGAGAATATGTTAGCATTGTTTGGAACTCCTAAACAAATTATAATGGATGCTGCTACGTCGTTCAAAAACACAACATTTCCGAAGTATCTGGAGCAATGGGGTATTGATCATCACTTTGTTACACCTGACATACATAGAGGAAATGGACAGGTCGAACGCTTTATGAGAACCGTTCCAAACTTATTGAGGATTGAAACTCAAGTAAAAGCAGAATGGCCGAGTGGTTTATGTAAAATCCAGCTTGTTCTCAACACAACTGTCCAGAAATCGACTAGTACGACCCAACTACAATTGCTGTTGGGAATCCAAGGATCGACACCATTGATACAGGCGTTATTGAAAAATGTGTCAAAAGATCTGACTCCAATACGAAACAGAAATTTAGATAGACAAAGGGTGGCAGAAAGACTGCCTTCAACATGCAATCTTGATAATGTTAACAAGAGGAGAAGAGATAAAGTTCAGTACTCGCCTGGTAACTTCGTGCTGATGCATCGTGATTCTCAGATGCATATCAGTAAGAGCGATTATGAGTTTGTTGGTCCATACGAGGTGGTGAATTGCCTGAATAATGGACGCTATGAAATTAAGAAGGTTGGCACAAATATCATGACCAAAGCTGCTAAAGAACAGCTCAGACGATGGCCTGTGCAATGGGCTTTGAACGTTGACATGAATGAAGTATTAAATTTTCTTGAGTCAGAACAATTTGCGGAAAATGAAGGTTATTGAACTAACAGCGTTGCTGTTATTTCAATTTTTGATTGGTCTCTGCTCCATGCGTGACAGAGCCAAGTGGTGACTGAGGTCATCACAGCTAAAATTTAAATTTTTTATTAGTTTCTGCTCCATGCGTGACAGAGACGAGTGATGGCTGAGGTCATCGCAGGTATAATTTTAATTTTTGATTGGTCTCTGCTCCATGCGTGACAGAGCCAAATGATGGCTGAAGTTATCACATGTACAATTTCAATTTTTGATTGGTCTCTGCTCCATGCGTGACAGAGCCAAGTGATAGCTGAGGTTATCACAGGTACAATTTAAAATTTTTTGATTGGTCTCTGCTCCATGCGTACAGAGCCAAGTGATGGCTGAGGTTGTCACAGGTATAATTTTAAGTTTTGATTGGTCTCTGCTCCATGCGTACAGAGCCAAGTGATGGCTGAGGTTATCACAGGTACAATTTCAATTTTTGATTGGTCTCTGCTCCATGCGTGACAGAGCCAAGTGATGGCTGAGGTTATCACAGGTACAATTTTAATTTTTGATTGGTCTCTGCTCCATGCGTACAGAGCCAAGTGATGGCTGAGGTTATCACAGGTATAATTTTAATTTTTGATTGGTCTCTGCTCCATGCGTGACAGAGCCAAGTGATGGCTGAGGTTATCACAGGTACAATTTTAATTTTTGATTGGTCTCTGCTCCATGCGTACAGAGCCAAGTGATGGCTGAGGTTATCACAGGTATAATTTTAATTTTTGATTGGTCTCTGCTCCATGCGTACAGAGCCAAGTGATGGCTGAGGTTATCACAGGTACAATTTTAATTTTTGATTGGTCTCTGCTCCATGCGTACCGAGCCAAGTGATGGCTGAGGTTATCACAGGTACAATTTAAAATTTTTTGATTGGTCTCTGCTCCATGCGTGACAGAGCCAAGTGATGGCTGAGGTTATCACAGGTACAATTTTAATTTTTGATTGGTCTCTGCTCCATGCGTACAGAGCCAAGTGATGGCTGAGGTTATCACAGGTACAATTTAAAATTTTTTGATTGGTCTCTGCTCCATGCGTGACAGAGCCAAGTGATGGCTGAGGTTATCACAGGTATCATTTTAATTTTTGATTGGTCTCTGCTCCATGCGTACAGAGCCAAGTGATGGCTGAGGTTATCACAGATACAATTTTAATTTTTGATTGGTCTCTGCTCCATGCGTGACAGAGCCAAGTGATGGCTGAGGTTATCACAGATACAATTTTAATTTTTGATTGGTCTCTGCTCCATGCGTACAGAGCCAAGTGATGGCTGAGGTCATTGCAGATATAATTTAGAATTGATGAGTCTTATTTTGGCAAGTTATTGCAGTACCTACTAGTGTAGTAGGTTGAAGTATTCTGGTACTATCAGGAAGGATAGATTTTGTTTTTGTAATTTTTCAGATGAATTGGCAACTGAAGAGGGTGCCGAGAGCGTCACCCCTGTCAGGAAGGCCGTGTTAGAAATATGAAGAAAAATTGCCTAAGCCGCTGCTGGTCCGGGACTATTAGAAAGAATGCTAATGTAAATAAACACGGAGATGTTTATTGCCTTAAGACCGATTAAGGCAGTTCCTAGAGAAACGGAACAGAGAGCATACGTCCCAGCTCAGGGATACAAGGCCGCTTATTTTTATTCATTAATATTTTCATTCCATATTGGAATTATTAAATGATAACGATTGCGAATTTGTTTAATTTCTAACAGTACATATGTTTAATTGTGATTAGAAATAAACCAGTTCATTTCTACATCTCATGGCAGTCATTTCATTATTCACTGAATAGAACCTAATAAATAAATTCAATATAAAACAATCATTTTTCCATAATAATAATTTTCCTCAAAACTGTATACTGAATACTGAAATTTCAACATCAGTGCGGTTTTTCCTTTTCAGTAGAAAAGTATGACTTGTATATAAGATTAAGATAATAATCTTTGCTATAATTTTTCTCCGAAGATGAATTTCATGAGGTTCTGAAATATCCATGTAGATCTTCAAAGCATTATCGATCATACGATTGCCTTTTTTAATTACCTTCAAGATTATCAGATATTTCACAGATATATTTCATGTGATTTATTTGTACTTATTGAATTCAGGGAAGAGCTGCATCAAAAATCGAACACTATTCAAAAAGTTTCTGTTCATTTGAAAGAAAGAACTCTTTAAATTGAATGTTTTGTTTTCTATCATAGAATAAAGGATGACAAGTGATACTCTATTCTATGATGATGATTTTAGACCTATGTTCTTAATATTTGCTTATTTTTTGACAGGTTATAGGTCTAGGGTAGAAATAAAACCAATTCTGCAAACAAGGCCTACTAGTTTCGACTTCTGTCTGAAGTCTTCCTCAGGGCAAGTTTGTTATGTCTTTTTTGTCGATATATGATATTAAAATTGTAAAATGAACGACACTCATATTAGACGCAGACTTCTCCGTTGCCCGTTCCATATAATATGAGTGTCGCTCATTTAACAATTTCAATATCATCCATGTCCAGTTCTTCTGATAAAACAGACGACCATCTTCTTGGAAGTGATTCGTGCGCGAGCAACTTTGTTAGATTTGACTCTTGAAACACCCATACAACCGACTGCTGGTTACTTTCAGGCTCATACGTGTAAATCCACGATTCATCACCTGTCACGATGTCATAGAAGTGCTTCGAAGCACCCCGATCGTGTTTTTGGTGCATTTCTTTCGACCAATCGACACAAGCCCTTTTTTTGAGCGATTGACAAATAAATTGTGTGGGATCCAACGCGAACAAATTATTTTGACGGTCATGCAATATTGAATCTCATGATCGGTCACATGACAATCTTGCGATATCCGTTGGTCCACAGCATCAATGGTTTTCGGAACATTATCTGATTTTGGACGACCTTCACGAATTTCGTCTTGGAGGGAATTACGACCTCGGTTGAATTCACCATACCATCGATAAACACTGCTCCTTGATGGATTTCAATCATTCTACATCAAATATGTTGAAACGGTAAATTTTAAGAAGATGAGCGTTGAATAATAAATTCTTCTAAAAGTACCAACATACAGAAAATGATAGGATGTATTTTGAACTTCCTATTTTTCAGTGGGTATTGTGTTGCATTAACTCGAGGACCTAAAGTGGATCTAGTGTGTTGAATCTGCATAGTGTGTCCGATTTGTCTAAAACCTCCCACCAAATTTGAATTCATGAGGATTACCCATTACAAAGATATAGCCAAAAAAATAGAAGAGCACTAAGTGTAGTCACGAGCTTTTGCTCGCTTGTTCTAGAGTCTTTTCACGTACTCTGAAACGATGTGATACTAATGCAACTGACCCGATGAATGAACAAACTTATATTTCGAGTTGAAAATAATTTCTCACACTTTTCCTTGAATATTTTTCTCCTAAAAACCAAGCGAAAGTAGGTTAACTCAACTTCTTCGAAAACCATTTAGAATATCCTTCTTGCACTAAGCTTTTGTCTGTCTTTGAAATACCGTATTTATTCAAACACAAATTAAAAACATCTTGAGTTGAAACTTACCATTAAATTACAACTTAGTTATTCCAACGTCAAAGTAATTTATCAACTTTGACGTGTGTGATTGCTTGCATTTAAGTAAATCGAATTTTCGGATATACCTACGGACTATAAAGCTTTGGCAGTTCATTTTATTGAAAGAGCAATTTATTTTCTTCAAAATATTTAATTTTCATGGGAACAATATTTTTTTCAGCCCTCTCAGCGTCTTTGAACTCTAGTATGATCAGTTTTTCTAGTATGAGTAATTTCGAATTTTCGGATATATCGGTGGTTTGTTAGAATTTCGTAGGTTATTAGTGGGCGTGAGCGTCTTCCGAAATGAACAAAATTCCACAAATTAAACACCTCCTTAGCTCCTAACCTGGCACACAAAAAGTTGAGAACCACTGGTGTGTTCATTTAATGTTGCAACGATGGTAGTTTGCGGATTCATCTGATTTGAATTAATTTCAAAACAGTAGTGTTCTTGGATCACAGGAATCTGACGGATTGAAAGGGTTTCTCTCTGCATAAGGCGTAGTAATTTCGAACAACATAAAATAGCTTGGAACTCATGCTAGGATCGTTCGGTTTAATAATGGATTGTGAAAGAATTCGTCTGTTTCACATTTCAGCTTCAACGAATGTGATATGATTAATTTTTTGCTTTTATTCGAAAGAGTAAGCTATCGATTTTCTTGAATGAGAGCATAAAAATTGTTTGTCTTCAATATCTCGCAGAACATCCCCCAGATCCAACTTGCAAAAACCGATCGAATAACGTTTGTTGCAAAGGGTTTAGTGAAAATTATCGGTCTTGAAAAATTTTGGAAATTATTTTTAGGGAACCAGAGGAATAGATTATTTACACTATGGTGATATCTATCAATTAATTCATTATGATCAACTCTCAATGGTATATAGACGTACGTCATTACAACGAAAGGACAATTCAAAAACTGACAACTCAACTGACAGCTGATGAATTAAATGATCATTTTACTATCGCAGGCAAGAAAATTTGGAGGAAAATAGAACCATAGATTACTGCATAAATGAAATATCGAAAAATCCGGATTCAAATTATGAAAGATCATGTTTTTTGTTCGAATGAACTTAGTATGAAGTTCGAAAATGGCAAAATCCATTAAACCGAAGAAAGTATTTGATATTTATGGCTTCTATATTTTTATCTCGAAGGATATATATATATATATATTGTTATTAGGAAAATGCGAAAAGGTAAAATTTGATTTATGGTAGATTTGACTGTAATTTTATAGTTAATAGAATATGGGAGTAAATAACACTTAAATTTTCTATATCTTTCTTTTTTGTTCATTGAATTATTTTCTAGATAAATTTCAACCATCTCTAAGAAATTTCTTTTGTGACTGTTTTTTTCGTTATTAAGAATTTTGATGTTATTAAAATCAATATCATGTGAAGTTGTTGAAAAATGTTCCGTTTTTAAGAGCGCATGATTTTTATTTAATCTACAGTCACTTTTATGTCTATTTATTCTTTCTTGTAAAACGGTTGAAGTTTGACCTATATAATTTAGATTACAACTTGAGCAATTTATTTTATATATCACATCTGATTTTTTGTTATAGAATCTCGATCTTTTAGTTTTGAAAAAAATTTTATTAATGCTGATAACATTTTTGTCAGAAATTCTAATAGAAAAATTGTTGGAAAAAATCTTTTTTAAATTTTGGTGTTATTTCAGGGAAAAGGTAGAGAAATAAAATGAGAAGGTTGTTGTGATTTTGCGTGTTGATTTGATTTCTGATTGAATTCATTTGTTCGTTTTCTATTAGATTTGAATTAAAATTTGATCTTATATTTATGGAATTGTAAATAAATTTATTTATGAATTTTGGTGGGTATGAATTCATTAATAAAATATCTTTGAGTTTTTAAATTTTTTTGAATGAAATCTTTATGACAAATTTTTTTTGATTCTGTCACGTAAAGCCAAAATTAGGTTAATTTTTACTTTATATATTTTGAAAGGAGTGAAAATTAATATATCTACCAGAAAATGTAGGTTTTGCCTAAACCAATCAACTTTAATTTTATTATACTTCTTCACTTCTAATCAATTTAGTATCTAAAAAGGGGATGCTATTCTTTTTTTCTTTTTCCAAGGTGAATTGAATGTTGCTATTATATGTATTGAAAATTTTTAAAATGTTATCTAGCATATTTAAAGGTATAGCAGTTATAATATCATACATATTTTTTTAAAAATGGAAGGTGAAAGTGAAGTTTTTTGTAATTGAATCTCAAAAAGATCGTCCATCACATATTGGGAAAGTATAGGAGATATAGTCGCTCCCATTGGAGTTTCCTACTATTTGTACATACGATTAAACAATGTATGTATTTTATACCCTGAAGAAGGATTACGGTTCAATAAAGTTCTTCTATACGAGCTATTGGGATTGTTGTTGTTAGAAATAGAAAACCGTGTTTCATGTGAATGAACTAGTGACTCGTCAATCCCAAGAAAATATGCAATTCATTCATTTAATAAAAAACGTGGGTCAACGAGAAAAATAGATTGGAGAACATATATGTATATATATATATATATATATATATTTTCTGAATGAACTTTTAAAGGCTGACAATATTTATATAGCAAAACAATAAGGCATATAGATCAGCCTGGGTTAGTGACGTCTGTTAGTAAATTTTTTTGAATAGTTAGCAAACAATAAGGCATATAGATCGTATGACGGGGTGTCATACACCCGGCGTATGACATAAAAGCCTAGGAAAAAACCCAGTAAAAACCCTGTCTCCCCGTCTAAGTGTGAAAATACAAAAATAAGCTGAAATATATTTCAGGGACTTCTTTCTTCAAGAGTGATCTTCTAATGATGGAGACAGAGACTTCTTCAAGTTGCTCACATCGAATCTGGAAATAAAAAGACAAAAGCAGAAAAAAGAACTGAATAACAAAAATACGTATCATATTCGATTGAAATTTATAAGTCATTCCAAGAAAGAGTTGGAAACATCATGAATAGCCCTAAAACCACCTTGAAATTTATATATGGGACAACTATTCATGAGATGAGGTATTGTTTCTTCTGCTTCTCCACATTCACAACTTGCGCTAGGATCTGAGTTCCATTTAAATAGAATGCCATTGGTACGACCATGACCTGTTCTCAAACGATTAAGAACTGTCCAAATTTTTCTTGGAAGATCAAAACCAGGAAGTTTTTCAGAAGGATCAGAAACGAGATACTTATTGAACAATTCGTAAGAGTTCCACTCAGTCTTCCATAATTCTTTATCACTTATGTTCATATTGAAGAACGTATTATGCCATAATGGTTTACGTGACTTCTCGAAGGATGTCAGGGTGGCACTGGCCTAGACAATCGCTTTTATTTTAAATAAACATTTTCATTAGGGATATTTTCCTAGGGAACTCAAGATTGCTAAAATTGTTCCCATTTATTAGGAAAAAGGTTTCGATCATTACAGACCCATTACAATTTGGCCATGTTTGTCTGAAATATTCGAAGCAATAATAAAAATCAGAATGATTAACTGGATGAAACAGAATGAGAATTTCAACGAGTTTCAACATGGCTCTAGTAAAGTTAGCAGTACCCCTTCCCCAGTCATGGTGGTGTTGGGTAACATTGTTGAGGCTATGGATGCTGGAGAATATATTGGAGATGTTAAACTTTGACCTGAGAAAAGCGTTCGATACTGTCCCTCGTGAACTTTTACTACGGAAATTGCATACTGGTGGTTTAAGAGGAAATGTGCTCACATTGCTTAAGTATTATTTGAGTGGAAGAAGGCAGATAGTTGAGTGGAATGGTATGCTTTCAGTAGAGCAGGGTTCCATATTAGGTTCCATTCGTTTTCTTATTTATGTATCAGTGGTCATCTCAGCCTCTGATTTATTATATTATGTCTGTTCTGTGACGATACGTCTATGATTGATTGTACATTCAAAGTGCAGAAGTGAAAAGTCAAACTAGCTGTGGAAGAGTTTATGAGATGGTTTCTGCCTAATTCACTCAAATCGGATTCAGACAGAACAGGCAGAATGGAGTTCGTAGGAAGTGGGAATCGAGCATGTGTGAAGTTCCTAGGTATAATAGGTAATTTATAATATATTGAATGCGGCTACTAAAGTGGATTATATTTGTCGAGGAGTACATTGCATATTTCGAGAGCATATTTCTAATTGGTATGCTTCTGTGGAAAAATGCTTCAGATGCATGGAGAGTTCTCGTTTCACAGAAAAATGCAATACATATTATGTATAAAAGAACTTCATGTAAACATATTTCGTGAATCATAAAATAACAACTTTACCATATTTATTCATAAGGAAGTGTTTGAAATATAACATTAGGGAGCGAATAATTCTCCAAGAAATGGAACTCACCACTGGTTCAAGACCATGACAAAAAACAGTCAGAATATTAAGAGTTATTGGAGCATAAAGTTGTACACGCTCACAATTGAAATGAAGAATTCACCAGAGAATAATTTCAGGATAAAAATAAACGATTCATTGTTAAAAAATTCAATTTATTCTCAAGAAGAATTTTTGTGTATCAATTTTCATTTTCATAGTTACTAACAAAGCATGTGGAATTTGATATATTATTATTAGTAGTAACAAATGGATCTGGTGGATAATTTTCATGGTATTGAGGAACACCAATGTTTGGTCTCATTTAGGTGAAACGATAACTGGCCTTTCATTATGAACAAGTGCGCCAAAATTAATCATATCTCATTCGTTGAAGCTGAAATGCGAAACAGACGAATTATGTCACAATCCATTATTAAACCGAAGGAGCCTCGCATGAGTTCCAAACTATTTTATGTTGTTCGAAATTACTACGCCTTATGCAGAGAGAAACCCTTTCAATCCGTCAGATTCCCGTGATCCAAGAACACAACAGTTTTGAAATTAATTCGAATCAGATGAATCCGCAAACTTCCATCCTTGCAGCATGAAACGAGCACACCAGTGGTTCTAAAACTTTCGTATGTCGGGAATGGAGCATCGAGGGTGCTCGATTTTCGAACAAGTATTTTATTTTGATTTTCGTCTTAAAATCTCAGGAACGAGAATAACATCATTCTTATCATTTAAGAAATCACTTATTTTGTTTGAAAACTCCACAAAAGGTGTTTTAAGAGCGTAAGCATCTGTTGAAATAAAAAAAACTGAAGTAAAGGTCTGCAAAAAAAAAGTCTTAGATAACCCTCTATTACCTGACATGTGGTCTTCTTCATACAGTGAACCAACGTTTGTTTGATCACTAAATCAATTCTTCCCTACGTGGATATTGTGTAATTCAGAAGCCTCTAATCCTAGACCGTAAAGGATGTTTTTTATTTAATAACAATACAGAAACACTTAGGATAACTGAAAACGGTGTACTTCTATCTCATGAACAGTAAATGGTGAATAAAATACCCGTGTGAAGTTAGCAGCCGAATGTTAGCAGCCAATATTGAAATTCTGGCTGCTGGGTCGTAGCAGCCGGAACTTCGTTTATGCTTGCGCACACCTTTGGAAATCTCCAATTGATTTTTAAGAAATAAGAACTAGAGGGGTTTAGATCTTATAGTTTCATGCGGAACATGATCCTCTGAAGTCTTTTCAGCAATTTAAAGTATTTCTACTTTGAATATTGGTGATTCAGAATTATTATACAACAGATTCGAAGCGAATATGAAAAAAATGTTGTAAATCCATAGGAAGACAATAAATAATCAGAATCATGACTTGGAATTGAATATAATTATGGGATACACCTACGAATGTATATTATCTCTCTTCCGAACTACTTAATCAATAATATTTCGGACAATTCGTACTTTTACCAATTACCCTTATCCGTCGAAATGGATAGTGCTCGAGTTCAAAGCTGCCATAAGGGTTGAAGAAAAAGATGTTTCACCCTGAAAGTTTAGTATGTTGAAGGGAATGAAATGTTCTTTCCGAAATATGAGTCGAAAATCACAATTAGCATAAACAAGCCGTCGGTATATCGGAAAATGTTCGTAGTTAAGTCAAAAAATTAGCATCATTACCGATGACTTGTAAGTGATTTTCGTCTTATATTTCGGAAAGAACATTTCATTCCTTCAACATACTAAATTTTCAGGGTGAAACATCTATTTCTTCAACCCTTTGGCAACTTTGAACTCGAGAACTGGTGCATCCGATATACCGACGGCTTGTGTTATTTTCGGTTTATTTTTCGGAAAGAACATTTCATCCAGTTCAACATACTAAAAGGTGAAACATCTTTTTCTTCAACCCTTTTGGCATTTTTGAACTGGAGCATTAGCCATTCCGACGTATAAGGGTAATTTAACAAAGTACGAAATTTTCGGTATACTGACGGCTTGTAAGTGATTTTCGGTTTTTTTTTTCTTTTCGGAAAGAACATTTCGGAAAGAACGTTTCATTTCCTTCAACTTACTAAATTTTCAAGGTGAAACATCTTTTTCTTCAACCCTTTTGGGAAAGAACGTTTGGTTCCTTTAAACTTACTAAATTTTCAAGGTTATTTTGAAACATTTCATTCCGTTCAACATACTAAATTTTGTGCAACTTTGGAACTGGGAGCACTAGAGCATTAGCAAATTTTTCGATTCCGACGTAATGATTTTCGGTTTTTTTGTTTCATTCCTTCAACATACTTAATTTTCAAAGAAACATCTTTTTCTTCAACGAACTTTTTCCGATATATTCCGACGTATAACGGTAATTTAACAAAGTACGATTTTCCGATATACCGACGGCTTGTAGGTGATTTTCGGTTTATTTTTCGGAAAGAACATTTCATTCCGTTCAACATACTAAATTTGAAGGTGAAACATTTTTTCTTCAACCCTTTTGGCATTATTGAACTGGAGCACTAGCCATTCCGACGTATAAGTGTAATTTAACAAAGTACAAATTTTTCGATATACTGACGGCTTGTAAGTGATTTTCGGTTTTTTTTAGAAAGAACGTTTCATTCCCTTCAACATACTTAACTTTCAGAGTGAAACATCTTTTTCTTCAACCCTTTCAGGAACTTTGAATTCGAGCTATAGCCATTCCGACGTATAACGGTAATTTATAATAACAAGTACGATTTTTCCGATATACCGACGGCTTGTAGGTGATTTTCGGTTTATTTTTCGAAAAGAACGTTTCATTTCCTTCAACATACTTAACTTTCAGGGTGAAACATCTTTTTCTTCAACCCTTTCGGGAACTTTGAACTCGAGCACTAGCCATTCCGACGTAGGATGCTAATTGGACAAACTACGAATTTTCCGATATACCGACGGCTTGTAAGTGATTTTCGACTCATATTTCGGGAAGAACATTTCATTCCCTTCAACATACTAAACTTTCAGGGTGTAACATCTTTTTCTTCAACCCTTATGGCAGCTTTGAACTCGAGCACTATCCATTTCGACGTATAAGGGTAATTGGTGAAAGTACGAATTGTCCGAAATATTATTGATTAAGTAGTTCGGAAGAGAGAGAATATACATGCGTAGGTGTATACTATAATTATATTCAATTCCAAGTCATGATTCTGATTATTTATTGTCTTCCTATGGATTTACAACATTTTTTTCATATTCGCCTCGAGTCTGTTGTATAATAATTCTGACTCGCCAATATTCAAAATAGAAATACTTTAAATTGTTGAAAAGGCTTGAGAGGATCATATTCCGCATGAAACTATAAGATCTAAACCCCTCTAGTTCTTTTTTCTTAAAAATTTAAAATTACCAAAAGGTGTGCGCATAAATGAAGTTCCGGCTGCTACGACCCAGCAGCCAGAATTTCAATATCGGCTGCTAACTTTCGGCTGCTTGCCTCACACGGGTGAATAGAATAGATGTTAAAGGAGTTAAACTCACAACCGCAAGTTTCCGTGTGTTCAAATATAATTTTATCAGCCAAAATATCCTCTCCCTTGCTATCAGAAAATTTTATTTTGAAAAAATTTTATTTCATCTTTCAGTTCGAATATATTTTTTTCGGTATAATACAACAACTTCTTCGATGTTTTTGCACATTCGTGTTCCTAGCGTATCGTTTAGGGAAGAAGCTATGGCTCTTCACAATGAATCTGATTGAAACTATAGCAAAACTAATGACGAATTTTGACGATTGAACATCGTACTTTTCTCGTGTCCAGAAGAATGACATAAAATTTCTTTCACTTTTCTCTACTGTTTTAATTTTTACCTTTTCTTATTCACCGAGTATATTTATCGAGTCGCATCAGCAGTCTCAATTCATCAATTTATTTTTATTTAATCATTGAAATGTTCTGTTTTAGTTTCTAATAAGATTTTTTGTTTCAGGTAAGTTTCTCGATCTCGTGTCCAAAATCCTGATGCTATTTTCATGATGCAGTAAGTATTGTTCTTGATTTGGGGTTTTTGCGCGTTTTTTTTTTTTTTTCCCGGACTCTGGAACATTGTGTTACTAAAACAACCGCCCTAATGATTTCGGAAAAATCATTCATCAAAACCATATCTTGAATTGAAAATAATCACTCGCAGTTCTCCTTCATATTTGTTCGAAGCTTAAATTCGCTTCTCTTGAAAACCAAGCAAAAGAAGATTTATTTTTTCTATCAGATGGAATTTGATATCTTTTTTCCAAAACGCTCTCGTCCTTTGAAACATCTTATTAATTACTACATTATTAGCAATTAAATCGTATCATCAAAGCGAATGTGATCGAAATGACATCTTCAAGAGGAAGGAAATTCTCGTTGATTTTGACAATTGGACAATAAACAAAAGCATGGAAATACCGACATTTTTCATGTTCAGAAATTTTCAAAAATGGAAACCCCCTAGGTTTATTGGGTGTCCCAAGGTGGGAGGCCTGTTGACATATTATGAAAACTATTCACTGAAAAAATTTCAAATTTAATAGATCAACATTAGGTTGTGTAAGGTACATTATTGAAATTATTTTCAGATCTTCAGTGTTGCTGATGCAAATTTGACAACAGCTATGTTATTTTAACCGGGACACCCTGTATTTTTTTATGATACTCCATAAAAAATTAAATAGATTTACTTTCACTTCCCTTCATTTATCCCTAATAGTTTCCTAGTTCTAACTTATTTTTACACATTTATATCAAATTTGATAGTACGAAAATGACTATATTTCGCCCAATATTCGAGATTTCAGTTTCAAATTTGGCATCGCCTTAGATAATTAGTTGTCAGTAACACAGAATAGTGAAAGGAAATTACCACTTGTCTATTCACAAAATTGTTAGAAACTCTTTCTTAAAATTAGACACCAAGTATGTTTTTATTTCAAGAATGAGAGCAGCACATTCTACAATTTTTTATTCATTTAAACCTATTTTGCTTGGATTCTAAGTTCAGAATTTTTTTTTACAGAAACTCCTGCAGAATGCTTAAAATACTTGTTTGACATATAATATCGTACAATGGAAAATGGATGGAGTAATTGTAGTTTGTTGTTCTCATTCGGACAACTGGATGCCTAATAAAAAAATTTAGTATTTTTTAATTTTGTGAGTTGACTATTGGTAATTTTTTTGGCTACTCTGTATAATTGACAATTAATTTTCAAGAACATGGGCGTACCTTAAACTATTATAGAAGAATTTCGAACTAAAATCTCAAATCTTTGGCGACATAAAGTCATATTCGTAACTCTCAAATTTCAAGACTGCCTGAAAGTAATTTATAATTCAAAATCCGTTACAAACTGATGAAGAGAAGCGGAAGTAAATCAATTGCTTTCTGGAAAATCATTCAAATGTTGGGAGTCCCATTTGAAACAACAAAGGTGTTGCCAAATTTGCATAAAAACATACCTATCTGGCAATTCTTGAGATTGAGAATTTTTCAGAAATATACCTTATATAACCTTATTTTAATCTACAAAATTTGAATTGTTTTGCATGTATAGTTTCCATAATAACTAAATTGGCCACCCACCTTGGGACACCCGATACATACAGAAATTTGAAGAGGTTCTTAATAGACATAACCTCGAAATGCATTCAGAATCTCGTGGATCTTTGAAAAATATCTTAAAAGACGTCAAGTCTGAAAACAAAGTTCTGAGAATTTTTCAAAAATTTTTGGGCTTGACAATTTTCAGGTAATCATGCAAATCTATTGTTTTCTACTTCAACAAATGTTCCAAATCAATTGGATACATATCTATTTATTTGTTTATTTATGGATACGGCCCTGTCATTTTACATATTCCTATAACTATAAAAAACATTAATTTGTTAAACCCCATAAAAATTGACATGGATTCGAATAAACTGTATTCCCACATCATGCATATCAATAAACTTGATTTCCATCTAAGAATCGTTTCATCTCAAATGAAAAAACTGCCTGAAGGCTCTGTCTATTGGATTGCTAAAGCAATAATTAATTGGACCAAACCTGACTATGATAAGTTTACGGTTTCTGAAATTAACAGTGCTAAAATTCAAATTTATGCTTTCTGTCAGATATTTACAATCTATAAAGTTGTTTAAGGTTCTATATGTGAACATGAGGTCACCATTTTTTCTTCTATATTCTAACGCGTTCAATCCTAGATCACGTTGCAAACTTATATAATCTAAATTGCAGATTGATCTTGAATGCGTAAAAACTTTCTTTGTAACTGTATTTTGTACCATGGTAATAATTCAGGAGGTTATTTAGGAAACTAAATTTCAGATGATCGAAATTGCTGAATAAGTCGACGGATTCGGCCAAATAACGAACTTGGCCGAGATATTTGAACAATTAACCCATTCTGAAAATTAAAATTTATATCTCATCTCCTTCAGAAGATAGAGAATATACATCGGCAAAACCGGCCAACCGGACATACTCACATTTGCCCATATATTCATCAGGAGGTCGAACCAAATTGACTGAGACCATTCTCAACTCGATATTCGAAAATTGAAAAACGACATCTTGCTCTTCTGCAAGTCAAATGTAATATAACAATGGCTCAAAAATGGAAAATCCTTATTGTGTTTTATGAATTGGACAGAGACTGCACTTTTAGTATGATACCAACGAGGGTGGCATCGACTTTCTTCAACCCACCAATTTGGCGTAGTCAACATCGGAATGTCACCATCTAGTCCCCAAAACTGACATTGCCTACTTAACTCGTAATTATACGACGATCACGAACATTCTATTGTCTCCGAAGCTCCTCATTCCGGATTCTCCACCACGATTCTGTGAATTAAATAATGCTAAATCTCCAATTCCTGTCATTATTACCGCTTTCACGATTTCTCTGCATTGTTGTCCAGGTTATCCCGATTACGAGGGGTCTCGCAGCATGGCAGAGTGCACACCCCACTGGAGATAACTTTCTCCAGAGCTTTCTTCGTTCTTTTTTCTCCAGCTTCTCTTCTAATTGGGGCAGTGACAATGGCCGCTTTGTCGGTGTATAAACTTTTATCGACAGAAAGGGTTTGAATCTCGAGTGGAGAGAATGTCTTCCTGAAGTTTATGAAGAGCTACCGTTTAGAGACTACTTGAATTGGTTTTCAATCTTAGGGGAAAATCGTATGAATGCGGTATTTGGGGAGTGCGTCAGGGATACACCAGCGTGTCAAATTAATATATTGGAACATTCAGCAAAAAAAAATTCTATATTTGAGGAAACTTGTCCAGAATATTCTGTCAGAATAATGAGGAAAAAATCATCATTTTACATACTCTATCGTGCCTAAATTTACAGTGTCAGTAAGCCAATAATATTCGTCCAAAAATATTATGAATGACACTGACTACAACCTTGGGATCCGAATGACTCCAGGAATCAAGATTTGGCCATTTAATGTGGTCGTCTAGCAAGGGCAGATCTCTACGTTATGTTTAAGTAATAATTCAGATTCGTGATAATTGGGATTTGTGAAAATTATTTGGGAAATTGGGTTAGTATGCAATGTAAAATTGAACTTCATGCTGCACAAAAGCTAACAGCAGCGATTCGCCGGAGAACATTTAGGTCATGGATTCAAGAAAAATCAGTAAACTATGATTTCTCAATAAGCAATTTCTTTAATAAGGCCACTACATGAATTTGAAATATAATGTGAATTATTCAATTGTCTGAAAATCAAGAAATAGAAATGTCTCGATTAAGGATGTTATAAATCAAAAGAAAGTTGCATCTGAGAAGTTGTAATATTCAGCAATTTTATAATTATTCTCAAGAAAAGGGTTAGTAATTCTATTCCAAAAATATTCTGGTAAAATTGACATTTGGTAGATTACTTATAGTTGAATTTACAATTACACCAAACTTTTTCTTATCAGTCAATAATTCGATGACTGGGGATAGTGAATATTTTCAATATCTTTTGCGTGGGACGACCGAATCTCTCTCTATAAAGTGGTTGCAGCCGATGTACTATATGTTGAGATGGTTGGTGCAGCTGCCTAAGTCAATCTGTGAAATCTTATTCACGTAATCCATTCTGACTTCGGTAGGAAAAAAATCTTCCGTAACAAGAAAATTTCCAGTAGTGGAATCTTCGCTAATAAAAAATACCCTTTTGGATATACAAAGGGTGTTACCAATTCTTATAAATCTTCGGTATTTTACTTTACGATAATGGACGAAAGATCTTAAAGTTGAAAATCCCTTTTCAGGTCGACAACGCGTTGACGAATGAAAATTCCAGATTTATTTTTATCAAGCGGCCGATTAGATAAGAAAAAAACGATTCACAGACCGTGATCGCCATCTGTGGTCATTCTTTATTCTTGAATATATTTTCGAAAATGAACGGCAATACGACATAGAGATTTTGATTATCTCCGAGAGATGGACACAAGATTCAAGAGCAAAACTGAACCTTTTGGATTAACAACTAGGGAATCATTGATATATAGTATGGTATTTGAAACCGTTTCAAGTAAATGAAACATGGTTAGACGTTAGACCCAAACGATTAACTCTTTATTCAAGGTCTAAAAGATGAAGAGGAATGGCCTAAGTCAACAAAAATACTGAAAGATTACAAGATTTATTTATTTATTTATTTAGCAATACACCATTCGACAGCCGCGGCCTATCACAGAATGGGAAATTACAAGTGTTTACAAAAAGAAGAATGTTGAAACTTAACAGTAAATTAAACAAAAATAATAATAATAAAAAAATTAACACCAAGTACAAGAAGAAAAAATAAGTCAATATGAGAAAGATCACACTCAGATTTATCACACATTTTGTGAGCCCAAAATTGTTCTCCTTGCCGGTTCGCAAGCAAAGATATTCACGATATTTTCATAAGACGTATAGTCATGACATATTCTGGACAGGGACGAAATAAATAAAATGTTCTAATAGTACGCACGGGTAATCTAGGTACATGTACGCAGATTAGGCCCAGCAAGTAAGGACAATCGATTAACGAGCACATTATATTTCGCAGAAATAAAACACCTAAATAGGTGCGACGACGTTCTAGAGAATTAACCTGAAATTATCATGAGGTATACAACGCTTCGGATAAATACCGTCAATTTTGAAACATAGATACTTCAGAAATTGCCTCTTTACATTCTCTAATCTATTGAGTTGTGTACTATAACCAAGGCTCCAAATTAGGCACCCGTACTCGAACCTTGACTTCACAAGTGATTGAATAGTATAAGTAGCGTTCTGATGTTCTGTTACCACTTTGAGTTCCTTAGGATGAAGCCAAGTGTTTTGATGCTTCCTGAGGTGATTGAATTTATATGAGGAACAAAACTAAGTCCACGATCGAATAAGATACCTAGGTCTTTAATTCAAGAACCTTTCCAAGAACGCAACCACTAATGTTATAAAGGAAATCTATTGTAGTTTTGAACGTTCAGGGAAGGTAAGTTGTCCCTGCACCAACTGTTTAGCTTATCAATGTCACCCTGGAGGTCCCAACAATCCTCAATAGAGAGAATGCGACGATACAGTTTGAAGTCATCAACATAAAGAAGGAAGGAACAGGTCAGGTAACATCAGATATCATTGATGAAGATTAAGAAAAGGAGTGGACCCAATATAGACCCCTGAGGGACACCTGAGGTAGCGTCAAAAGCACAAGACATATAACCAAAACACTGAATATACAGATTTCTACGGGAAAGATCAGATCCAAAAAAATATAGAAAATCAAGATTTAATCCGAAAGAAGACGATCCAATCTGTCAAATGCCTTCGTCCGTGTAGGTGACATCAACTTGAGAAGACTCATCCAATGCACTACCGATATATTGAGTTACGCAAGCCAAGTTGGTTACTGTTGATCGACCTTTGATGAATCCGTGCTAACAATTAGAGGATTTGCTCTTCACATGAACATATATTATGTCGTAAAGTATTTTTTCGAAAACTTTGCTGAAGTTGTTCAGAATCTCAATTGGACATACTCTACCCTCTTTCCAGACAGTAGGAAAATGATGTGTAGAAAGGGAAAGTCTATGAATAATGGTGAGAGGTCTGACGAGGACAATCGCACAGTCCTTCAACAGAAAAGATGGAATTCTGTCAGGACCTGCTGTCATATTAGATTTGCAGCTTTTGAGGTACTTGAGTACAATATCTTCCGTTATCTCCGGGATAGTCAGAGTTTGTGCGAAGGAGCTATCAGGTGAGCCATCCAGTGTGTTAAAATCAGTGGAATTAATGAATGGACTGTGAAAAAATGATGCAAACAAAGGCATCGACTATGTTTTGAGGACCGGTAATGGAGTAAACCCCATAGTTCATCGATTCGGGAATAGAAGGAGTGTTACGAAGGCTGTTCAAGTAAGCCCAAAAATCAGATGGATTGTCTGTTAGGTTGGCCCCCGCCTTGTGAAATTAGCGCGAACCGCTGCTATTTCCGTTTTAACATCTCTACAACGGTTTTCATACTCCTTTAAGAAACCAATGTTTCCTGATGACCTATATTTGTGTAAGTACTTGTAAACCAGGGCGGATAGGAAGACATCCAATTTTTGATACGGGGACACATTCGGAAAATAAGCAAATCAGTATGCTATATAATGCATCACATGCCAAATCAACGTTATCGTATGCATCCAAGATATCCCAGTTGGTGTTCAATATACTGTCATCAAGCTTAGAAAAATCAGCCGTTCTGAAGTTGAAACACTCTTTCCTGATGAAGCTATAAGAATCAATCTATTTGAGCTTAGTTAAGCTATGCAATACTTGTGGAAGTATTTCTAGGAGGGTTGCCTTTTATATTTCGGGATCGGATAACTCTAGTTTTGCAATCTGCCAACTGCTCTATTGTAAAGCTCGACATATTTGAGGTTATACGTAGTCAGAACGTTTTGACAAACGAGCGCTTTGTGTGCTATTTACAGTCTCTTAATAGATTCATCTCGCCCAAAATAATGGAATTAAGTCGTGAACTTTTGACGTGACAACGTCTTATAAATTGGTTTGCCGGGTGACACTTCAAGAAACTGCGTTACGCTCCGCTCACGTTATGCGCTCACAATGAGAGCGAGTGAGAGGCACGCGTCCCTTCCACTCGGGCATGGTTAGCCCGCCTAAGAGCGAGAGAGACAGACATAAAAAGTGAAAGGCACGCGTCCCTTCCACTCGAGCACAGTTAGCCCGCCTAAGAGCGAGAGAGAGAGAGAGTGAGAGATATAGGCATACACACCGGTTCATGTCTTGCGCTTCTATTTCATAGACCACTATAGATTCGCCACTCTCATAGTATATTCTCCTACGCAAAAACAAATGGTGGCAAGCTCCATCTATTTTTTCGTGGGCTAAACTAAACATGCTATAGAGGCGATGGTTAACGGAAATGATTACAGAAAACTGTAATCATAGGAACTGATAAATTAGCGCCATCTAGCTTGTTCCGGTTGTCACTAAACCTCGCATAAAAAAATGAATACATAAAATTTCTTCGGACTTTAAAGCAGCTTCTGCAAGTTGTTCAGAAATCAGAATCAGTTTTCAGCAGGAAGAAGATAGGTTAATTCTCATTAATTAGGGTGACCTAGAAATTGCTGAAAATTTGAACTAGATTTCTATACAACTTGTTTTAGCTGCCTTAAAATCAAAATAAAAAGGCAGATTCATATGAATTAAAAATGGTATATTCATAAAAGATACAATACAAATTATGTACGTTTCAAAATGTACATAAATACATTTTACATATTCTGAGCTTTACAATAATCGTAGAATACTTAGGGCATTAAAGAATAGTACATAGGACAATATCAAAAAACTATGTGGTAAAAAAATCACCTTCTTCTTCTTTTTCTATATTTATCAGAAGCCATCTTCATGATAGGATCTTCATTGAATCTTATGGTTTTTTACCACATAGAATTTTTGTTATTGTCCTATCGTAAAAAAGTATAATGAATTTCAAGGCAAAATCAAGGAACTTGGTGGAAATATCCTTATGGTCAGAACAGAACAATAACTGCAATTCCGTAATATCTATAGAACCTTTGATTTTATTCTCAGTGAAAACTGGTTGATGGCAAGAGGTATCGCAGCAAGGATATTTAGGTCAAACTATGAAAAATACCATTAAACATTATGGATGTTCTCACCATTCTACAATGACTGAAAGTTCTGGCATTTATTAAGGCATTTGCGGGAATATCGCTATAGGCCTCAATAACTTCCAAGCATGCAGGACATTTTTTGATATCTTTCATAACTTTTTTCGCTAAATACCCTGCAACATATGGTGTTCCTATATCATCATCGACGTTAAAATATTCCACTGAGAACTCTTGAAAAGCAGGTGGATTCACGTTTTCAGGAGGCTGACTTGCCTCAACTTTTTTCAAGAGGAAATCTTTCAAAGTGTCCAAAGCTTCACAACCAGCACAACAATACTAACCTCTTCTCAGTCCAGATGACGTACTAGGCAGAGATTCTAAAGATATTGGAGCTTCTGGTTCACTTGAGTCGTTGTCAATGCCGACTAGGGAAAAAAAGATTTTTCATTAGCGGAAAATAAAAATAAAACAGGATAAAATTTGATAAAGTTACACATACCTCTGTTTTGCTTAGGCAATTTATGATATGGTAAAGAATCCTCCGTTTTCACATTGGATGTCTTCTTTTCAAAGACCTCATTGGCTTGGTTACTGTTAAATATGCAGTTTCAACTAGTGTTGTCATAGTAGTTATGGGTTCTATAAATAATTCGATATAGAAATGCAAGTATATATATTAAATAATACAAACCTTGTATAATAGATCTTGAATGTTTCTTAGTTGAGAAAATTATATCATCACAAATGGGACTACTTGTATAATCTGCAAAAATTCATTTCATTCACCTTTTTCAATTGTTACTATACTTCCTATATAATATAAAATATATATGAATAAAGAGTAAGCAATATCCTTGAATATCAGTCGATATCCCTGAACCAAACTCTATATAAAATATAAAATTATTGCATATTTACCTGGTAAATTAACAGTGGGAAGAGCAAATCTCTTGATTCCACTGTCTGGCAAGAAGCAGTCAGTGTGAAAATGATTTTTGCAATTTACTGCATTTTAAACATCTTTATAATTTTTCAATGAAGGATTTCCTATCCTTTCAATCCAAATTTCTTGTACTTGCTTCACTGTTGTGATTCGAAAGCTGAAAAATTGTTTACAATCCTCCGTTATGAAAATAATTGCAGATTCTCCGAGAATTGGTGTCATTAAGTACGAGTTATTAGAGTTAATTGGTACTGATATTTATTTTCCTTTAAAGAATTTCAATATTATATCACAATTATTAAAGTTTCTGTTAAAAAAAATTGTGACTGTTACCGTTTTCTAGGTTATTTTTCGTACTGACAGTTGTCAATATGTTTGACATCAATTCACAGAAAAGATTCGAAAAAATTGAGGTATTTTTTGATTTTAATTTAACAAATTTGGATATAATAAATTGATATGAAAGTGACATAATAAATAAAATAATATATTCAACTTACCATTTATCGTTTCTGTTAAAGCACCCGGGTAAACAACAATATCGGCACGGCATTTTTAAATAATATGTATTGAAGCACAACAAAATTTGAATATAATCTAGACCTTCTCGTAGTGAGAAATCAAAGAAAAAGGGATTATCCTACCTATCAATAAATATTTGTTGAAGTTATACTTTCTAAATATTTAAGAATACCACCAAAGTCATATAGCTGCTTCTTCTTATTCAAAATTCACAGTTGGAACCTTTATTTATGGTTGGAACTTAATGCAGAATACTGTAATTTATTTCCACCCAAAGCACCCCCTTAACTAGCCCTCGTTTCGCTAGATGACGAGCCTGTAGCAAACGCGTAACACCTTTTTCCCTAACAAGAGCGTGACACCCCCTGTTCTATTTCGCTTTCATCCTTCTTCCTACTATACGAATGAATATTCACATTAAAATTATTTTTCTCACTCAAAGTCGTTGTCACGTAAAACTTTCGCCCGTATACCGACTTTACAGGCAACCAATTTTTTCGTGCTATTATTTTTTACAACTTTCGACGTGGATTACTTTACAAGAGTTCATCGATTATATTAATTCAATTTTTGAGAATGGTGCTCCATCAAGGACCAGTGGTATGATATGGTAAATTCAACTGAGGTCGTAGTTCACTCCAAGACGAATTTCGTGAAAGTTTGCCAGTTGGCTTCCAAGAAATCAGGATAACCAACCGCCGAAGATGGATCACCCTTTACCATGACAATGCGAGCTCTCACACATCGGCGCGAACAACTGCATTTCTGAGCACCCAAAACATCGATTTGAGGAGTCATCCGCCCTATAGTCCTGACTTGGCACCGAATGATTTCCTTTTATTCCCGTACGTAAGAAATATAATGAGAGGTTAACATTTTTTGACACCTGAAGAAGTGGTCAATGCATGTTTTGGAGATACCTCAATCAGAGTGGCAAAAGTGCTTCGACAATTGGTTCAAACGCACGCCAAAGTGTAGAGATCTTGATGGGGGAATATTTTGAATTCCATAAAGCGATTTTCCATAATTAAGATTGGTTTTTGTTCTCTAATCCCGACATATAAAAGGTAACCCTCGTAGGTTAATGAAATCACTAGACAAAATGTCTGAGCCTATGCGTGACATCGGTGTACTGGTGACTTTTGAAGATCCATTGTAGGGGCAGGAGCTCTTCAGCAACTTGTGTTATTCCAAGTAAACAACCCTCCTATCCTAGATAACAAGTATTAAGGTAGTTATCATCATCAGACATAAAAACAAACAACTTCAATAAGATGGAATATCCAATAATCATCGTAATGGTAACAACTTCAATAAAAAAATAAGTATCAATATTATCTATTGGTGTTTACGTGTTATCGGCTCGAAGAACCAAAATGTTGGTGTTTTGCAATTCGAAAGACCACCCTTTGTTAGGGATGTGCTGGGTTGGAATTGTTGCCAATTTCTAGCATTTTTCCGGATAATTCGATGATGTTAATTCCTGGAAGCACAAAAGATATCTTCGAAATATCCGGTATAATGCTTTCAGTGATACCTTGATTGATCAGATGGATGAGAATTTCCTTTTCTGAGCTCTTGTAATGAGTATTATTAATTCGTGAGGTTACTCATAGCAGGTTGATATCATTTTAATTGGGGGAAAATTCTCCCTATATATTCATACTTTATTGCGGACATGTCTTCGTAGGGAAAAACTCACCCTTTTTATCAATGTTGAAATAGTTCGTTCTGAACTAATCCTACAAAAGAGGTCGAGAACAACCTTTTCATGTTGCGTGACTTGCAGCAATAGAGAAAGGAGCTTGATGAAGGGCACACCTGAGGCTTTTGTTGACGGTTGATTTTATTTTCAACGTACACGCCTCTATCAGTATTGATCTACGTCTTCACACTTCTCTTCCAGAGTATAGAGGAAAAAACTGTATTCCTCTCATTCTTATTTTGTTGAATTGAATATTATTATTGAGGCCAATTGGAATAACTCCTCTCATGGAATTTTCCTGAAATTAGCGGGTACTTGACTTGGAAGTTGTCAAAGGTGCCATAAAATTATTCAATTCAATTTTTTATGGATCCTTGATTCAAAATATGTGATCAGTAGAGCTACCCTGAAAAGAAAGCAGATAGGGCGAAATACATAAGACAAAGCCAACTTGAACCCCATAACAAACAATAATCTTTTGTTGAAGGTTTCTCAGAAAGAAGGAGAAGAAATGGAAATGAATACATTTTAAGCTCTACATAAATTGGCCCCAAAATTCGAATTCCTTTATATGGAGCTAGTAAAAAATTTAAAGGAATTAAGTATCACCACACCATCTCAACTGAAAAGGTCTGTAAATCTGATTATATGACCCTTTTAAGGATTTATAGGGATCTCAGTGTATTTAAGTTAGAACTTTAAATTACCACTTTTAAGACTTTTTGTAAGTTTTGAAGTGCTTTATGGATATCCAGTAAATACTTTTAGTCTAATCGACAAATTATTTTTTGCGGGCTTGTAATACAACAGGGTACTTTCGTTTTGCCCTAATGTCTGTTATTTTTGAATATCGAGCCCAATATAGTCTCAATAGATTAGGTTTTTGACTTCATGATGAAGAAAACATGATCAAACTTGAGTATACACTGTATTTTCCCCAAGAGATGAGTTCGACTTTTCAAATTTTCAGAATATGTTTATTGTCTCAATATGTCGTGGAATTTCGTTATTGGGCCAAATCCGTCTAATAGTTCAGGAGTTTCGAACATCTTAAATTTAGTTTCCTCTATAATTTCTGGAATATCCATCGGATCGAATTGTAACTTGAGGATATTAGAATTAGGTTGAACCAAAGAGTGTAAAATTTCTAAGAACTGGATACGCTAAAAAAAATTCAAATTCTTCCAAAAAATTTTTTCCATAATTTATACCTAATGAGGTATCCGATGTATTCAAAAGAAAATTTGTTCAAGTATGGATGTTATTGATATAATCAATTTTCATTGTCTCACCAGAATTTTTCTTTCAATTATTAATTATATTGAATTCATTATATATAATTTTTTCAAATAACTTATTGTTTCATTTACTTAATGGCAAGCAATCGCCGAAGTTGAAGTTAATTGATTTGGTCAACACTTACGTTCCGTGTCGAATCTTTTACTTCAGTTTCAGTTGGTGGAAAATTAATCGCAATGGTATGTTTACGGTGTATTAGTAATGTAATGCTCGAAAAGTCATCTAGAAGTTTCAGAAAATTCGATTCCAATGAAACATATTGTTTTCGTGTGATTTGGATTTGAATATACAGGGTGAGTCTTTGACCATTTCGTTAATTTTAACCATAGGTTCTTGCGATCAAAAGAAACACTTTCCATTACGGTTTTTCCATATTCAGCTGCATTAAAAAGTTATAAGCATTTTAAGTTTTCACATTGGGCAAATACCCCTCTGTAGTCCAGTTTAGTTTGAATGAAAAATACCCTCCAGAGCATCCACTATTGAACCTGAACTGTTTAAAAACATTATTTTCCCTCTAAAAAATTATTCACTCACTCATGTTTCATCCGATGAGGTCCGTATTCAGAAGGAAGATACAAAATACTAATTTTCTGCTAAAAAAAATCATAAACATAGATTTTTGTTGTTCTACTATAATTTCTTTCTACTTCAAAATTATAAACCATCCCTTTCTAGTGATAAATTCACATTGTCACATTGCTTTTTTTTTCACTCAAAGCCAGAAAAAATCATCTATGATTTTCCAAACACTAGACTAGTAGTCGGTTGTTCTTCAATTAATCAATTAATTAATTAATCAATGAACCATATTCTCGTAATCTTTGATGAAGTCGAGCAAATATTCTATGTGAAGGATGCTGCCGTTGAGGAAACATTTCAGCATATCTTCTAGAAGCTTCTAACCTTTTCCCCTGCGACAGACCGTAAACGTAATGCATATATATATATATATTCTTTTGAACGTAATGCATATCAGCTATTTCCTCATTTGTGTATGTCATTTTAATAACAAGTGAATTAAAGAACAGAACAACAACTCAAAATAAGTATTAAGTTTATTTCAAACATTTATAAACTGACAGCGTTATACCAATTTAATTGTCACTATCGTCTAGACGCATGCTTGATGTCTGAAGGTTGACATATTTATTGAACATTTAATATGATTTCTACGTGTTGTGTGTTTTGTTTTTTACCATTTAGTCGTTTAATGCAGGTACTAACTACAGAATAATAATAAATCCAGTTCGCATTTATGACGATGTAGGTACCTATCTCAGTAGTTGTTCGTAAAATAATTTTTTGCTGCGAACTGATTTATTTTGGGCATGAAACTCGGGAAACATTTTTTTTTTTGAATGAAACAGGCTATCGGAAATAAATTTTTAAATGGTAAACAAATAATAAGACAAAAAGTTACATTGGAAATAAACTTTAGGGGTTGTGTTTCTCACCCTTACAACCATGGGGTAAACCAAATAATAACTGGATAAGTGTATTTTTGCTAGTAGGAAACGTTAGGTTAATTTCAATATTGTGACTTTTTTGGTGCTTGTGAAAAAAATTGTTATACAAATTTTATGTACTCCCTTTGAGGGGCTGTATCTTAACAAGGGATGCTCCTATGAAGTTTCTTCATGTGAAAGATCGTATCTTTTTTTCGATGAGGAATCATCTCCTCAAATATTTTACACTTATTTAGTTCACCCTTTATTTTAAAGTAGTACAGTTTTATGTGGGATAGTATTGTAGCTGAAATGAAACTGAAGCAAAACTATTAGTTTGGTTATAGTTAATTTGAGATATTTGTAATATTAACTTGAATACAGGGTGAGTCTTCGACCACTGCGTTAATTTCAACCATAGGTTCTTGAGATCAAAAGAAACACTTTTTTCCCATACCGTTTTTCCATATTCAGCTGCGTTGAAAAGCTATAAGCATTTCAAGTTTTCACATTGGGCAAATACCCCTTTGTAGTCCAATTTCTTCGAATGAAAATTACCTTCCACAGCATCATCTATTAAATCTGAATTGTTTAGAAACATTATAAAAACGATTATATCGATTTAATTTCCTTCAACTTCGCATATCTCAAATATTGTGCAATTTAGGAAAACGGATGAAGAATGATTTTATCTGATTAAGATTAATGATTCTAGGAGTACAAGATACGGACCTTTAATTCAAGTGATATTCGTTTTTCATGCAATTAAACCAATCTGTACAGTAGTAGTGAGAAACCCACAAGAAATGGAATAAATCTATTCATGCCAAAATATACATGACTGTTATCAAAAACCTTCTACAAGAGATCATTTCAAATGATATTGTCGTTTGATTATTACAGGGTGAAATGCAATTTTTTTTATGAAATTTCAACACCCTATATCTTTTGAACGGGTCGAGATTTGGAAAAATGTTAAAGGAAGAAAATGTTTCTTTGAAGTCAAGAATCTAGTTAAAATTAACGTAGTGGTCAAAGACTCACCCTGTATATGGTAAAAGGTATTTTTAAGGACGACAGTTTAGTGAAAGAATGATTTTCAAAATACTGTGAGTAGTTATTTTTAATTTGAGTTGTAGGTTTGTTCTTTCATCGTTGCCGTTGTATCACACAGTTCCAGAGTACGGGAAAAGCTTTTGATCTAATATTTAGTTATCAATTATTTCATATACGAAAAGAGATTATTCACGTTCCATACCTAATATCATTTTTTCGATAATCCACAGTCTGTAAAAAGCAGATCCAATCACATCAATCAGAATCAGCCATCTAAATCCCAATACGAGATCGAATAAGCGACTATTCCTCCTATAGCAGACAGCGAATTATTAGGTTGAACGATGTTTTCAATTGAACGGGAAATTACATCAATTACGACCGAATTACGAGTTTTCCCAATCCCGGAATTCACGCTCACGATCCGCATACGAGCAGATACGAATTTCGAACTTTATACAGGCAGATGACACCAAGGTCGGGTCTAGACGGGTGTGATAGCTAGTGAAACGCCTAACATGTGCCCTTCTTGATTTCTAACTATTCTATTCCGGTTTATTCATCCCCGTAACACTTCAATCAAGCGATATGGCTACTTTTTATTTCAAAGCCAGAAAATCCAGTTGTTAGATTTTGATGAGACCACCCTGTTGTTCATTATTCAACAGTAGCAGTAATCGAATATATAATCCGATGGCGTCTCGTTGCAAAAATTTGGAGATGATTCTTGAAACAACACACGAATTAATGACTTGACCAGGAACTCTATTTCAGTGTTCACTTTTCACATCCTCAGTTTCTTTCCTAATAGAATTGATATGATAAACGTCATTTTATGACGTTTCTTGCGGAATGCAAATCTTAATCCACAGAGACAGTGGAATGGCACAGTCCATCATTGATATTGAAGGGACTACGGGAGTTAAGTCACTTCAATATTTTCGATATATGCAAATCGAATTGATATTTAATTGTTTCAAATATTTTGGTGAACTACCACAGTAAAACTATCAACGACAAAAACTTTGTTTTGTACTGGAACAGTAAACACTTCCACATAAACAGCTATCTTTATCCCTCTAGGACGTTTTCTGTTTCGCTTATATAATGGTACAAATAAAACAGAAGCCTCCACTACAGGCTAAAAAAGAGCATATTCAACAATTACATCAAAACAAATGTTATTTCTCATTTCTAGTAGATACATCTAAAATTCGACATGGTCCATCTGGTTCATAGTATTCATTTCTTCCAGCAATAATTCGGAATGCATTTCTCGAATGTTGGTTCGTCGTTGTAATACTCCGGAAGGCCCAAGGGAAATGTAACGTTATAACATTCTCTGGCGATTTCGACGCCAATTCCGAAAAAAATTACGCTCTTTATTAGTTCCCAGCCGTAACCTCGGAAAAACTTCTTGATCTCATCGACAGCGTTCATTTTAGAACTTTTGGAATCGACATTCCAAGAAAACGAATATTTCTTGTGACAGATGATTTTGAGAAAGTCGATTCCGTGACAGATCTTAACCATAGATTAACTTTTAATATCTCTCTTCATTCAAGCCTAACGTCTATGTTGAGATCATCGAATAAAATATTCAAGAGAAGAGATAAATATTGAAGGGATGTAATGATTCGCCAAAAATGAATGCAGTTCTACCATATTCGTATAGTCAAATTTTGACATTTTTTGAATATTTCATCGGCTTTGTGTATCCAAATTAAATACTTATCATATAAATCGGCAGGAAGACTTCGGTCGATAGCCATTTGATGATGACATGATGAATCATGTCAAATTGCACCCATTCACTTATTTTTTGCGTGCTTGTTCTAGCAGAACAGATTGCTATCGTTTTGCCCAAATGTAATTTTCAGGACGGAAATAGTGTCCATCAATTAGCTTCGACTTCGTAGTGCAGAATCCGTGGTCAAAATTGAGTATACGGCCGGTCGTATTCTCTCTTTCTTCCGGAATAAATGAGCTGGAGCTTACATATTATCAGAACATGTAAATTATGGAGATAACCCGGTCAAGTTCATCATTTGGGCAAATCAGTCGAGTAGTTCAGGATGTATGAGCATGTGAAATTTGATTTCCTCAATAACTCCTTGAATATCCATTAGATCGAGTGATTACGTCAACTGTAGCGAACATCATCACTATACTAGAATGAGGGAAGACATGTGTGTTGTTGTTCCAAGCAGTCTCAAGACTATGGGACAAAGAGGCGCCTAGTATGTGGTTCCTATGCTTTTCAACATACTCCCAAATGAGGAAGAAGGAAGATATTCAACAGTAGTTTCAAGTCAAAAGTGAAGAAATGGTTCAATCAAACGAACAGGAGTGTTCTTCGAACAATGTGCTAATAAATTTGCCCAAATCTCATTATTTTTTTACTGGGGTAAAAGTGGTATCAATCGCTTTGTTTAGACTAGCCGATTATGAATCCGTGGTCCAAATCGATTTTGTTCGCCCTTGTGCCCATTTACATCCTAATGGAATGTGATAAAGATGATATTTTCAAAGTAGATTTGAGGGATGAAGAGGGAGCTATTGGAAGAAAAGGTTTGAGATCTTACCTTATTATCGAACGACGATTTTGAACTTTATACCATAATGAAGGCAGAACGAGTAGATATTGATATTGGTAGGATGCAATTCTCTTACACAGAGATTTTATCCGGCACAGAATGCTGCTGTGGTATCCTGTATTATAGTTAGATCTCTTTTATTCTTTCTTCATTTGCCTTGGTTTCAAGGTTGGCTTGCCTTGAAGAAGCCAACATCTTATAGACAAAAAAATATCAATCGATTGTCTTCAACACCCACTTCTGCAGAATCTCCAAACTTCGCATGAGATTTGTCACAGACACCGCCCCATGCAGATATTGCACCAGTGAATAATAAAGTAGTTTCAAATGTTTCAGATCTGAATACTGTCTGAATCTTTGAACCAACCCCTTCATTTTTCTCTTAAGATATCCCACTTGTAGGCCCCATCTGAGATGCCTATCCACTAGAACGCTCAGGTATTACGCGCATTTTGCAGATGCAGTCTCAACATCAAGCCTCACTCTAATCCATAGGATTCAAAGAAGAATTCGTGCATATATGGAGGTTATTGTTGTCTCACATATTCACAAATTTCGCCCTCGTTGATGAAATCCACGAGAAGATATGGGGGTTTTTGCGCGCTTGTTCCATTTACTTTAGGGTCACAGAAGAATCGATGGATATTTTTTAGTCTATTACAGGTTGGCTTCTTCAGGGCAAGCAAACACGGACACCAAGGCAAATGAAGAAAGAATAAAAGAGATTTAACTATAACTAGCACCTATTCAATATATGAATAAGCGCCAACGAAAATTTCTGCCTCTCTTGTATACACAAATTTCCGTCACAGCCTGACATTTTTCAAACCTGATATTTTCAAGAAAACAGTACAAAATCCTTTTCAGCATTATTCAAATGTTTTTGCGCTTTTGTTCTAGTTGAACATCGTGCTATCGTGTTGCCCATTTGTCTGTAATTTTCGAATATCGAGCAGAAAATGGTCTCAACCGATTGATTTTGACTTCCTGGTGAAGAATACAGGGTCAAACTTGAGGGTGTCCGTCGGATCGGCAGGCTGTTCGGCCATATTATACTCTTTATCATCCAAATGAGATGAGCTGAGAATAGGTTAGTTAACTGTCCAAAAGTTGCCAAATATCTCCCTTCCGCCTTTTTGTCTTTTGAATTTCGCGGCTATGTACAAAGCGCTACAGAGCTCGTAACTGACAATACTATACATAATTTGAAAGGTCTTGACATTGCCTACAAAACGACGCTATGCATGATTAGTTTAGATATGCGTTCAACAGTTATAGACGTGTAAACATGGAGTTCACTAACGCCGAAATTCACGCTATTTCAAAGTTTTCCTTTGTTAAAGGCAAATCCGCTAGAGAAACGTTCCGTGAGATTAATGGTGTTTTTGGGGATGGTACTCTATCAGTTCGAACCGCGGAGGAATGGTTTCGACGATTCAGAGCCGGTGAAAACGCACCATGGGTAAGCCAGCCGGCGGAAGACTTGTGACAACAAATACCGATCAAACCATGGAATACATCGAGTTAGACCCGCATGTGGCATCTCGTGACATCGTCCAGGAGATGGGAGTTAGTCACCAAACCATTTTAAACCATCTGCAGAAGGCTGGATACAAAAAAAAGCTTGATGTTTGGGTGCCAAATGATTTGACGCAAGAAAACCTTCTGGACCGAATCAACGCCTGCGATATTCTGCTGAAACGGAACGAACTCGACCCATTCTTGAAGCGGATGGTGACTGTCGACGAAAAATGGATCACATACGACAATATCAAGCGAAAACGGTCGTGGTCGAAGGCAGGTGAATCGTCCCAAACAGTGACCAAGCCGGGATTAACGGCCACGAAGGTTTTGCTGTGTGTTTGGTGGGATAGGAAGGGAATGATCTACTATGAGCTGCTCCCATATGGCCAGACGCTTAATTCTACCATCTACTGCGAACAACTGGACCGCTTGAAGCAGGCGATCGACCAGAAGCGTCCAGAATTGGCCAACAGGAAGGGTGTAGTGTTCCACCAGGACAACGCCAGACCACACACTTCGTTGATGACTCGTCAGAAGCTACTGGAGCTCGGATAGGAGGTTTTATCGCATCCACCATATAGCCCGGACATTGTTCCTGTCCATGGCGAAAGCCCTTGGTGGTGTAAAGTTGAACTCAAATGAGGCTTGTGAAAAGTGGCTGTCCGAGTTCTTTAAAAATATGGAGGGAGGTTTCTACGAGATTGTTGAACAAAACGGCGCATATTTGAACTAAATCCGATCACTGTAACACAGTGTATAAAGCATTGAATAAAGAGCAAAAGAGTGGAAGGGAGATATTTGACAACCTATTATCTCGGTCAACTGAAATTTGGTTTCCTTTATAACTCCTAGAATATCTATCGGATCAAGTTTTAACTTGAAAGATTGAAGCAAATAGATTTGCAAAATATATAAAAAATAATTGAACAATTATTGGTGCATGTATTTATCAATAATATTATTTCATTATCGTAGCTTCCGTCTACCGGAAGATATCATAACTTTATCATTTAATTAAGAGAAATGTCAAAAAGTCCGTCAGAACTGTCAATGTTAGGGGAAAAAAATTTAGAAAGCACTGACGTGAGGTCAGATTGCTTTGGCGCTCTTCTTGAGCTACTTGCGAGTAAATATTCAAACCTTAACAAATCTATAAGCTCTCTGATCGGGTGAACAATAGTCCTCTTCCGTACTATGGGACAATGTGATGCAAATATGAAAGCCTAATGAATAAACAAACCTTTATCTCAATTTGAAAATAACTACTCATAATTTTCACCAAATTTTGTTCTATGCTTCTCCTAGAAACTAACGTCATTGCTTTTCTGAGTTTTGACAACGCCATCAAATTCTTTCTCTATGATAAAAAATTTTTTGATTGATATTATGTCTGTGCTTTTCTGAACTTTGACAACGTCATAGACATCGAATTCTACCTCTATGAATTCTATGAAAATTTTGATTGATATTACGCCAACTGACACTGATATCTAGGTCCGCAAGTTGTCAAACGAATATCGATCTGTGATGGCAAATCTTTCAATGACAAAGCTCGGACTTCATGACATTTCTATTTTCTCTTGAGTAAATGAAAAAATTTTGAAAAATCATATCTCCAGAACTATTAGCTTGTCGAAGTCGAGAGTGGTATTTTTGTATACGTCTGATAAAACTGCACCATAAAAAATTTTTATTTGAACAGTGTCATTTGAAAAAAATTTTTTTTGTTACTCTCGAACCTATTCGGCCGATTTGACCGAATAACGAACTTAGCCGAGATATTTATACCTCAAACCTATTCTGAAAGTTTCAACTCTCTAACTTCATCCGTTCGAGAGTTATCGTGTTCACGGAACGGACGGACGGACGGACAGAATCGATTTTGACCACGGATTATTCATCAGTAGGTCCAAACAAAACGATTGATACCACTTTTGCCCAAAAATTCGAAAGTCACAGACATTTGGGCAAATTGATAAGCACTCTGTTCAGGTGAACAAGAGCGCCAATTATTGCGATAAAATAAGGTACGTTTTCAAAAAGAAAAGCACTGACATGGGTTTTCACGACAAAGAAATTTGAGCTTGGAACAAAACTGAAGAAAAATTATCTGTAGTTAACTCCAATTTAAAATATGGGTTTGTCATTCTTTGTAGCGGTTGTATTTGTATCATATTGTTCCAGTGTACTGGCTTCTAGTAGGTGCTTTCCCGAAAATTTCAAGTAACAAATAGATTCAATTGTCAGTTTTTGAAGAAACCAAATGTCAGATGCTAATAAATCTGGAAGGATTGGACGGATTTTATCCACTTACAAACCAGACCGGGATATTTAGATACTTATTTTTGCTGTTTATTCGAAAACTCTAGATTATCTGCTCTTGAAGTCAGCATTCGAGTTTATTCATCAATTCATTTTTATTTTGAGCTTCACAATATATTATATCAGTTGTCGAAGAATACTGCAAAAAGTATTTCCCTAGCAAACAATTATTGTTATGGTTCTCGGACGAGAATAGCAAAGATGTAATGAAAACTGGGAAGTTCTCTTCAAGTGTTCATATTTTCATGTCAAGCGTAGAAGTTTCCCGCTTTGCAAGAGACAAAACAAGAAAGGACGGCAGGGTCGAAATGTAGCCCAGAAAACTTTTCTGATGTGAAAGTTCTCGACCCCTTCAATACATCACGTATGTGATGTGATCATGTACTCTTTCCTACGAACCGTAGTTCATAAAGAGATGGTTATATAAGTTATACGACTTTTTCTCACAACGATTTGAACATGTTATGGATAAGATGATATGAAGGGGAAGAATTTCATTTAACTGATTCGGTATTTGATGAATTCCAATTGTTTGAAACGAGTTATCTGAAGAATATTATTTATTGCTGAAAAATTATGAATTTTGAATAATATGAATTAAATGATTCTCCACTGAGAATATTCAAATGAAAATGCATGTCGAGAACAAAGCAGGATTGTTGATTGGCCTTATTTGAAAAAACTGCAAGATAACTTGAATCATTTGATAAGTATGTAACAAATCTCATCTGAGGCCTTAAATCTTGGAAATAATCATAAAGGAAATGTTCGAAATTTGCTAAATTCTATAGCAGCACTAGGTGTAACAACTAGCATTGAAAAACAATTGCTTATTGGGACATTATACAGGGTCTATCACGAGGAACCTCACCCATATTTATACGGGAAACTACTGAACGTATTTTCATGAAATTCAGCACTTATAAGTACTTCACGATGCTGATGAAATCTAAAATATTTTCCAGGCATGAGCACCTCCGGTTTTTCCGGAAATGACGTCGACTTCCGTTTTTCAAATTAGAACACCATTTTTTCATTGCAGAGATAGATTCCTTAGAAAATTTCAAGTTATTTTGATGTAACATTTTTCAGTTTTGGTTGGAAAATTCTCTCTGAGCGGGAAAATTCGAAAAACAATCGAAAATAGAGCTCCGCTGAAACAAGAATAACTTCGAGGTTTTTGGATGGAAAATTTTCATTTTTGGGATTTTTCAAGATATAAGATTTATGTATCCACTTTAAAAATCGAAATCGCGATTCATGATACAGGGGGTGAAAAAATCGCTTTCAAAGTTAGGGATGACAAAATCGTGAAAAATCAATTTTTTCAAATTAGAACCCCTTTTTTATGGCAGATATTGAATCTACGTTAAAAAATAATGTAAGTGTATGCATTACACCCTTGCCCTAAAGTGGATATTTTCTGAGTTATTCACAAAAAACTGTTTTTCGTCTTGAATTTTCAGCTATTTCTTTTCCCTTCATGCCAAAAAGATGAAATTTTCAGGAACTGTTACTTAAACCATGTTTTAGATTTTACTACCCTAATATGCAAGAGAAAAAAGTTACAGGTTGTTCCTAAATAGATGGCGAATTTGGATTCGAATTTGTATCGGAAACCTCTTTATTTCAACTAATCGGCCATCGGTTTTCACTCCAGTGATAAATAAATAATTCCTTATGAACCATATGCAAAAACTTACCATGTTTTACATTCTTTTTTTTTTGTAATGATAGATATCATTAATTACATCTGCCAAATTCCTCTTTATTCAGTAGCATTTTGTGTTTACTATTAATTTGGTGATAGTTCGTATTAAGTTATAAAATCGATCACTATGCCTAATTTTACCAATGAAGATTATTTAAATCTCATTCTACTTCATGGAGAATGTAATAAAGTTGTAGATAGAACGATTCGACTGTTCATTGAGAGGTTTCCTGACCGACCCAGACCAACGAGAGATACCATTAACAGAACCATGACAAACTTGAGAAATGTCGGATCTTTCGTTAAGAAAACTATACACAAAGAAAAAGTGTAGTAGAAGATGAGAACAACGAAATTACAGTTCTTGCATATTTTCGTGTGAATCCTCAAAATTCTCTCAAAGATGCCGAGATTGCTCTGGGATTATCTCAATCGAGTGTTTGGAGAATATTAAAAAAACATAAAATGCACCCATATAAATTCAATAGGGTACAGCACTTGAAGGAAACTGATTTCGTCAGGAGAACAGAGTTTTGCGAAGCTATGATGATTCCATTTCAAGAGAATGCAAACTTTTTGGACTGTATAATTTGGACAGATGAATCAAAATTCACAAAGAATTGTTCTTTCAATAGACATAACAGTCATTATTGGGATGAAGAGAACAACCACCACTTCAGACAATGGAACTTTCAAGAGACCTGGAGTTTCAATGTTTGTTGCGCCATCAAAAATAATGCAATTCTCGATGTTCACATTTATGATGGGACTTTAACTGGTAAGATAGAACACTAAACATGTTTGCATTATTTAAAGAATATTCTCCCTTAGGAGATAGATATTCTGAAATATTGTTCAAATAATTGAGCCGCTAGTACAGAACCATAATGACTTATGGTATCAACAAGATGGCGCGCCTCCACACAATTCACTCAATGTGTCAAATATCCTATACATGCTATTTGAAGATCGATGGTTGGCGAACAATGGTCCACATCTTTGGCCACCACGTTCTCCCTGATTTAATTTCTTTAGACTATTATGTTTGGTGTAGGATAAAAAATATTGTCTATTCAACTCCCTGACTGATAAAGAGGACTGTATAGAACGAGTCAGAAATGCGTTCAGGTTTGTTTAGATTTTTAGATTCATAGTTTTGAAACTCAATTTGGTTTTTAAACACTTTTGCAGATCTCTTCCTCCCGATGAAATAAGAAGAGCAACGCAGAAGCATTCCTGAGACGTATAAATAAATGTCTAAAAATTAACGGTCAAAACTTTGAGCATCTTCTCTAGTCTAGTCTAGTTATAACTGCGAGAGTTCGCCATGGTTCTCCTAATAGTAACTTGAAGTCGGTTTCAAGAAGACGTGATAAATCTATAGCATGTTTCAAATAACAGTTCTTGAAAATTTCATCTTTTTGGCGTGAAGAGAAAAGAAATAGCTGAAAATTCAAGACGAAAAACAGTTTTTTGTGAATAACTCAGAAAATATCCACTTTAGGGCAAGGGTGTAATGCATACACTTACATTATTTTTTAACGTAGATTCAATATCTGCCATAAAAAAAGGGGTTCTAATTTGAAAAAATTGATTTTTCAACGATTTTGTCATCCCTAACTTTGAAAGCGATTTTTCCACCCCCTGTATCATGAATTGCGATTTCGATTTTCAAAGTGGATACATCAGTCTTACATCTCGAAAAATCCCAAAAATGAAAATTTTCCATCCAAAAACCTCGAAGTTATTCTTGTTTCAGCGGATTTTCCCGCTCAGAGAGAATTTTCCAATCAACACTGAAAAATGTTACATCAAAATAACTTGAAATTTTCTAAGGAATCTATTTCTGCAATGAAAAAATGGTGTTCTAATTTGAAAAACGGAAGTTGACGTCATTTCCGGAAAAACCGGAGGTGCTCATGCCTGGAAAATATTTTAGATTTCATCAGCATCGTGAAGTACTTATAAGTGCTAAATTCCATGAAAATACGTTCAGTAGTTTCCCGTATAAATATAGGTGAGGTTCCTCATGAAAGACCCTGTATACGCAAGTAGGAACAGAACACGAGGCACTAGCGCTCACCTTGATGGTGATGTTCTGGATGAACTTTTTTATGAATAGTCCAATGGGCATGGTGAAAAAATAATTCCAGGCCACTTGCTCTACAACCCAAATTCTTGGAAATTTATGAAACCATATTGAACGAAAAAATGTATGACTTTTTTGAGCAAGATAAATAGGTCTACAACCAGAGCTATACAAACCTTGTCGACTTTATAGTTGATGGTTTTTAATCTGCTTCATATGTGGGGGCATACTTCTATGATCTACAAAAAACTTTTGCTTGCTTATCACCTCACATTCTTCTTCACAAATTGGATTTTACAATTTCTCAGATTAAAGTTAAAGTTTAATTAATGCGTATATTCTTGATAGAAAACAATATCTATATTCGAATAACAAAACAGCAGAAGGGGGTCTTTGTCGCTGGGTGTTCCTTAGGATTCAGTGATAGGCCCACTCTTTTATTGTAGATAGGTTAGGTTTCTTTTGACCATCCTGGAATATAATCGTTAGTTATCGTGAGTGGGTTTAATCCATCTAATATCACTGTCTTATTTAACGACAGATCCCATTTGCTTTCTGGAAATTTCAACGAGGTCTTTTTGAACATTCAGCATATTGAATGAAACTTCTCAAGGTCGACAGAATAGGCCCATGTTGGCTATGAGGAAAAACTAGAATTTTCCGTTTTACAGGAAGCGTTTTTCAAGTATTGCCACTAGACACTAGGCAGAGATCAGGATTATAGCCCCTATTACATCTAGAGGAATAAAAAGAATATACATCTTTTCCATCAAAAATCAAATAGAAATTATTGTCTTCAATCCAGTCAGCTAAAGCTATTCCACTTCTATCATTATTACTATAACCCCACATTACGTGGTGAGAATTGAAATCACCGCAATAAATTGAAGGATGACGAAGAGTCATATCCGAATTTCTTGGCCAAATAATATTCGGATGTTTATAAATATTAACGATAAAAATTTTAAAGAGATAAAGAAAACATCCTCAAACTCGCCCTTTCGTATACACTCGAAAAAGCATATTTGGAGCTCTTTTTGGCGCTCTTGTTCACCCGAACAGAGTGCCTATCATTTTGCCCGAATGTCTGTAATTTTGGAATATCGAGCCGAAAATGGTCTCAATCGATTGGGTTCGACTCACTGATGAAGAATTCGTGGCGAAAGTTGAGTCTGTCCTGCCGGCCGTATCCTCTCTAAAATCCAAAAGGAATCAGCTAGAGTTTTCATATTTTCAGAATAGGTTAATTGTCCAAATATCTCGGTCAAGTTCGTTATTGGGCCAAATCCGTCGGATGGTTCAGTAGTTATGAGCATCTGAAATTTTGTTTCCTCAATAACTACTAGAATATCCATCCGATCAAGTTGATACTTGGAATGTTATTGAGGGAGGCTGAAACGAAACGGCTTGCAAAATTTCGCAGAAATCCTCACGCTAGAAAATTTTTTAAAAATTCCCAAAAAAAAATTTTCCAATACTCAATATTTTCTAAGACTTCATTTAGATTTAAATAAAAATCCGTATATATATTGAGGTTACCGATATCTTACTCGTCCTCAAATTTCATTGTCGTAGCTTTACCCCTTTTGAAGATATGATCGTTTTTGTCATTTACTCAAGAGAAAAATAGAAATGTCATGAAGTCCGAGCTTTGTCATTGAAAGATTTGTCATCACAGATCGATTATTCGTTTGACAACTTGCGGACCTAGATATCAGTGTCAGTTGGAGTAATATCAATCAAAATTTTCATAGAATTCATAGAGGTAGAATTAAGATGTCTAAAATACTGGTGTGTGCACTTGTCAAATTTTGAATGGAAACGTCATTTTCCTTTTTGGGACATGGCGACTGTTTATTTTTATACTCACATGAGAGAGCCACAAGGCATTTCATTCATAAATTTACATCGCAAACGCTTGACATTTGTTGAAATTTTAAATCAAATTAACCTCAAAAATGAAAGAAATTTATTTTATTCCCCTGAAAAATTAACTAGACAAATATTTCATGGATTTCACTGATTAACTGGCTTTTAAATAAATATTCTTGTGATGCGAGTTCTGATCAAGTAATACTTTCAATTAGTATGGTTTATCCATTTTTTTTTTCTAATACATTGAAGTATGATTTCTTTCACTAATACATGGTCTCTTGCTCAAACATATATTTTCAGTATTATTCTATAAAGATTTTACAAGCCTGATTTATGGTTAGTTGATGCTCATTTATGTATGTTTTATTAATTTCTGATCTGATCATTTTGGATAAGCAGGAAAAGGTTTGTAATATCAGTAGGAATGTTTTCTATTGGGCTTGGGAAGGAATGATATGGGAGGTCCGGTTCAAAGCAGTTACTATAGGATGGCATAGGTGATTTGGGAGCTCTCTTTCTGTAATGATGAAAAAATATGTATTCTCATTCTCGAAAAGTTTAAATTGAACATATAAAGTAAAAAATTTCAATATATATATATTATTCTTTTGAACTTTTGGCTCACAATATTTGGTTAGCAAACAATAAAGCATATAGAGCAGGGGTTAGTGACGGGGTGCCATACAATTCGGCGTATGACATAAAAGCCTACGGAAAAAACCTCAGTAAAAATAAAATCTGGCTCCCGCCAAAGTGTGAAAGTACAAAAATAGGCTGAAATATATTTAGGGACTTCTTTCTTCAAGAGTGGTCTTCTATTGATGGACACAGAGGCTTCTTCAAGTTGTCCACATCGAATCTGGAAATAAAAAGACAAAAGCAGAAAAAAGAACTGATTTGATCAATTATATCTATGAAAATAAATGTTTGAAATGCGTATATCTTTTGAGGATTCTTGAAACGCAGGCATTATATTTAGTTGTTACTTGATATAGAACATTTCACTTGAGTCATTAAAAAAATCATTTCTACTCACTTTTGGCACACTGAAAGTTCGTGAATTTTCATCCTCAGCACTAGACTGTCCACATAAAATACAAAAACGCATTATAAAAAATGGATAATCACTTTTCACACACTTTTATACAAAAATTCCGAATAATGCAATAAATAATTTATTCTAATCAGAAACTGACATTCGAATAAATTTGAGTGGCGCTACCTGGCGGAGAGAAAATGAAAGAATCCCCATGTCGCCAAACCTGTAAGTCAAAATCGGAGGAGTGCACACACCAGTATTTTAGACATCTTAGGTAGAATTCGATGTCGATGACGTTGTCAAAATTCAGAAAAGCACAGACGTAATATTAATCAAAAAATTTTTTATCATAGTGAAAGAATTTGATGGCGTTGTCAAAACTGAGAAGAGCAATGACGTAAGTTTTTAGGAGAAGCATAGAACAAAATTTGGTGAAAATTATGAGTAGTTATTTTCAAATTGAGATAAGGGTTTGTTTATTCATTAGGCTTTCATATTTGCATCACATTGTCCCATAGTACGAAAAAAGACTATTGTTCACCCGATCAGAGAGCTTTATAGATTTGTTATGGTTTGAATATTTACTCGCATGTACCTCAACAAGAGCGCCGAAGCAATCTGACCTCACGTCAGTGCTTTCTAAATTTTTTATCTGAAAAGAGTGCTTGAAGATTTGCTAGAATGTATCTCCGTAAATATTGTGGTAGCTAGAACAGCTTGATGATGAAAGCGTTTAAGCATCTGTTTCTCATGTTCGATAACACGAGGGACCACATTTTCAATTCTGTCATTTTATGGGTTTAAAAATAAATAACTCGAACTGAAAATGAATTTGATGCATATACACTATTGTACTGAAGATCTACCATTTTGACTATAATGGCACCGACATAAAATGAAGATCTAAGGCGTCGGAAAATTCTATTTTCAGTACATTTTGAGTTTCAAGTTGAAGTACTCACTAGACGTTCAAGTAGCACTACTGTACAGGGTTCAAATATTCTCTAAGCCCTGACATTTCCGGTTATACAGGGTACGAAATAAATTGGTCAAAAATAAAGAGACAAATGGAGATATAAAACATCCATAAAAATTATTCATTTGAATCGCACAGGGGGGGCTATTTCTTTGAATAGGAGCTTTGTTGTTTTCAAATCAAGAGTGAAGCCTCGTCACTGAACATTCTACTGGTCCCAAAATCATATTTATTCATGTTGGGTAACGGCGTTCTCATCCCTGTTACCCCCATTCCCTATGCTAGGGAAATAACGTTTGGTTAATTCAGATTATTAATCTCAATTAAGGCCTTTTTGAATTCGTTTCGCATGATGAAGACTATTTCATTCATTTAACAGTGGCGTATGAGTGGATGGACACTCGAAAAATAATTCCATATTTCCATTCAAAATGGGAATTGTGTTCGATGGTCTCAAAATTGGAGTTAATATAGGACTTCAAATAATATAGTAATAAAGTTCAAATAAAGAATGGTATAAAAAAATCTTAGCCTTTGATGTGGCTTCAAGATGAATGAATGACATCTACTTTAGATGGATCTTGGTAGTATTAGTTCGCTTACAGCATGCACTTTCACCAAATAATAATATTCATTAACATTTTCAAGCGGGAAATATAATACAAGCGGATTGAGCGGAACTTAGTGAGCGAGTGCTTTTTGACACTTACAGTACTTTTGGGACTTTCCCCAGCGATCTTCCATAAGTTTATGCAAAAATTTCTTCTTTAGCGGTCTCGTATAATATAATAATTAAGTATCGTTCCTGATCCTTCAAGAATTTTCCCCTGATCTCCAAGGGGATGAGATGAGATAGGAGATACCCGATACGAGTTCAGAATGCTCGACTTTGGAAAACAATTTTGTTTCATCAACAAATTACGAACAATTGAGTTAATAATAGATCGCTCTGCTTTTCGCCAGTATCTGAAAAACTTATAGAGATAACTTTAATTTGAAAATGAGATTCATAAAAAAAAGAGAGACACCCGAGAATGAATCCTAACTCCCGGAACTGTAGGACCTATGCTTGAAATTCTTTGGATTGGGTCTTACTTCCGGATGAAGAGTCCGGGATCAAACTTGATTATGTCCGGCCGAATACACCTTTCTTCCGAAGGAGATGAGCTAGAATTTTTGCATATCTTCAGAATAGATCATTTGTCCAAATATCTCGTTATTCGTTGTTGAACCAAATCTGTCGAATGGTTCGGCAGGAGTTAATATCTGAAATCTGGTTCCCCTCAATAAATTCTTGAATATCCATCCAATCAATTCATTACTAGTAATATGTTTGAATGAAGTTGAAATGAATGGGTTTACAAAATTTCGTGGAAACCGTAGGTCACTCTAGAAAATTTCAAAATAATTCCTAAAAAATATTTTCTCGAATACAGATTTCTGTAACATATCCATCAGAGATCAGCAAAATTTGGAGAGTACATTGAGGTTATTGATACCCAGGACATCCTTGAATTTCAGCCTCGATTTCAGCTTTATACTATATGAAGAGGTTTAATGATTAAAAATTTTGATGTCATTGAGGAGCTTAGATTGCAATTGTCTTTGACTTAATCATTTAGTACTTATTAGAGATCGTTGATTGGAACATTCAAAGTATCTTTCACGAATTTGTCAAATATAATTTCCAATTTAAATTATTTTGAGCTCAGAATTGCTCTATCAATCAGTTGATTAAGCGACCAACCCAGCATATATTTTTTTCGATTTTATAAATAAGTTGTCAAAATATCAGAATATTCAGTTTAATCCAATTCTATTCCTTAGTTGTCCTGAAGAAAATCTCAGGGCCTTTTTTTTCTTGATTCGAACTGAATTGAATAAGTTAATTCAGAAAAGAGGAGCTCACTGCAAAAAAGTATCTATTTTTATAGGAAAGATAATAATTCTTTCGGTTGATTTCAAGGGCTTAGGTCAAAACTTAAGGAAAACTATGAGTGATTACTCGTAAGTTGAGATATATAAGTTTGTTCATTCTTTCACATTCTTCGCAGCAGTTCTTTCAGTATCACACTACTCCAGAATCCAGGAAAAGACTATAAAACAAGCCAGTTAAAGCTCCTGATATCACGTCAGTGCATTTCTACGTTTTTATCACGAACATGAGCATTTGAATTGTGATATTTATTGAACTATTAACTTGAGTATTATTCCCTCTCATGGAGCTAAGAATAGATTTCTGTAAGAAAGAATAAATGCCTTAAATTGTTTTATTCATAACTCATTCAATTTGGTTGTTTACTGAATTTTCATTATTTTCAACCTGAATAAATTGTTAATAGTGTAGCAAAATGTAAAATTGAATCACTTTTTTACGAAAATGATCTTGCTATAGAAAATTAATAATTAACCCAATGATAATACTTTTTTAACCTTTTGGGAATAATTAGAAAGAAAATGGAATTTCTTTTCTCCTAATTGTTTATACTTAACTATTTATACAAGAGGTCATTTTCTCAAATTATTCAATCTCAGTCATTGTTTTTGGAGAATATTATTGAACCAACATCACGGATAAAATTACATAACTATATTTTTGGAACACCGTGTAAGATCAAAAATCCAACAAATTCAGTTAGGAGAGCAAAAGCAATTGCGTGTAGTATTGACATGCGATTTTGCGTACGCCTATGTCCTCTGTATCCTAATCGCCCTATAGCAGAAACCCACCACGATAATTATAACGCAACGTCGAATCAATTGTTTCCCGCTTTTAATAGAAGTCCCCCCTTCGTGTATGGAATTGTCGTTGTACTAAAACATTTCAGCTAGAACTGGAGTTATAATGCCGCTCGTGAGCAATCCGTTCGTCCTGATATGCAAATACCAGAAGTGAAGGATCATCCCTCGATTCAACCAATTTTGTCATTTCTAGATGGAAATAAGCCTTCATTTAGGTAATATACGGGGTCTGATACCCACTTCGATGATGAATTGAGCGAATCCTTGAGGGTAGCGATTTTTGATTAGATTTCAGCCTCTAAAATATTTAATTTTCAATTATAAGTTTACACGAATGAAATATAAGTATGCTCCAAACCAGAATGGAAAAATTTTTTCCTTCATAAGCAGTGTTAAGATTTGTAACGGTCATGGAACTGCAATATCCGAAGTACCCCAATTAGTTTCGAAAGTGATAGAATTTACAACGAGGTACTTTCAGTATGAGTTTATGACCGGATGACCAAGAAATAACTAGATCTTTATATTTGAACCTTTGTCGAATGCTGGAATTCCGCCTGGGTATTTTCGGGAAAGGCCAGAATTGTTTTTGCACGTTTTGCACTTTCCGTTTATTTGGTCAAACCGTTTTTACGCCCCTTTTTGAAGAGAGAGAGAACTTGTATATACTTCAAGGTTTTGTTTGATTTAACCAGTTAACATAAATAGAACTAAGGTTAAGACTTAGAGAAATATTTACAACATTTCTAGTGAGTGTGTTAACTCATTGTGGTCGTAAGAGGAGGTTATATGTGCCATCCAGACATCCGAGGTGTACATAGTGTAAATAAAGTTTTGAGTTGTACAACCTCTTTTCAATTAAAGGGATTTTTCATTAATTTGGGAAATCCAGTCCAAGAAGAAACCGGAAATATCCGACGAGTCCTTCTTGCACTCTACATCTCGTAGAAACTGTGTTACCAATCTCCGGTCCACAAATCCTCAGAGACTCTGTCAGTCTGTCGATTTCGGAGTTACGAGAAAACAAGCAGCTCAGATGGATTTTGATGGTTTCACCAGATTGCCACGAAAGTTCAGGTTCCTTGATTTCAGAGTCGCCAATAGATGAAACACATTAATTCTTGTAATCTTTCAGAAACCATAACGCTGGTAAATTTGATTTTTTATAGATTGTATTTTCTATTGTTAAATTGAGCCAATAAAGTCGTTTATAGTTATTTAGCAATCCTGCTGACAATGTGAGAAGGAGCATATAATTGTCAATCCCAACGATTAGATAGTCGACATGAGCCGAATTGAATGAAACATTCAGCGACGCCACAAAAGATCCTTAGACAAATTCGCAAAATCGTAATCCATCATTCGGTGGAACGATCAGTGTTGTCAATTATTCTAAAGGGAATTTTCACCCCAAACGTCACTTGTCCCCTCCATCTTCAAGCAAAGGCACGTTCTACCACTCGTTTTTATTGCCAAGCAGATCTGTACGTCGAGACAAACTGCATGAACCCGATTTTAATCTGATTACGTGAAGTGTTTGTGCTCTTTTTCTTCGGAAATATGAGCTCACTGTCAGGGACGGTGGATTATAATCATTCGAGGTTGAATGATAAAAGACTCCTCTGAGTGATAACTTTTCTCCGTTTGTGAACTTGCGGCTTTCATAAATTTCCCTTTTTCTTTCGTCGAATTTGTTTTATCTTCCTCATGTTCTATTAAATTAAACTAATAGAACAGCATACTTTCATTTTGCTCAAATGTCTGTAATTATCGAATGTCGAGCCGAAAATGGTCTGAATCGATTAGATCCGACTTCCTTACAAAGAATCCGTGGTCAAACCCAAGTATGTCCAAGGAAATGAGCTAGAGTTTTCATATTTTTATAAAAGGTCAATTGTTCAAGTATTCAGGTTACCCGTTGAATACTTCAGCAGTTATGATCATCTAAAAATTGTTTTACACAATAGCCTCCAGACTATTCATCCGATCAAGTTCTCACTTGAAAGTTGTTTGATTGAGAATGGAACAAATAGGTTTGCTTGATTTCGTAATAATCGTAACGTTAGAAATTTTGTTTTTAATTCTCATCACTTTTTTTTTCAAATATATCCCTAATATATCATAATATGTTCTTCATTGATCCGCAATTTTAAATGTATATCGAGTTTATTGTTATATTGCATAGCCTGAAGTTTCATCATCTTAGCGTTCTATCAGGAGGTTTTATAATTTATATGAAGAAGTTCAGGAAATGAACTAAAGTATGGATAATTTTTTTTGTAATGTGTAATGGTACACATAGAGGATGGATTAATAAGTACCCGCGTTTGCAAAGAAAAGTCAGTTTTAGAAATATTTCAATTTATTTCTCAACATAGCCTCCTTTCAACTAGATAAACTAAGCCCAACGAGAAACAAACTTTTTCGTGCCATCCAAAAAGATTTGCTGGCGTGAAGCGCTTTCCACCTAGCCATTTTTCATGTTTGGAACCAAGAAGAAGTCACACAGTGCCAGATCTCGTGAATATGGTGGGTGAGGTAGCAATTTGTAGCCCACTTCGACTAGAAATATACAGTAAATAATCAATTTACAAAAAATTTCAATATCGAGGGAAAGAATAAACGAACCAACAATAATTATGCAACAATTACTCATCAAGTTATGAAAATACATTGAAAGAATAAATTAGAATATTAGTGACAGATAAATCAATTTAAGCATGAAATGCATTAGATTTATACTTTTATGACAGAAACAATTTCTAAAAGTCTATTTTCTTTTAGATACTTTTTCGGATGCCATCTTCATTATTGGATCATAAGATCTTATTGTTTTTTTTTCCCAATAAAATTTTATAAATAGTTCTGTCATAAAAGTACAGAAATAATATCATGGCAAAATCAATAAAACTTATTAACTGAAATTCCTTGAATTTGGCGTTTCAACGGTAAATCTCACATATCCGTTGAAGTATTCTAGGAATCTTCTGATAGACGATTTTTATGAAACCTACTATAAGTGGAATACCCAAAACTATAATCAATGATCATGAGCAGTTCACTTATATATAAATACCTTGTTGCCTCAAAGTTTCTTCAGGAGTTCTGGAGGGTAGACAAAGTATGCTTACATAATCTGAAAGATTATTGAAATTACAAAAATGATAATCATAGGGAGTAGAATGAATTACTTGGCAAATGAAGTGTTGGTAGAGCAAATCTTTTCAGCTTTCTATGAGGGTCTATACAATCCATATGAAAATGCTTTATGCAAATAACACTTTTGGATGAATGAAGACATGGATTTCTGATTCTTTCCAACCAAACATTTCTAACACCCTCAACTTGTGTAATGAAAAACCTAGAAAGAAAACAGTGTAAGAAACTGTCCCAAATTTTTACTAATCAGAAATTACTACATGAATATGAAAATGCTACAGAAAATATTAATTCACAGTACATTTTTAGTGAGTTATAAGTTAATCCAAAACTACTACTTATATGAATGCAACACATACCTTTTGACATTACTATCACTGTAGCAATTGGGAACACAGCAAGAATAAACCATTTCAATTAAATTAAATTGAATAAGTTGAAAATGAATAAACCATTTCATTCAACCAGTTCATGCTCATCATAAAATAGTTTCTTACTCTTCATAAAGTCCACCAAGAGTGAGGTCCGATAAAATCCGTTTTTACCGATCACTACTGAGAAGTCCTAGTTTACCGATCCGAGCTTTTGAGACGACAACAGATGTCTCTACCGCTCGTCGAAGAAAAACGTGACCACCTTTGTAGTAGGCGAGTTCCCACCCCCTGGTTAGTGGCGACCATTGAGGAATGAGCCAGTGCGTTCTCGTGGTGAAAGAGCAATTTTGTTCGATACGGAAGGGTGCGTTTTTTCTTAAAAATAGTCATATCGATCCAATAATTCACTGTATTATTGCATTGTTATTATCTTTCCCGTTTCCAACTAGGTAATGAGGATTATTCCTTGGGAATCCCAGAAAACAGTGACAGCGGTCCACTATTAGCAAACGGGGAACCCATTTTGACGATAGCTTCTTCGATAGCGGGGTGGTCCTAGTCGGACACTGATGTTCGGTCCCGTTTGAATTCATTGATCCAACATATGATGGTCGTCATCGACGGTGCAGGATCCTCAAAAACAGCTACCTACCTACCGATCTTTGATTTCCTCGATCGCGTACCCTTCCAAATACCGGTATAGAATCACTGATCGGTATTGCCCTGTTTCCATTTCTCAAAATAATACGAAGTTGTTTACTATGAAATCGGCAAATCAAAACCATTCTATGATTTGCTGCGAAATTTCACCCCTGTGAAGTTAGCAGCCGAAATTGAAATTGTGACTGCTGGGTCGAACCAGCCGGAACTTCGTTTATGGGCACACCTTTGGAATGTATTGAAATCTCCAACTGATTTTTAAAGAAAAAAGAAACAGAGGGGTTTAGACCTTACACTGTCATGCGGATTATAATCCTCTGGAGTCTCTTCATTAATCTTGAGTATATCATATCTATATTGAATATTAAATCAGAATTATTATATTAAAGATTCGAAACAAATATGAAAAAGATGTTGTTGAACCATAAGAAGAAAATAATATAAATAATCAGAATCAAGACTTGGAATTGAATATAATTCTAGGATACACCAACGAATGTATATTCGGTCTCGTCCAAACTACTCAACTAATACTATTTCGGAGAATTCGTACTTTGTCCAACTACTCTCTATCATCTCTAAATCGCCCACAAGCCGTCAATATAACGAGAAGTTTGTACTTTTTACAATTAATCTTATACGCCGGGATGGATAGTGCTCAAGTTCAAAGTTGCCAAAAGGGTTGAAGAAAGAGTTGTTTCACCTTGAAAATTTGGTATGTTGAAGAAAATAAGCCGGAAATCGCTTACGTGCCATTAGTGTATCGGAAAATTAATACTTTGTCGAATTACCCTTATATGTCGGGATGGATAGTGCTCGGTTTCAAAGTTGCAGAAAATATTGAAGAAAAATGTTTTACCCTGAAAATTCGGTGTGATTTAGTCTAATTCGCTAGTATTCAATAGAGAAATAATTTAAATTGTTGAAAAGACTTCAGTGGATCATATTCCGCATGAAACTATAAAATCTAAACCACTCTGGTTCATTTTTCTTCAAAATTAATTTGATATTTCCAAAGGTATGCGCATAAACAAAGTTCCGGCTGCTATGACCTAGCCACCGGAATTTCTATGGCTCTATCTGATGGTATACAAATTTTTTACCTACATTTCCCTCTGTTGCTTAACACTAGTACTTATCAATCTAACCTCACTTCAGGAATTTCTAATTTTTTTCGTATTTTCTTTGTTTTTGTTGTATCATACTCTCTCACAGTCGAGCAAAAGACTTCAAAATATCAGGAGCATCAGCTCCGTATCTGACAACAGTGTTGTTCTCCCTTTATTCTACATTCAATTTATTTTATGTATTTGAAAATAAATTTGAAAGCAATGATTTGTCACGGTTTTGAATTCCCGTGCCAGGATTTTTCTTTTTATTTAGCCTGATTGAAACTAAAAATGCCTCCGCCAATGGTTCCTGTGATATTCGAAGACCGCAAGTACGATCGCGATGTTTTTTTTTTTGTAATATTAATGCTCTGAAGATTATCGATAGATCGACAGATGTGAGATTTGATACGCACGTATTTCATTTATTGTTTGGCTTTTCCAGCGAAGATATTGAACGTTTTATACGGAGATAAAGTTGGAAAAGTTTTGTTTCAAATATTGAATTGTGCTCGTACCTTTCGTTTTACCTTACCTGGAGTACAAAACAATACGACTTTGTCGGATTTTTACAATCAAACAATTACAGTTAGCCTGCCCAACATCCTGTAAGTACTTTCGAACGTTTGCCTTTTTTTTTTTTTTTTTTCTGAGGTTTCTTGTTTATTTATTGCAGAAGGCTTTTATCCATTACTATAACTTATAGTATTTGATGGTCAGTACTTCTCTCGGCTTGCGATTTTTATTGTATTTGTGTGCTGATTGCAAATTACCACCGTTTTTCGTTGATTACGTCACTGCCAGAGCACCTGTGGGCCATCAACCACTGAAAACCGTGGGGGCGAAGACAGTCATCCACCCACTTCTAAAATAATTCAGAAGAGTTTCCTGACGTCTGGGAATATCATTTTGTTGGAGAAGAGAGTGGTGATAACTCAGCTAACTCGAGGTCAGATAAATTCTCTTATAAATATAATAGTTTTCGTTGGATAAAATTCCATCCTGTATCAACCTTATTTAATTGTCGATCAAGTATTTTGATCGCTCTTTTTTATTGTGTTTCAATTAATGAACATTTGTAAGAACAATTTTATTGGAAACTGAGTATAACGTTATACGAGGGTACCGCAGAACAAAGATTTCCTTGTCATAGTTTATTGGAACAATACAGATCTCTTTTGTAATTGTTTTACACATCAAAGTTGGAATAGAGAGCATTGGACTATACATATTTTGCGTTTCAGTTGTTGAAGTTTACATTTTTTTTTATGCTTCGTGGTTGGTATCAAATGGATCACTAAAGGAAAAGGACTACTTAAAATAACCACGTGGCGCCCTTAAATGAAATAACAATAAATATTCATATATTGTGCAATTCCACCCCTGACTCTCCGACTGAAGGGCATTCCTTTTTTTGTTTTTGTCACTTAATCTTTCAACTTAAGAAGCGTATTTAGAACACCTTATTTATTGATTTGTTTTAATGATTGTGAAGGGCTATTCGGGAGTTTGTGACAGATTTCAATCCTGTAGCTTTTCACCACTCCTTTGATGATTTTAATGTATTGCTGTTAGTTTGGTTCTTTTTCACCGTCGTTGCTCTTGATAGGTAATCACAGATCAACTCTATAATGGATAACCTCTGCGAGTCCCTCGTTATGTCATCCTTAAGTTATGGATTCGTTGTGTTTTATCCTTGCCTGGATTCAATCACTAAGTACAGACTGCAGAAAGTCCAGAATGCGTGTTGTCGATTCATATTTGGTCTACGAAAATTTGACAGAATTTCAAGTAGAATAAATCAACTCAAGTGGTTGAGAGTTGATGTTTTATTTGTCTTGCAGTTGGCTGCTTTGGTCTGTAGGATTTTGTCAACATCTGGCCCTTCATATTTGCGTGAGAAGTTGGTATTTCGAGGTGATGCCCATGGTGTATCTGTGAGACATAGGGATCGGCTTATGTTGCCAAGGTTTAGGTCGGCCGTGTTTCAGCGATCTTTCACATATCAGGCGGTTAGTGTTTATAACAGCTTTCATAACTTTTTTGAATGTTATTCGGTGAATGTTCTGAGGAAGCAATTGAGAGCTTTTTTTTATTATTACGCCAATAATGTTAATTTGCTTGCATATATAATGTATCTTGTTTTTGAGTAAGAATCTCTTTTTTTTATTTTTGTACATGATTTGTTTATTTTTACTGATTGCTTTATATGTATGTTGTATTTTTTTATGGTCTTCATCGAAAAATTGAGGTTGAGTGGAATAGCGTAAGCTAAACTCCGCCTCTGAATTGTATTTTATAAAATACATAATAAAGGCCCTTTATTATTATTATTATTATTATAATAACCTCTGAAAATGTTGTAAAAGAATGCGTAATTGTTTTTTCTTGCATTTCACTGCATATTTATTTGTTCTGGTGTTCAGTTGAAGTCGGTTCTTTTTTCGTTAAAGATTTCATTTTTTTGTTACGCAAATATGCCTGGTAGTCCACCAGTATCACTTTGAAAATTATTGATTCAAACGGTTAAGATTGTTTCTATTGAATGGTCTAATGTAGCCCCAAACCGTGGATGGATTTTTCGCGGTTAGATTCAGATTCATTTTCCTCAAGTATTGTTTATACATTGTTGCCAATATCAAACGTGGTATCTGTCATACCTTGAAAAACAATATCGTATCAAACAGGTGGAACTGGGGTTTGAATCGAAAATCAAATACACCGCCGAAGCGAAGCGTCGACATATCCATCAATAATACGGGTTTAATATAACGTGAAATCCATTAATGTTACATGGCAGCCAGCCTCGCTTCTCAAACAAAACTGAGCAATATATATTGATAAGACGAAGGAGGCCTTCCGGATGGATGCACTTTCATAAATCAGTTTCTAGCGGGAAGAGCGGTTTTCTTATATTGTATATCAGGGCCCTGAAACAATGAGAAGAAATAAAGCAGAAAAAATGGTCGACTGAGTGCTCGCGTATAGGACTTTATTGCTTCCGTAGAATTGAAACTTATCGTTGTTTACCGCAATTACAGGAGAGAATGGCTCGCCCCTTGACCAAATGGCTATTAAATTCACCGTTAAGGTCGTTGTTGATTGCCGTTCCTGATTTTGATCGATATGAGAGGCCATGATGTGTTTTATTAGGAATTTGTTGGCGTTTTGTCGATAGGAAGAGATTTAGTTCGGGAAACTTCCTTAGGCGGGGTTTTTATTGACAGCTATATCGAGATTAATAAATCCTTGCAACCCTAATAAAATAATGTTGGAGTTGGTGCATTGTTATGATATTCATTCGGCGACAGAATGATGTGGATGCTGTTGTGCAATTTACCAGGTATACCGGTATGAAGTGAGCGTCAAGATACAATGGTTTCGATAGGGAACATTCGTTGTAAACTGGCCTCAATTTTTTTTTGTTGTTTGTTATGAAACCTGTGAAACATATTTAGTATACATCAAGTCGTGAAACGGGCAACATCATATTTCTTCATCGTGTTAAAAATGTCGAATTTTGTACCAGAAAGTGATGTTCTGCGGAAAGCAGTAATTTTTTGTTTTCTTTTGAAGAAAAGTGTTGCATAGTCGTATCGAATGCTTGTCGATGCATATGGTGAACCTGCAAAAGATTGTTTCAACGGTTCAGAAATAATGATTTTGATGTGGAAATGGAGAACTTGGAAGTTTGAAAATGCCTAATTGCGAACGATTTTGGATGGAGATGATACTTCGAATGCAAAGCAAATGGCAGAAATGTTACATGTTGCACAACAGACAATTTCTGAGCCTTTGAAAGCTATGGAAAAGATCCAAATGTGTGGAAAATGGGTGCCACATGAATAGATTGAAGGAAATATGGAAAACCGAAAAAACACTTGTGAAATTTTGGTTCAAAGACACGAAAAAAAATCGGTTTTGCATCGTATGTTACTGACGATGAAAACTGGATTTATTTCAAGAATCCTAAACGGAAAAAATCATGGGTTAATGCGGGACAACCATCAACATCGATTGCAAAAACAGATCGATTCGGCAAGAACACAATGCTGTGTGTTTGGTTGGACCAGAAAGGTGTGTTGTACCACGAACTCCTAAAACCTGGTGAAACCGTTAATACTGATCGCTACCGACAATAAATGATCAATTTGAGCCATGCAAAGAGAAACGACCAGAATGGGCCAGAAGACACGGCACGGTAATTTTGCTCTATGACAATGCACCTGCACACAAAGCAAAACCAGTTCGGGATATAATCAAAATACTTGACTAGGAGCTGCTACACCACACGCAGTATTCACCACACTTGGCTTCTTCCGACTACCATTTGTTTTCATGTATGGGACATGCATTGGCTGAGCGGCACTTTGATTCATACGAGGAGGTCGAAAATTGGGTGCCTGGTTGGTTTGCTTTGAAAAACGAACACTTTTGTTTGCATGGTATCCACAAATTGCCAGAAAGGTGGTCAAAATGTGTGGAAAACAATGGCCAATACATTGAATGAAAGTTTTCAATTAACAATTAGTGTTTTATTTAAAAAAATGCTCATTTCATATCGGTATTGCTGATAATTTGCACCTTACCTCAGAGGAATTAAAGAAATAAAGACCATAAGCCTATACATGGTGTTCCTAAATTGAACGTACAAATGGAAAGGAGAGTTTTTTCAACTAAATTTAAGAAAAAAACATGGGGTCAGGAACCTTTTGTTTTCGATATTCTGAGTGTTGAAGTTTGAATTTTTTTTCTCGTAGTATCTTCACTTTACAAGACCAACTGAAATTATACGTAGATATTGCATTTGAGAGTTCTTACCACCTGACATGACAAGTTATATAGCAGGATATTCTTTCTGGAACACTGTTACCTGTTTTCCTTCTCATTTTTGTTTGGTGGGCCACTGCTAATTTGAAAGAATGTAAAGAGAAGCTTTGTTGTTATATTAAACTTTTCTGTCTCATGTACTTTTGTCGTATCTGCCATCGGTTTCGAGAGAAAAAAAATGTCGAATGATTCTTTCGAAATCCTGAGAAAAATCTTAATTATGATACGAAAGCCAGTTTGTTAGCTATGGTGAATGAATGCATTATTAGTTTTCACATAATTTTTTCTGATCTGCATCGATGATTCATAAAGATGCGATAAACTCGTATAATCATTACAAATAAGTAATACAAGAAACGTAAAACTCAAAAAAAAAAAGTCATTACAATGAAAATATGTAACCACATTGGACTGAATTAGATCAAATGCTGAAAATGTGGTTCCCCAACTCCTATACAAGCTTCTGTACTTCGTCGCATAGACGATCTGACTCTCGGTGTATTCATAACTATATCAAACACTCCTATTATACGATTTCTCAGTTGTTCTACGGTGTCCACTAACATCGAGTATTCTAGAGATTTCAGGTGGCCCTATAAAATGAAATCTAAACTGTTTCAGTCTGGGAATCTGGCTGGCCATAACTGAGGTCTCCCTCATCCCGTCCAATCATCCTGTTTTCATAAATGTCGTCCAAATATTACCTTGCCAAAACTAAAAATGAAAACGTAAATCGTCATGCATGAACCACATTCTTAGCGTAAGAGATATATCTTCCAATAACATGGAAAAATATTTTTATAAAAAATGTCTATATGATTGACCTGTTAGTCGTTCGGGCAAGAAGAAAAGACCAATCAAATGATCACCATCCCACACATTTAGTGAAATCTGCTGTTTTATATAGGCGGATTCTCTTCGAACCATATGTGTTCATTATGAAAATTTATAATTAGTCTTTGAAATACAGGCTTCATCAGTGAATAATAGAATTTAGCAATCAAAATGTATATTGTTCAATATTCTACTAAGGTAGCAGTCACAAAAAATTAATGTTCGGATGAAAATCTCGAGGCAGGAGAGCTTGGACCCTCTGAATGTGATAAGGATATAGCACAGAATCCCTGAAGAAAATAATGTGTTGTCATTTAATGGTTAGTTTCATTTTAAGGTATTCATTATTTGGTCTTGAATATTTGAGGTATTCCAAACGACAAGAACTTGAAGAATGAAAGATATTTTGCATGGTTTTCGATGGAGTTGATTTGTTTTTATGAGAAGAGAATTTGAGCTTCGAGGAAAATTTGAGGAAAACTGTGGTTAGTAAGGCTGAGTATATTGATGGGATGAATGATTTGGATGGTTATAACATGGAATCTAGGTTCAAGGTGGTTCATACTAACATCAGGAGCATAGAAAAAAACTTTGATGAATTCAGGTTACTATTGAAAACGTATTCTGGAGAGTTTGACATGATAGTTTTGACTGAGACTTTCACTGTCTTGGATGTGGATCTTTATGGTATAGAGGGATACAGATGTTTTTATAGTGGTGGAACATATAATAGAAATGATGGCGTTATTGTATATGTTCGGGATGGTATTCAGTGCACACATAAGATAATTTCTATAGGAGATATAAAAGAATTGGAAATAGATGTGAGAATAATGGGGATGACTATTAAAGTTACAGGCATTTATCGTTCTCCACAAGGTTGTCAGAGAGAATTCAATGAAAATTTATTTGAATATATCGAGAAGACAAAATCATGGGATTACCACGTTGTAGTTGGGGACATAAATATAGATCTATTATCAACTAGTGAAAATATTGATGAATACAAAAACTTGTTTGGCGTTTTTGGTTATAGCTCTTACATAAATGATGTAACCAGGCCTGCTGGAAATAGCTGTTTGGATCACTTCTTTCTGGGATGTCGTCGCCCTCCTCGGGAACAGAACAAAGTTTTTATTGTTCGTACAGACGTTACAGATCATTATACAATTGTATTATGTCTTGATTTTGAGAACCCATCTAGGCGAAAAAGTATTACATATAAAAATTTTGTGGACTATTCTAAGCTGAAAAATGATTTGAGAAAAATAAACTGGGGTGAGTTAATTGGGGGAAAGGATGTGAACGCTTTCACAGAATGCTTCATTAAAATACTGGCTCGTTATACACAGAATAACACAACAAGAATGAAACAATCATACAGAAAATCAGGAAAGAATGATTGGATTACTCCTGGCCTTTTGAAGTCCATAAATTACAAAAATAATTTGTACAAGAAGATGTTGAAAGATCCTACCAACATAGGACTGAAAAATGATTATGTCAAATATCGAAATACGAGGGCCATTCAGAAACTAACCTCCGATTGGTCACAGTGTGGGTAGTGGGGGGGGAGTAGCGCGCCATCTGTGCATTCACGCGCTCAGCAGGTCAGTCGGCATCAAGCCGTAGTCGAGTGAACATCGTACCTGCGCTAGTTTAGTTTTTGTGGCAGTTTGAAATGTGTGCTGCAATAGAAAATCCCGCCAAATGTGAGGTGCGTGATGTTATAAGGTTTTTTACAGCCAAAGGATACTCTGCAGCAGCTATTCATCGTGAGCTTTGTGCCGTGTACGGACCAAAATTTATGAGTGAAGGAGTTGTCCGTGAATGGGTACGTTTATTTAAAAGTGGACGAGAAAACGTTCATGATGAAGAGAGGAGTGGTAGACCATCATTGGTGACTGACGAACTCGTTCAGACAGTTGATGCAAAACTTCGTGAAAATCGAAGAAATGGCTCGGGTCCCAGCGGTTTGATGACGACGAAGAGCTCAAAGATGCGGTCACAGGCTGGCTCAAGGCACAAGCTGGTGATTTTTATGCAGAAGGAATTTCAAAGCTTGTGAAGAGATACGATAAGTGCCTCAATCGTAATGGAGACTATGTCGTAAAATAGTGCAAAGATGTAGTTGTAAGATGTATATATTAAAATATTTTTACTTAACTTGGTGTATTTTTTTCAATTAACCGGAGGTTAGTTTCTGAATGGCCCTCGTATATTGAACGGACTGATTAAAAATGCAAAAAGAAAACATATTAATAACTTCATAAAGGATAATTACTCAAAGACAAAGTCGCTCTGGTCCTGCGTTGACAACATATGCGGAAAACATGGACCAAAAACGGATATCGAAATGATAAAAAGTTCAAACGGACAAGAACTAAAATTAAAGGAGCAGATGGTGGAAGAGTTAAATAATTATTTCAATAGCATAGGTGAACAACTTGCAAATAATATAGATGAGGTCACGGACAGGGAAAGAGGTGAAAGATCAACTGATAAAACACTCTTTATGTTTCCTACTGATGAAAATGAAGTGAAAAAAATTATCTCCGAATTGAAATGTAGGGGAGCGCCAGGTTATGATGGTTTCAGTGCGGAACTATTAAAAAATGTCAGTGAGGAAATTGGAAGACCGATTACGCTGCTTGCGAATCTATGTTTTGAAACAGGCGAGTTCCCGGATAAACTTAAAGCAGCTGTTATCAAACCAATATTTAAATCAGGGGATAAAACTGATGTATCAAACTACCGACCAATATGTTTAATATCAAACATTGCTAAAATAATAGAAAAATTAATTAAGGTCCGTATCGTGAATTTTTTGGAAAAATACAAAATCCTATCTGAAAACCAATTCGGATTTAGGACAGGCAAGTCCACTGAAGACGCTATTGGAACACTAATAGAAAGAATATATAGTTGCTTGGACGGAAACAAAGTTGGTATGTGCGTTTTTGTAGATCTCACCAAGGCTTTTGACACTGTGTCACATAAAAAATTGCTTCGAAAACTATACTTAAGCGGCCTCAGGGGAAAATCATATAAGTTGATGAAGAGCTACTTAACAAGCAGGGTACAACAGGTGGAAGTAGCGGGCACAAGGAGCAGTCCAAAAAAAGTGAAATATGGAATACCACAGGGATCAGTGTTGGGACCTATATTATTTATTATATATGTAAACAGTTTCCTGCTTAAAAAAAAAAAGGAAAAGCCATCAGTTTCGCGGATGACACCGTTATCGTGTACGAGGGTAACACTTGGGAAGAACTGAAAAAAGAAGCTGAAGAAGATCTAATGGATGTGAATATATGGTTCAAAGAGAATAAGCTCACAATGAATCCCAATAAAACTAAATATCTCACATTTGCCCCTTATGAATCAGGACAGCCACACATGGGAAATCTGGTGATCGGAGATTCTGTAGAGATTGCAGAAACAGAACAAGTGAAATATCTGGGAATAATAATTGATAATAATTTGAGATGGGACAAACATATAGATTATTTAGTGATGAAACTTAGATGTTTGCTTTCTAAGTTTAGGTTTCTTAAAGACTACCTTGAAATCCCTCAGTTGAAAATAGTATACAGTGCTCTTTGTCGGTCACAAATATCATACGGCATTATAGGATGGGGTGGAGCATACAAGTCCCATATGAAAAGGGTCGAAGTTATACAGAAGTGGCTGCTCCGCGTGATCTATAATAAATCCCTCTTGTTTCCGTCGGATGAATTGTATTCATTATCTGAGGTTATGAGTCCGACTCAGATATTTGTTCTACAGATACTGTATAGTATAGGAAATGGAAAAATAAAACTGAGACCTTCAGAATGTAAATATAAGACAAGAGGAATAGAAAATAGATCATTCAAACCAAAAGCAGAAAAACGGATAGGTCAGAGAAGCTTCAGCTATTTGGCTCCTCGTATATATGACATGGTTCCCATGAACATAAAGAACATCAAGAATCCTATGGCCCAAAAAATAAAAAAAACTAAAAAATGGGTAATGGAAAAAGGAAGAAATTACTTCGATACCTTAATAAATCCCACATAAAATGAGTCTTTATCTGTACCTGGCGTCGATAAAATTGTTGCAACTGTGGCCTGTCGTTCTTTGATCTGTGCTCAGCTTGTGTATTCTGTTTGGTGGACAGCTGTTTTTCAGGGTTACGGAAGATTCTGTTTAGTTGCTTTGTATTTTGTTGCTAATTACTGATGATTTATTTTATTTGAGATGGCTACTGTAAAAATTAGGAGAAATTTGTATTTTGTTGCTAATTACTGATGATTTATTTTATTTGAGATGGCTACTGTAAATTTTAGGAGAAATGAAATTAATCATGTACAGGCTCACGCCTCCGTGATAAATGTTTATGACTGTAGCAGTTCACAGAAATAAACTTTATTATTATTATTATTATTATATTTGATTTGAGAAATAGGTTTTTTCATTCATCATAGCGGTTGTATTAGTATCACGCTGTTCAAAGGTAGGGAAAAAGACTTTAGAACTTTTGTTTTTCGTTTAATCCACCCAAGAACAGTCTATGCCTCTCAATTATAATACTTGTAGAATACTCAAAAGTTTCTACCCAAAAACCATAACCATTCAGCGCCTCAAAACACTTTTTATTTTTACTAATCTTATCATAAACCTCTCACAAGATGCCAAATTGATGGATTTTCAACGAAAATGATAATTGGACCTCTATGATCATTTTTACAATAACACAAAATGAAATTATCTCTTACGATAATTCGTTAAGAAAACAAAAAAATCACAAGGAGAATGTCTTCTGGAATCATTTTAACTCCCAAAGGAGCACGTTTTCTTGAGATGAATTTCCCTGAAGCAGAAAACGTCGATCCAGGTCTCTATGGAATTTACTTTTTTTCTTGATAAATGCATTCTGACAAGAACAAAGCATCCAGAGGTGACTGATAGGCCGAGAAGGCTTGACGTTTTGTCTGCAACGAATGTCTTGGGCAATTCGGTGAAATGGAGATTTATTATTGTGGAAGTTGGCTCTCCTGCCACATTCCAAATTGTGGTTATGAAATACGATTATAATTATTCGTATCGATCTTCAAGCTTTTAACGGAGATTGGCTATTGAAGAGCTTTCGTTCTTTTTGGTACCCTTGTTCACCTGAACAGAGTGCTTATAGATATTTTGTATCTATATTATTTAATAAGAGAAAATTTTTCATTTTTATCATAACGTCAAACAATTGAAAAAACTACAGAAAAATTAGCAAAAAATGAAATAGAATACGACACATGTGTTTCGAGATTTGTGTATAACACTTTTCTCTCTTCAGGCATTCATATTCGATCAACAATATTTTATACAACTCTTGGTTAAAACATACTTACTTGTGAATTGCCGCTGACGAAACAAATAACCATGCTGCTTTGAAATCGGTTGATATACTAAAAACTATCCTCAAATATAAGCATAGAGTATTATCTCGCCCAACAAATCGACACAGTTCACAAGTAAGCTTCAACCAAGAATTGTTTAAATTATTCAAAAAGTATCAGTCACATGAAAGCACACTATAATATATTATTATTTATTAATCTTAGGCGATCCATTTCGGAACATTCCTATTCCATCATCAGGCCAGCTGAAAGTACACGATTTTATAATATTTTAATTTTTGGGTATTGTATGTATTCGAACTTACTGTGGGTTTGGTTAGAAGCAACAAAATGTCGTATAGAAGACAAAATGGATAAAAATGTGTTTCATTAAATATCATTATTATTTTTCTAGTTTTATTGAGTTTCTTCAACAAAATCGCATTATTTATTATATTTTATTTATTTCTTTCAGCAACGTGGTGTCAGTTTGGAATATAGTTATAGAAATAACATTGACATAATATGTATTGTTTTCGATGTCGAGTTCGTGTTGTTGTTTTATGGTGGGAAATTAAATTTGAGTTGTTGTTATTATTATCTATCTATATGTTTAAAAATGTTTTTTCCGTTAAATTCGATGCTATCATTTAACATCAATGGGTTATCCTTATTTTTCAGGATTTCGATCTGTTCAAGTATGGTTAGATTATCGTATTTGATTTCGTGTTTAGCATTTTCTAGATGTAAACCTGAGGCCGAATAAGGTCTATTTCTTTTATGTTCTGTAAATCTATTTTCTATACTACGTGTAGTCATACCTATAAAATATGATAGACAATTTGTGCACGTTATCTCGTATATTCCACTTTGTTGTTTTAGTTTTAACGTTGTTCTGTTATTAACTAATACAGGGTGGCCATTTGAAAACGAAACAGACGAGATTACAGACGAAATAAATTTTTTCGATAGCAATGCTCGGACAGGTCGATTTCTGTTTCGAGGGGGACATGTTCGTTACGGACGCATAGAGCTTCAACCCTTGCTGCTACAACCCCTCCCCAATTTTTGAATAGGGAAGATGGGGTGAGTGATACCTCAATTCAAAGGTATTTTAAGGTATTCTTATACTGATTTCACCACAGTAATTGTTTTTTCATTTTATGCATTAGTTCTCTAAATATTCATGCCTTAGTTAATTTTATCACTTAAATTAATTTTTTGCGAATAATTGATATTTCGTGCTTCTGAAACACCAAAATTTCCGTACTTGTATTTGAAATTGCAAAACATCTACCACTGGGCAAATGAAGTCATACCATACGTGTTAATGCTACTAGGGTCAGATGTTCGACTAGCTGTTTTATTCACTGAAATCATTCTTCAACTGTACGGTATCAGAGCGATTTGAAGTATTGATCTAAGAAATAAGACTTTTCAAAGTAAAGTAAATAATTTATCAAAAACTCACATCAATTAATGAAATATCCAAATTGTTCACCATTAGCTTCCATACAATGAAATAAGTTTTGTTCGAAACGATGGCGCACATTTTGCAGCATTTCTGGAGTGATTTGACGACATTCGTTCACTATACGTCTTCTTAAATCTTCTATGGAATCGGGCTGTGTATAGTAAATTTTACTCTTCAAGTGGCCCCAAAGAAAGAAATCTAGTAGTGACAGATCTGGCGATCTGGCTGGCCATTCAGTGGGACCCCTTCTTCCAATCCACCGATTTGGAAATCTTTGATCCAGATATTCTCGAACTGGTAAGGCGTAGTGTGGAGGAGCTCCATCCTGCTGAAACACAATCTGATCTTCCACATAATTTCCAGCATTGTTTTCAATAATTTCCGTCAAAATTGGATCAATGTGATTTTCCAATAAGTTTTTTCACAAAAAAAACACTACAAGTACCTACCATGAAAACACCACTTCATTTTCAAATACTTAGTTAAGAATATTTCGAGAACTAATGCATAAAATAAAAAAATAATTACTGTGCTGAAATCAGTATAAAAATACCTTTCAAATGAGGTATCACTCACCCCATCTCCCCTATTCAAAATTTGGGGGTGAGGGTTGTAGTAGCAAGGGTTGAAGCGCTATGCGTCCGTAACCTGCATCTAAAGTTGTCCCCCTCGAAACAGAAATCGACCTGTCTGAGCATTTCTATCGAAAAAATTTATTTCGTCTGTAATCTCGTCTGTTTCGTTTTCAAATGGGCACCATGTATATTCTCTAACGTTCTGTGTATTAGTAACAAACATATAATTATATTTTCTTAACGTTGTGTCTATTTTTTCATAAAAGTCCTTATAATAAAGTATGAATATGAAAAATTTTTTTGTTGTTATATGAGGATATATTCTATTGATAAATTTTTTTCTCTTTATTGAAGTTAGAATTTCGTTCATCAATTGTATTGAGTATTGGTTGTTTAGTCCTATTTGATATATAATGTTGATTTCTTTTTTGTTTGTTGTTTAAATTATTGTTCATCGAATATGAATGCCTGAAGAGAGAAAAGAAAAGTTTTGAACACAAATCTCGAAACACATGTTTCGTATTCTATTTTTTATTTTTTGATTAATTTTTCTGTAGTTTTTTTAATTGTTTGACGTTATGATATGAATGAAATAATTTTCTCTTATTCATCAAAGAAATTGGTGTTTTCTAGATTAAATAAAGGTAGGTATCAGTGATACTTCAAAGAAGTGTAAGACTATAATTGTCATTTTAGATATTTTTGGTTTATTTGCACTTTCAAGAATAGACTTTTTCAATTAAATATATTGAAGGAAGGTTTATCGGTCCCTATCTCTATGTGAGTAACAGTCCGATATATCGAAATATTGCGAGAATTTGTTGATTCAATAATGGATGATTTGCCATTGCAACACTTAGGAGATGTATACTTCAACAAGACGGGGCACCGTGTCATAGTGTATACATTATTACGGCGTTGGGAAAAAATAAAGGACCTCGAATATAAACGCCATCCTGATTCTCGTGAACGTCGGAAGCAGCATTGTGACATGCCTCTCGGTCGGTACCTGCGATAAAATTTGATTAATGCTGTCAATAATGTTAGGAAGCGAAGTGAATTATGTTTTGATTTAAATTTGAACACAAGTAAATATTTTAAAAATGTTGTTTTTCTTGTTATTTTATTATTTGATTAAATATATGAGTTATTACAGAATCGGCACTAATTATTGTTTTAAAACACTGTTATGTAGAACTATTTTGTTTTGTATTCAAGCATGACAACCCAGATTCTGAAAATACATCTAAAACATTTGGAAAACAGCCACAAAATGAATGTTTTTAAAGAGATGTAGCAACTGCTACATATTGAAAAAAGAATTTCATTACAAACACAAATATATTATAATATAGAGAGTGGTCCATAAAAAAAATAAGTTTATGCTAAAGCTTCAACCCTATATTTTTAATGAAGAACTACGAAACCATTGGATTTCTTTCAATAGAGTTCTTGAAGAAAGTTTTTCACAGTAATAAGAAATAATAAAAAAAATTAACTAGTTTAGGTCAGAATTGCCTATAATAGAAACACTTCTTGTATCTTCCGAATAAGTCAAGTTTTTTGCAGTCATTTTTCACGAAAATTGACATCGTATCATGTCGGTCAGTTTTTCCTCTGTAAATTGGTTTTTCCGATCAAAAATGCCCAATTTGGACAGCTCTCTACTGTTGATTCACTATTTTGGCTATAATGGATCACAAATAAAAGAAAGACATAAGTTGTCGCCGAAGTTCTTTTAGATCTATTCAACATATTTTTAGTTTGTATATCATACAGGTGGTTTAAGTTTATGTACTCGTTGGACGTTTATAATGAACTGGTTCTATTTGGAATCTGTAAACTGAGATTATGATATATTTCTCTGCGGAGTTGAAATATTCTTGAATCCCGAACACTCCAAAGTTTCAGAATAAGTTTGATTCTTAAAAGTTTTTCACGTCTTTATTCTCATAAATAGATCACTCACAAACTGGCCCAAATATTTGTAAATCTCGAATTTTTGGGCAAAACCTTATCAATTGAATTTGATGATTTGAATAATATCTCGGTTTATTTCGTGACTTGGTCGGATCGGTCAAAAGAAAAAACTTTTTATGACTTGCTCTCTTCAAATTAAATGCTTTTCATTTTCGTGTTAATTATCTATATTATTATTAGATATTATTTCGATACGAGAAATAACCGTTATCAAACTATTTCGGTGTTCTTGTTATCTTGAAGAGTTAATAAATACCTTAATGAGACCATCGAAGTCAACTGATCTCATGTTAGTGCTTTCTGAATTTTTTATTCATTAATACCAACAAAATATAGGTACAAATATGTTTCTTTCCCATGTAGAAGTGAAAACATTCTCGAAAAAATTTGATCTAAATTGACATGAGAACGCGAAAAATTCGTCTGTCACTTAAAGAATAGAGAATCGCAATACTTTTGAAGATGAAGTTACTTTTTATGAAACCATAGTCCTAACAGCAATATGGTTTTAAGGTAGCAAATAATTTGCTATCTATTCACCATTGATTGGCTGTTCATATTCATGATATCTAACGTTGTTTTTTGTTTGCAGCGATATCGAAAGAAGAATCAGAAGAACACAATCATGCCAAACTTCCTTATAACGGCTACAGTGAAGAGTTCCTAGATCGCCTCGAACCAAATGGCAATATTCCTGCGGGAAAAGGTGATATTAGATACGGTAAGAATTTTCAATAATTTCACAGATATTAACTACTTTTTCTTCAATTTTGCTCGAAATCGATATTTTTCGTACATTACTTCAACTTACCTGTGCTTTGTTATTACGAAATTCGGCTACTTTCATCGCGTTGTTGATCAAACCCTAATGATAAAATACAATTATGATGAGGAGAATATATTTATAACAGGGTGTCAATTATTAATTTTAATTGAATGTTGTCAATTAAGTTTTTTTTTAAACTTTGAGAACATCAAAATCGTAAAAAGTCCATCAAACCAATTTCATTACACAGGGTTCACTAATCTTAAAGATAGGAAAGATATGACAGTCGTAATGTAGTTTATATATATAGAATAGTAGATTTACCAGGCAAAATAGATAGGCCAGACAGAAGAAGACTTAAAACCAAAACAACCGAACATCAAAGAGACTTAAGGTTGTTAGAACCCACATGTTTATCCTGACAAACTATCAGGTATACCGGTATGAAATGAGTGTTTTTTTTTGTGAAAATAAAACATTAATTATTAATGGAAAAGAAAAAAGCATTTCATTCAAAGTATTGGCCATTATTTTCTACACATTTTGACCACCTTTCTGGCAGTTTGTGGATACTACGCCAACAAAATTGTTCGTCTTTTGAAAAGCAAACCAACCAGACACCGAATTTTCGACCTCCACGTAGAAATCGAAGTGCTGCTCAGCCAAATCTGGTGAATACGGTGGGTGGGGTACCAGCTCCCTACCAAATGTTTTGATTGTATCCTGAAACGGTTTTGCTTTGTGCGTGGGTGCTATGTCATGGAGCAAAATTACCTTGCCGTGTCTTATGGCCCATTCTGGTCGTTTCCCAATCAATGCATGGTTCAAATTGATCATTTGTTGTCGGTAGCGATCAGTATTAACTGTTTCGCCCGGTTTTAGGAGGTCGTGGTACACCATACCTTTGTGGTCCCATCAAACACACAGCATTGTCTTCTTGCCGAATCGATCTGTTTTTACAGTCGCTGTTGGTGGTTGTCCCGGATTAACCCATAATTTTTTTCGTTTAGGATTCTTAAAATAAATCCAGTTTTCATCGCCAGTAACAATCCGATGCAAAACCGATTTTTTTCCATGTCTTTGAAGCAAAATTTCACAAGTGATATTTCGGTTTTCCATTTTTCTTTCATTAAATTTATGTGGCACCCATTTTCCACACTTTTGGATCTTTCCCCCATAGCTTTTAAACGGTCAGAAATCGTTTGTTGTGCAACATTTAACATTTCTGCCATTTGCTTTTGATTCAAACTGTCATCTCTATCCAATATCGTTTGCAATTTGGCGTCTTCAAACTTTTTTGGTGGTCTTCCACGTTCTCCATTTCTCACATCAACATCATTATTTCTGAACCGTTGAAACCATCTTTTGCATGTTTGTTTTAATAGAGCATGATCACCATATGCCGCGACAAGCGTTCAGTGCGACTCTGCAGCACTTTTCTTCAAATGAAAACAAAAATTGATGCTTTCCGCAAATCATCACTTTCTGGTACAAAATTCGACATTTTTAGCACGATGAAAATATATGATGTTGTCTGTTCATTGACTTGATGTATACTAAATATGTTTCACAATGTCATAGCAAACAAAAACAAAATAAAGGCTCGTGCACAACAAATGTTCCCTATCGAGACATTTGTATCTTGACGCTCACTTCATAGCGAATTTTGCATAAGGATTTGGCTTTGAAGCCTTACAAAATTCAACTAGTGCAGGAATTCAATCCGATCGACCATTCCCATCGCCGTAGATTCGCTCAACTGATTCTGGAACAACCCGCTGGTTTTCCTGAAAAACTCATTTTTTCAGATGAAGACCATTTTCACTTGTCAGGGTACGTCACAAAATTGCCGCATTTGGGCTTCTCAAAATCCTAGAGTGATTATTGAGGAGCCTTTGCTTGATCAACGTGTCACTGTATAGCGCAATATGTGTCTGGAGGCGTGATTGGGCTGTTTTTTTTTTCGAAGATTAGGCTCGAAATGCAGTAATGGTCAATGGATCATATCATGCTATCGCCAGATGTTACCAACTCTATTTTGGCCTATCATTGATGACATGGATATCAATGACATGTAGTTTCAACACATTCATATATATTCAGTTTAATAAAGTTTGAAATTCTGTCTGAAGTGAACTTGCGAATTTAATGGATTTACTAATAAGTGAATTTGACAAATTTTTTAACGATTGAAAAATACAAAGAAATTTTTTTCTAAATCGAAAAGTGCTAACTTCATTCAAACTAAACACAATAAAAGGCTACCAATTTTTCAGTTGTTCCAGGAAAAATAGAATTTGTTTGTGAAAATGTTATCAGATTAAGTTACTGCAAATTCAGGAAACCTTCCTTCCGAATTCGGTAAGGCTAAAGTAAAAGGTATTTTGAAACGAGATAAAAATCTTTGCGATCCTAATAGTTATCGACCAAAAAGTTCATTGAGTGTTCCTTTTAAGTTATTAGAAAGGTTATTTATTTTTAGAATTGAATCTACTATAGAAAATGCTGTACAAAATTTTCAGTGAGGCTGTAAGAAAAATAGAAATTGTTCAGATCAGGTCCTCAGCGTTACAATTTTCAAAGATCAGGCTTCAATGATAGGTTGGAAAGGAGCTGCTTTCATCGCTTTATCTTCGGCATATGATACTGTGTGGAAAGATGGATTAGATTTCAAACATTGAATAACGGTCTTCCACAAGGATCAGTTCTAGCTCCTTTACTTTTCAATTTATATCTCAGTTATTCACCCACGACATCATCTCAGAAATTCGTTTATGCTGAGGACATTGCTATTGCTTTCCAACATTCGGATTTCCATACGCTGTAAAATACACTGTCATCTTATTTGAAAATTTTGAAGAAATATTTTATCGAGTGGCGATTATGTCCAAATCCCAACAAAACAGAGTTATCTTGTTGCCATCTGAATAATCATGAAAAATATAGGGAATAGGCTGTAACTTTCAATAATTTCTATCCTAAATACATAGGAGTTAAATTAGAATCATTTCTCGTATAAAGCTCATTCAGATGATCTGAGCCGAAAACTTAAAGCTAGGAATAATATTCAGAAATTGTCCTCTCTTCGCACAGCATCTCTAGCCTTAGTCTTTTCTGCTGCTGAGTATTGTTGCTCTGTTGGGTTTAATAGTGCAAATACACAAAAAATTGATGCACAATTGAATACGTCGATGAAAATATTTAATGGCACCATAACATCTACACCGGTTTCATTGGTTACCAAGTTTGTCTAACATTGTCCCTCAGCTGTGAATTCTTAGAGCGAATATCATTCTTTTCCTAATTTATTTTCCATTATTTCATACATTCCACAAAATAAACTTTCAAGTCACGTAAACCATTCTGATATAATACGTTCTTCGATATGAACATTAGCCGTAAAGAATTATGGAATATTGAGTGGAACTCTTATGAAATGTTCAATAAGAATCTCATTTCTGATCCTTCTGAAAAAATTCCGGATTTTGATCTTTCAAGAAAAATTTGGACCGTTCTTAATCGTTTGAGAACAGATCATGGTCGTACCAATAGCATGCTCTTCAGATGGAACTCAGTTCCAAGGGCAAATTGTGAATGTGGAAATGTAGAAGAAAAAATACAAATTCGATACGTGTTTATTGTGTTCAGATCTTTTTTCTGCTTTTGTCTTTTTATTTTCAGATTCGATATGTGCATCTTGAAGAAGCCTCTGTGTTTATTAATAGATGACCACTCTTGAAGAAAGAAGTTCCTCAAATATATTTTTTTTTTCATTTCATTTATTCATTAGCAATCAGAATACAATAAAATAATTCTATAAGCTAATCAGATGTCTGTAGAGCATGAGGCTCTGAAGTGGGTTTATAGGGTCTTCTCCAATGAAAAGACCCCTTCTGTCCTACTGAAGGTCTGCTGGCCAATTCCTTTTGAGTCTTGTGGTTCTAGCAATGGCTGTAGAAGGTCGTTTATGTGTCCGTGTAGTTTGTCGTGGTGTTTCTGGCTCTTTTCCTTTATGACGTCCATAACATAAGGTATTTTTAGATCTTCGTGCAATGTTTGATTGGTCACATACCATGGTGCATTTGCTATCATTCTTAGTATTTCCGATTCGCTTCTCTGTACTATAGATACGTTGGACTTAGAAGTACATCCCCACAGTTCAATACCATATGTCCAAATAGGCTTTATGACTGCTTTGTATATGAGAAGTTTGTTTTCCATCGACAATTTAGATTTCCTGCCTATGAGCCAATACAGCTCTTTAACTTTCAGGTCTATTTGCTTCCTTTTTTTAACCACGTGTTCCTTCCATGTTAATTTGTTATCTAAGTGAATTCCCTAATATTTTGTATTATTTGATACTGGTAACTGAATGTTATTTAACTGAACAGGAGGGCATTGTCCTTTTCGAAGCGTAAAATTTAATTACATTGATTTTGTCTCATTGATCCTGATTTTCCATCTGTAGAGCCATTCTTGTATTTTATCAAGGTGCGTTTGTGAAATATTGGATGCTTTTTCAGGATTTTTGTCGGTTGCAAATATTGCAGCATCGTCTGCGAATGTTCCGATTGTTGTGTTAGCACATGTGGGCAGGTCTGCTGTATACACCAAATATAGAAACGGACCAATAACACTCCCTTGAGGAACGCCTGATTGTATGGGATAAAGATCGGATACTTTATCGTTGACCCTTACTCTAAAGCTTCTTCCGGTAAGATAAGATTTCATCAATAGGAAATAGTATAGCGGTAGACACTTTTTGATCTTGTATAACAGTCCTTTGTGCCAGACTTTATCAAAGGCCTGACTGACATCCAAAAAAGCAGATGTACAGTATTTTTTGTCTTCCAGGGCTTTGCTGATTTAACGGCTTATTCTGTGAATCTGTTGTGTGGTGGAGTGATGAGCTCTAAAGCCAAATTGGTGTTGAGGAATTATTTCTTGGTTGTTGGTATGACTTTATTCTCAACAGCAATAACTTTTCCAATATTTTAGACAGAATCGGCAGTAAGCTGATTGGTCGATATGAGGAGACATCATTTGGATTTTTGCCTGGTTTTGGAAAGAGAATTATTTCAGCATTCTTCAGTTGATCAGGCCAATTGTTTTGTCTTAGAATAGCGTTGTATATTTGCGTCATTAAAGATACTCCAATCTTTGAGAGTTCTTTAATCATTTTTGGTGTGATCTTATCCATTCCTGCTGCTTTTCAAATATATTTAAGCTTTTTTTTTGACCCCAGTCAAAAGAAACCCAGGCTACCCATAAATGTGTACAAAAATAAACTGAAATATATTTAGCCTGGGTTTCTTTTGACTGGGGTCAAAAAAAAAGCGAGAAAAATAATAGTGCTGGGCCAACTTTTTTCAAATTACCAATTTTTAGGACTTGATTTCTCTCGGAGATTAACAAAAGAGCTCACTTCACTCAAATTCAGCACAATTCTGATACACATATTCTGATAGACAAAAAACGAGAGTGCTGTGCCTGCTTTTTTTATATATATAATTTAGAGATTTCTTGAAATACATGAGGTTATTCCATAAAAATATTTACACCACAACTATGCACAAATTTAAAAGAATTATTACAATGATTCAAACAACGCGACTCAGTAGGCATGTAGCACAATTCGTTTCAGTTGTTGAAACTCAAATTTTTGAAGACAACCTTGCCAGACCATTTTTTTCGCGAGAAATCTAGATAGCAACATGAAATAAAGAAAAGAAGCACAATTCAACACAGCAAATTTCATACAAAATAAAAAATTGCTGGGCCAACTTCACTTCAACTTGAAAACCAGTGTAAAGTTTTGTTTGCGAAAATTGATTAAGACTGATTCAGTCAAAATAACTAGCGGCTACTAAATAGCGTGCACCCTGCTATCAATGTATTCTGATAATCATAAATGTAAAATGTAAAAATGCGAATTCGATTATCAACTCGACAAACGTAAAAGTTTTGCAGTCATTTCAAACAACAACTCATCAGTTTATAAAAAGTCTGGAGACTGCAGGCAGTATAAGTATTCTTACAACCTAAGATTTGTGGCAAGCTTCTGCTGCTGCAGATCATAACTTGGCAAAGTCACCCTTAATCACCGAAGAGAGAATTCATCGAATTGCTAATGCAATGAATCCCAATAAAGAACAATTTCGAACCCCAACCCGAGTGCAGCAGAGAACAAGGGCTGAATAAGTAGTTTTTTCCCCGAAATTGCCAAATGTGTATTCTCCTCCGATGGTACAAAACCGAGTTCCCCGTAATGTTATTCATCAAATAATTAGGTTAGTGCCGGACCACTCTACCTCATATAATCATTCCCGAATGCAATTAATCACTTAGGAAGAGCAGAGAATGCTAAAATGCAATGCGCCATGCTTGCCGGTTTAAAATTGCATTTCATTAACTTCGGTGTATAGGGTTTCAAATGGAAATTTGCCTGTGCCAGCTATCGGTCTATATTAGGCTTGTCTGAAAGGAAGTTTCAACAGGGACATTAATTCCTTTCGGAAGGCAATCTGTTTTGAGGGAATCCTAACGGTTGTCACTTTTTCCCCAATCGCTAAGGTTATCGTCGAACTGATTTGATGTGTGTTGAAGTTTTGACCAATACAGGGTCTTTCACGAGGAACCTCACCCATATTTATACGGGAAACTACAGAACGTATTTTCATGAAATTCGGCACTTATAAGTATTTCACGATGCTGATGAAATCTAAAATATTTTCAATGCATGAGCACCTCCGGTTTTTCCGGAAATGACGTCAACTTCCGTTTTTCAAATTAGAACACCATTTTTTTATTGCAGAAATGGATTCTTTAGAAAATTTCAAGTTATTTTGATGTAACATTTTTCAATTTTGGTTGGAAAATTCTCTCTGAGCGCGAAAATTCGAAAATAAATCGAAAATAGAGCTCCGCTGAAACAAGAATAACTTCGAGGTTTTTGGATGGAAAATTTTCATTTTTGGGATTCTTCAAGATGTAAGATTGATGTATCCACTTTAAAAATCGAAATCGCGATTCATGATACAGGGGGTGAAAAATCGCTTTCAAAGTTGGGGATGACAAAATCGTTAAAAATCAATTTTTTCAAATTAGAAACCCATTTTTTTATGGCAGATATTGAATCTACGTTAAAAAATAATGTGAGTGTATGCATCACACCCTTGCCCTAAAGTGGATATTTTCTGAGTTATTCACAAAAAACTGTTTTTCGTCTTGAATTTTCAGCTATTTCTTTTCCCTTCACGCCAAAAAGATGAAATTTTCAGGAACTGTTACTTAAACCATGTTTTAGATTTTACTACCCTAATATGCAAGAGAAAAAAGTTACAGGTTGTTCCTAAATAGATGGCGAAATTGGATTCGAATTTGTATCGGAAACCTCTTTATTTCAACTAATCGACCATCGGTTTTCTCTCCAGTGATGAATAAATAATTCCTTATGAACCATATGCAAAAACTTACCAGGTTTTGCATTTTTTTTTAATGATAGATATCATTAATTACATCTGCCAAATTCCTCTTTATTCAGTAGCATTTTGTGTTTACTATTAATTTAGTGATAATTCGTATTAAGTTATAAAATCGATCACTATGCCTAATTTTACCAATGAAGATTATTTAAATCTCATTCTACTTCATGGAGAATGTAATAAAGTTGTAGATAGAACGATTCGACTGTTCATTGAGAGGTTTCCTGACCGACCCAGACCAACGAGAGATACCATTAACAGAACCATGACAAACTTGAGAAATGTCGGATCTTTCGTTAAGAAAACTATACACAGAGAAAAAAGTGTAGTAGAAGATGAGAACAACGAAATTACAGTTCTTGCATATTTTCGTGTGAATCCTCAAAATTCTCTCAAAGATGCCGAGATTGCTCTGGGATTATCTCAATCGAGTGTTTGGAGAATATTAAAAACATAAAATGCACCCATATAAATTCAATAGGGTACAGCATTTGAAGGAAACTGATTTCGTCAGGAGAACAGAGTTTTGCGAAGCTATGATGATTCGATTTCAAGAGAATGAAAACTTTTTGGACTGTATAATTTGGACAGATGAATCTAAATTCACAAAGAATGGTTCTTTCAATAGGCATAACAGTCATTATTGGGATGAAAAGAACAACCACCACTTCAGACAATGGAACTTTCAAGAGACCTGGAGTTTCAATGTTTTTTGCGCCATCAAAAATAATGCAATTCTCGATGTTCATATTTATGATGGGACTTTAACTGGTAAGATAGAACACTACACATGTTTTGCATTATTTAAAGAATGTTTTCCCTTAGGAGATAGATATTCTGGCATATTGACTCAAATAATTGAGCCGCTAGTACAGAACCATAATGACTTATGGTACGAACAAGATGACGCGCCTTCACACAATTCACTCAATGTGTCAGATATCCTATACAGGCTATTTGAAGATCGATGGTCCACATCTTTGGCCACCACGTTCTCCCGATTTAACGCCTTTAGACTATTATGTTTGGGGTAGGATAAAAAATATTGTCTACTCAACTACTCCCTTGACTGATAAAGAAGACTGCATAGAACGAGTCCGAAATGCGTTCAGGTTTGTTTAGATTTTTAGATTCATAGTTTTGAAACTCAATTTGGTTTTTAAACACTTTTGCAGATGTCTTCCTCCCGATGAAATAAGAAGAGCAACGCACGAAGCATTCCTGAGACGTATTTTATAACTTAATACGAATTATCACCAAATTAATAGTAAACACAAAATGCTACTGAATAAAGAGGAATTTGGCAGATGTAATTAATGATAGCTATCTTTAAAAAAAAAGAATGTAAAACATAGTAAGTTTTTGCATATGGTTCATAAGGAATTATTTATTCATCACTGGAGAGAAAACCGATGGTCGATTAGTTGAAATAAAGAGGTTTCCGATACAAATTCGAATCCAATTTCGCCATCTATTTAGGAACAACCTGTAACTTTTTTCTCTTGCATATTAAGGTAGTAAAATCTAAAACATGGTTTAAGTAACAGTTCCTGAAAACTTCATCTTTTTGGCGTGAAGGGAAAAGAAATAGCTGAAAATTCAAGACGAAAAACAGTTTTTTGTGAATAACTCAGAAAATATCCACTTTAGGGCAAGGGTGTGATGCATACACTCACATTATTTTTTAACGTAGATTCAATATCTGCCATAAAAAATGGGGTTCTAATTTGAAAAAATTGATTTTTCACGATTTTGTCATCCCTAACTTTGAAAGAGATTTTTTCACCCCCTGTATCATGAATCGCGATTTCGATTTTTAAAGTGGATAAATCAATCTTACATCTTGAAAAATCCCAAAAATGAAAATTTTTCATCCAAAAACCTCGAAGTTATTCTTGTGTCAGCGGAGCTCTATTTTCGTTTTTTTTTTCGAATTTTCCCGCTCAGAGACAATTTTCCAACCAAAACTGAAAAATTTTACATCAAATTAACTTGAAATTTTCTAAGGAATCTATTTCTACAATAAAAAAATGGTGTTTCAATTTGAAAAACGGAAGTTGACGTCATTTCCGGAAAAACCGGAGGTGCTCATGCCTTGAAAATATTTTAGATTTCATCAGCATCGTGAAATACTTATAAGTGCTGAATTTCATGAAAATACGTTCAGTGGTTTCCCGTATAAATATGGGTGAGGTTCCTCGTGAAAGACACTGTATACAACGGAACTGATGAATCTCCAAAATGATTCATTTGCACTCAAGATTCGGTGGCAAAAAAAGGCTCCTGTTGAAACGAGCTACACATCATATTTCTTCTATTCTATTCAATGTTTTATAAAAGAGACATTATATTTCATCTCCTGGCAATAAAAGTGGTGCCAAGTGTAATCTAACACTTCCATGAGAAACTTGACAGTTTCAACAATAAGCCTTAGTTATTTTGAGACAACTTTTAGACAACAATGAACGTAGAACAAAAATTCGAATAACCGTCAAACTGAAGTGGCATTAATTGTATTTTGCGCCCTTGTTCTAGTTTAAAGACAAGTGGAACAGCGTGTTATCGTTTTGCCATAATGTTTTTGAATATTGTGCCGAAAATGCCGTCAATCGATTGGTTTTGACTTCCTGATAGACAATCCGTGATCAAAATCAAATATTTCCGTCCTTCCGGCCGTATACTATCCCATAATCCGAAGGAGATGTGCTACAGTTTTCATATTTCTAGAATAGGAGAGTTGTCCAGATATCTGGGTCAAGTTCGTTTTTAGGCCAAATTTGTCGAATGGTTCGGCAGTTATGAGCATTTGGAATGTTGGTCACCACAATAACATCTATAATATCCATCCGATCACTTTGTAGGTTACTTGAAATATGCTTGGAAATGAAATTTTTTGTCGCAGTGAGTAGTGCCTTATTATTGCCTACGAGGGTTGCCTTTTATATTATGGGATAAGAGATCAAAAACAAATAAAAATCATCTAAAATCGCTATATTGTTTTTCAAAATACTCTCCATTAAGGTCTATACATTTTGCATGCGCTTGAACCAATTTTCGAAGACACTCTTATTTAGGTATCTCCAAAACATCCATTCTGACGCATCAACCGCTTCTTCAGGTGTACGGGAATAAAAAGAAGTCATTCGTTGCCAAGACAGGACTATACGCATATGACTCATCAAATCGATGTTTTGAGTACTCAAAAATGCAGTTGTTTGAGCCGATGTTTAAGAGATCTCATTGTCATGGTGAAGGGTGATCCGTCTTCGACGGTTGGTTTCCCTGATTTCTTGAAAGACAAACTAGCAAACAAATGGTTGCGTACCACTCAGAATTTTTTGTTCTCTACGTTGTTCTAGTGGTACGATTGCGACATGTCCAGTTTCTCAAAAAAAAAAAGGTGACCATTTGCTTGGAAGTGCTTCCTACGCGAGCAACTTTTGTTGAATTTGGCTCATCTTAAAACACCCATACAGTCGACTGCTGTTTACTTTCGGGCTCATACGCTTAAATTCATGATTCATCACCTGTCACGATGTCATAGTGCTTCGAAGCACCGCGATCGTATTTTTAAAGCATTTTTTTCGACCAATCGACACGAGCCTTTTTTGAGCTATTGACAGAATTTGTGGGATCCAACGCGAACAAATTTTTTTGACGGTCAAATATTCATTCAATATTAAATGAAGCTAATGCCTAAGGTTGTCTCAATCTCCCGATAGGTCACATGGCGATCTTGCAATATCAGTTGGCTAACAGCATCAATGGTTCTCAGAACAACAAGTAATTTAGGACGACGTTCACGAAATTTATCTTGGTATGAACTACGACCGGTTGAACTCACCATACCATCGATTAATACTGGTCCTTGATGGAGCTTCATCCCAAAAATTGAATTAAGTTCATCGATGCACTATTGTTGAGTTAATCCATGTCAAAAGTTGTAAAAAATGATAGCACAATAATGTTCACGTTTCAATTCCATTTTTTGGGCGAGATTAATCTTTTAAGTTACTGTAAACAACACAAATAGAGCGCGTATTTCAAAAAGATGACTACGTATAACCTCAACAATATCAAGCATTACGACAGAGCTGTCAGTTGGAAAATTGCAACAGTAGGGCTGTCCAATACCGAAATATAAAAAGCAACCCTCGTATTAATACTTTCAAAATGGCTGCGAAATCATTTTTAATTTGTCAAGCGTTGTTTGGAGCCAGGCGCAAAATTAACCAAAAATTGGCAGCACTAAATCTGAAACTACTCCAAAAATTTAAATCCTGATTAGTGCTTCATGAAACTTTCATTGCCTTATTATAATTGTTGCTCGCTTGTTTTAGTCGAACAGTGTGCTATCGTTTTGCCCAAATGTCTGTAATTTCAGAATATCGAGCCGAAAATGTTCTCAATCGATTTGGTTTGAGTATCTGATGAAGCATACAGAGTGAAACTTGAGTGTGTCCGTCCGGCCGAATATCTTGGTCAAGTTCGTAATTGGACCAAATCCGTCCAATTTTTTTCAACTTGTAAATAATCTTTATTAACACAACTCAACAATTCAAATAAAAGTTCTCCGAACATTCAATCAAGCAAATGTTCATTTACTGGTATGACTAAATACAATTAATTTCACTTCCATTCCCTATAAAATACACACTTCTTCTTACTGTCACATAGTTAACAACTTGGTAAGTAACTCAGTAACACAGAAGGAATAAATTCATGATGACATAAGGCCTAAAAGTTTCTGAATACATCCACTGATTGCGGAAAGAGATATCTATTTGTCTAATCCAAATCGGAATTTAAAATACCGCAGATTACTTCCCATGCTTTGAGTTTCAAGTTCTTGTACTTATACGCTGCTAAGCTCTTATTCCATATAATTGGCCTATCTTGAACCAAAGTAATTAGTAGATCGATCTCAATATCAGTATCCATTTTGTTGACAAACGTGCGCGTGCATTCTTCAAAGTGTCACTACGGCAACCGATCGCAGAGCGCGCGGGTGCAAACCGCCGCGGCCTCGGGACCGCGACCCGCACCCGGTAGAAGAGGGCAGCTGGTGCAGCGGGGCCCGCAAACAATCGTACACGCCGCGGGCGTAAAACGCGTCGTGAAATGTGCTTTAATTTTTTACATAAATATCTGTATTCTGCAAAGGCTGCAAGCCCGCAACCGCGGCGGGTGCGGGTGGAAACCGCTTCGTGAGTTCTTAGCCGAAATATCCTAATAAAATCCCCAGATCAGAACATTTTACGCTAAATGACTATAAACCAAGCTGTGATAAACATTTAGGACAGTTGCGAGAGGAAGAGAATCCCTTATGCGACGAATTGAATAATAGGAAGAACCAAGCTTTCTGCTGACATGTGATATCTGCTCCGACCATCTCAGACACTCATCAGTATAGACACCTAGAAACTTTGTTGAGTATAGACACCTAGAAACTTTGTTGACCCTCCAGAGATCAGGTTATGCTGGCCATGTTTCAGAATTAAAAAAATTCTCTTTTTCAAACCAAATTTGATAACATAGTAAATGAAATTTATCGGGATTCTTGGACACTCGTTTATTATCAAATTGTTCGATTTGTAACAAACGCCAACGTTTCGAAGCAAATTGTTTCTTCCGCAGGGCTAAAATTATATCAGGATAAAACATATGGTGGAAACTCTATGTTACCTAGTTATTGCAGAAGCAACTTCGTCAGATTATAAAAGTAAGAAAAAAGTCTATTATACATAAAAGTATTTCGTCTAAGAGTAGGCAAGCACATTGATCTTCTTCCATATATAGGTTACGCAAACATGACATTAACAAACATGGTTATGACATCTAATCTTAACTCCTTACCTACATGGACTTAGTCCAACATAACATGGCCAATAATCTTATTTTCTTAGAATATATTATTATAAATTATACTGAGATTTTTTATATCTGTTCTGTGATTTACAGTGTTATTCTTTTTAATATGAATCATTTCGTTGACATTACGTCTATACCCAACTTCTTCCCTATCCAAAATCTGAACACACCCAAAATCAAATTTATGTTCAGTGTTGAACTGGTGTAGAGTTAATGCTGTTTTTTCGAAATTAGCAACATTCTCACTGTCGTTTTTATGTTGTTTGATTCTATCTCTTAAATATTGTCTTGTTTGGCCAATGTAACACTTGTCACAGTTGGTGCAAGGTATCTTATATACTACTCCAGACTCTAAATCATTTGGTGTTATAGATTTTAAATTAGTGAACAACTTTTTTGTAGTGAGCAAGTTGTAAAATGCACACTTAACATCTAATTCCTTGACTGTACTACTTATTCTGTGTAAAAGGCCGGGCAGGAATGGAAACTTAAAGTAGGAGGTAACCGATGTGTTGGGAGGTGTACTAACTACCTGGCCAATAACATTGGAGGTGTGTTTTGTTATTACTCTATTTATCAAATATGAAGGATAGTTATTTTGTTTTAGAATTTCTCTGACTTTGTTCATGTTCTTTCCATGGAGTTTTTTGTTGCTTAGTTTCAAGGATCTTTTTATTAAGTTGCTCATTATATTAATTTTTTGTTTTATGCTGTGGTTGCTGAAAAAATTAGCGTATCTATTGGTGGTTTTTTGTACCAATCGGTTATGATTCGAGAGTTATCTCAAATTATTAGTAAATCTAAAAAGGGCAAGCTGTTATCTTTTTCTACTTCCAACGTGAATTGTATCCTGTGATGATAGGAGTTAAAAGTATCTAATATAGATTGTACCTTATCATATTGTACTAGCAGTAATGTATCATCTACATTGAATTTAATGAGTGGTACACAAAATTCGATTTTTTCCATAATGTAATAAAAAATTTCGTTTATTATTAAGTTGGCAAAGGTTGGACTCGTTGGAGCACCCATGGCTGTGCTATAGAGTTGTCTATAAAACTTATCTTCATAGGCAAAGTATCCACCCTCAAAACATAGATCGACCAGTCCCAAGAATTTTTCTCTATTTAGGTGTGTATGGCAGCTAATAAAATTTCACCTTTTTTTAATGACATGAACTACAAGCTCTCTAGGGATATTTGTGAACAGCGAAACGACATCTAACGAAATAAGTATGTTACCCGGTTGAACGGTTTTATTAGATAAAACTGTAGTCAATGAAAAAGAATCCTTCAAACTAAAGATGGAAGTGGATAAGGCAGAATTCAAGATATTATGTAAATATTTGCCAATGTTGTAAGTGGGAGATTTCACACAACACACTATCGGTCTTAAGTTAAGAACATTTTTATGGACTTTCCGCAAACAGTAATGTTTAGGTGGTAAACTATTGTGTCTAATCTAAGTCTTATACTCAGCTTCCGATATATATTCCTCCTCTTTGAGTTCCTTTAGGCATTTGTTAGTTTTTTCCCGATAAATTTCATTTACTATACTATTACAATGGATGATAACCAGACAATATCAAATTTGATAACTTGTGTCTTGTCTAACTTTAGGACAATGCATTAAATTTACACCAATTGGCGAAAGACACCAAAAGTGTTTGACATAATTCTGTGAGTTTATCCAGATTCTTCGCTGTTACGATAAATGAAGTATCAACAAAGAGTGAAATTAGTAGAGAACCTAGATTTGATCCCTGAGAAACGCCGAGATCGGCAACATATTCGTCAGAGAAAACTATTATTACTAACTATCACATGCAATCTTCTGTCGGACAGATTATGCTTAATCCAATCCAGGAATACTCCTGGAAATCCAAGATTGTACATCTTGCTCATTAAAAATTGTGGTGAAATGGTATCAAACGCACGTGTGAGATCAAAGAACAAACCGGCAACATTCCCCTATTCAATTAAAACTGAATCGATTGTATGAATTCCAGAACAGCAACCTCAGTGGATCTTCCTGTTCTAAAACGGTATTGACTGTCTGTAATTAAGCACCAGTATAATTTCATCAAGAACTGTTCAATTATTTTTTCCATTTACTTTATTAAGTTGAGAAAATTTTCCAAAAAGTTGAAAAAATGCCATATTTTCGGACCATGGTTCACTTAATTTAACTCGATACAATTAACCTCTGGTATGTCCCCTCTGAAGGATCACGTCGAATTTCCCAACACCATGTATAGTGGCTCTCGTATTCGATGAATATCCGTCCCGTATGACGTCAGATTTAATTTAGCGAAGCAATGACCGTTCTTTGCACCTTTGGTGTCATCATCATAATTCAATTCCACCCTTCCAACAAGCTGTTCAAATATGACCCAATTAAGATGGGAGATGGTAGATCAAATTCCTCCTCGTAGACTCGAGTTACGTGAACAAACATCGCTTATCTGTTTCATGTAACGCGCTCAAATCCAGGTAGGAGGGCATCGCGATAATTAAGCAAGAGACGCGTACCCGAAAAATGGCGTCCCTTATGATTAATGAAGATCCGGTGGTATTTGTACTTCGGCGATATAACAGTAAATTTATTGCAGGTGGGGAGTTTGTAAGCTCGGGTGTAATACTTCATTTATTAAAGTGAGTGTATCGCCCCTGGCAGATCGGATATTGCGTGATACTATGAGAGCATGTGAGCTTTGGATACTGTATCTCTTGAAGTAAAACTTCGTGACAACTTAAATTGACGTCCCAATCGATTGAGACCATTTTTGGCTCGATATTCGAAAATCACAGACGTTTGAGCAAAACGATTGACCAAATTCATTGTCGATAAAAGTGAATCCATATTTTATACAGGGTGGCCATTTGAAAACGAAACAGACGAGATTACAGACGAAATAAATTTTTTCGATAGAAGTGCTTAGACAGGTCGATTTCTGTTTCGAGGGGGACAACTTAAGATATAGGTTACGGATGCATAACGCTTCAACCCTTGCTACTACAACCCTCACCCCCAAATTTTGAATAGGGAAGATGGGTTGAGTGATACCTCATTTGAAAGGTAGTTTTATACTGATTTCAGCACAGTAATTGTTTTTTCATTTCATGCATTAGTTCTCGAAGTATTCTTAACTAAGTATTTGAAAATGAAGTGGTGTTTTCATGGCACTTGTAGTGTTTTTTTTTGTGAAAAATAGACATTTTGAGCTTCAAAACTACCATGACTGTGGCTTCCTTCCTCCAATCCACTGACATAGAAATCTTTAATCAAGATGTCGAAGAAACAAAGCGTATTGCGAAGGAGCTCAATCTTGCTGAAACTCAATCTAAATTATCTAGATATAATTTCAGTATTTCCAATAACATGCGGTAACACTTGATCGATATAAATCTCCAAAAAGTCCAAATACGTACATATCTCTAATCAGATTACCAGGTAAGAAAATCAAATCATTAATGATGCCACAGATATATTTCAGTCCCAATTCGTGAAACGATTTCCTACTTAATTACGAAGTATTTTCTCAGTTGGCTTCAATATGTTTTCATTTCGTTGATTATTGAATTCATATCTTTTTCCAAAAAATGAGAATCGATAATTTTTTATTTATTACGAACAGATCATTAAGTTGGCTTACTGGTTCTTTGACATGTGAATTATTCTTAGTTTTGAATCGAGACTTGTATGCGTTCTTATTCATTGTTCGACATGGTTTATTCAATTGCAGAGCGGGTGGATATAATTTTACTTTTTTTTGCAAACAATCAATGTGCGAATAGAACCGCAGAATTCTTCAATCAACTACATTTAGATAAACATATTAATAGGAAGTATGTTTTGGAATTAGTGTCAAATTTTCAAGAAACCGGGTCCGTGGCTAATAAAAAACGAAACATGGAAAGAAATGAAGCAGCTGAAGTAGCTGTTCTTGGACAGATTGCTCTGAATCCAATGACGAATACGAGGCAGCTAGCACATGAATCTGGTTTTACACGAACTCGAATTGCAAATATTTTGAAGCATAATAAATTTCATCCTTACAAAATCCATCTTTCACACGCACTAAACGAAGATGATTTTGACCGTCGTGTTGAATTTTGTGATACAATGAGTGAACGAGTAACTGCTAATCCCAATTATCTGTACAATGTTTGTTTCTCCGATGAGTGTTCATTCTTTAGAAACGGAACATCGACACAATTGTCGTTATTGGGCCGATGCTAATCCGAGATTGTTCCACGAAGTTTATACTCAACAACCCGAAAAACTCAATGTTTGGGCTGGAATATTTGGTGACAACATTGTCGGCCCGTTCTTTTTACCTGGTAATCTTACTGGAGATATATATTTGGACTTATTGGAAAATCACATTGATCCAATTTTAACGGAAATTATTGAAAACAATGCTGGAAATTATGTGGAAGATCAGATTGTGTTTCAGCAGGATAGAGCTCCTCCACACTACGCCTTACCAGTTCGAGAATATCTGGATCAAAGATTTCCAAATCGATGGATTGGAAGAAGGGGTCCCACTAAATGGCCAGCCAGATCTCCAGATCTGTCACCACTAGATTTCTTTCTTTGGGGCCACTTGAAGAGTAAAATTTACTCTACACAGCCCGATTGCATAGAAGATTTAAGAAGACGTATAGTGAATGAATGTCTTCAAATCACTTCAGAAATGCTGCAAAATGTGCGCCATCGTTTCGAACAAAACTTATTTCATTGTATGGAAGCTAATAGTGAACAATTTGAATATTTAGTCAATTGATGTGAGTTTTTGATAATTTTTTTACTTTACTTTGAAAAGTCTTTTTTTATATCAATACTTCAAATCGTTCTGATACCGTACAGTTGGAGAATGATTTCAGTGAATCAAACAGCTAGTCGAACATCTGACCCTAGTAGCATTAACACGTATGGTATGACTTCATTTGCCCAGTGGTAGATGTTTTGCAATTTCAAATACAAGTACGGAAATTGTGGTGTTACAGAAGCACGAAATGTCAATTATTCGCAAAAAATTAATTAAAGTGATAAAATTAACTAACGCATGAATATTTCGAGAACTAATGCAGAAAATGAAAAGCCAATTACTGTGCTGAAATCAGTATAAAAATACCTATGAATTGACGTATCACTCACCCTATCTTCCATATTCAAAATACGGGGGTAGTGGTTGTAGCAGCTAAGCGTCCGTAACCTACATCTTAAGTTGTCCCCTCGAAACAGAAATCGACCTGTCTGAGCATTTCTATCGAAAAAACTCATTTCGTCTGTAATCTCGTCTGTATCGTTTTCAAATGGCCACCCTGTGTACAGTGCGCGTCAAAATTATGGAACAAATTAATTTTCACGGAAGAAAAATATTTGGCAACACAATCCTGAAACAGGTCGATTTTTGTTTCACTTTTACCCAATTTTGATGTATTTTGAAGGTTTTCTGTTGTACCCTGTGCCATTCTCATCAACCTCCTTGATTTTTTGAATAGGGAAAGTGGGTCCTGTGGTACTTTCTTGGCAAGGTTTTTGCATCTTCTTTAGAGGTGTGCAGAAATTTTCAAAAAGAAATATTTTTTTTTATTTTTTAGTTCAAAGCGTTTTTCAGTATGTGCTCTTTATCATGGCCCATTAAGTTTGAGACGATGGTACCTGGTGAAATTTGTCACCGAATGAAAGTCGACCATTACAGTTTTGTTCATGCATAACTTTCAACCCCTAAATTCATCAGGAACCATGGTATGGAGTAACATTCGTAACAATATCATCTAGTTTTAAGAACTGTTTGTCGTTAAACCAGGTCATGTTTGATTATCGTACCAATTATTGATGTTTCATCAAGTAATTTGCGAAACATCCATTTGAATTATTGTGAAACCATGCGATTTCATCAAATATAAAAATCTTCTATATTTTCTCATGTTCGTATGCTACGATATATTTAGGTACAAAATGTCGATAGTTTCCTCATATGCAAATTTTCGAGATGTGACGGAATATCCTATGAAGTGTGAAGTATTTTCAGGAAATTTTGGAAATTTTGTGATATTTTTCTCTTCTGATGAATTCGACGAAATTTCACTAACTTTTTTCCAAGACAATCAATTTCAAGTCACGAATTGGTCAAGTTATTATTTTTCGAGTTATTTAGGAAGCCAACTTTCTGTTGTTGATATCTGCCAAAGAATGGGACTTATGCCAAAAAAAAAAACTTGTTAATAAAGTAACACTTCGTCAAGTTTCCAACAAATGCAGAAAAAGTTCAATTAATTTTCCCACCGATTGGTTATGCACGATTGTGAAAGTCCAAATCAAAAAGGTAAACTCCTTTTTGTCATATGAATGAAATGAACTAGGATACACATCAATTCAAGTAATCCTAGATGTTTTAGATTAAAATTATATACTTCCTCCATATCAAGTGAAAGCTACTGGAAATATCACATATCGACATGGATAACGACAAAGAACAATACACTAGCGAGTAATTGAACTTCTGGAATCCAAGTGCAGAGCACGTGAAAGAGGAACAGTGTGAAAGGTGATAAGCACCGAGCAATCCACGTAAAATGCCTTATCCCAAACATTTTTAACAATGAAACTTCGAATATATGATCCTTTGAAGAAAGCGAACTGATGCCATATCGTTTTTTATTTGTATAGTAACATCCTTTATTCTAAAATTTAATTGAGGAGCACCATTTTTATATCGTAGTTAGATTTGACCGGTTACATTTTATCTTTTCAAATTCTATCTAGAAGAACCCTCGTTGCTGTTCTACAACATCAAATTTTCTAATGAAATATAAGATCACCTTACATTGCTATTAAATTCGACCTTACTTCTCAAATTGATTTCAGAAGCACCATTGTATTATCGGCGTTAATATTGACCAGTAACATTGTCACTTGCCAAATTTTATATTAAAAATATCAGGATCACCATTTATACATTGATATTACATGTGACCAGTTAATTCTCAAATTTAATTTAGGAGCACCATCGTAATATCGCCGTTAGTTTTGAACACTAGTATTGCCCTGTTATTGTCTTTCCTTTTTGCAACAAAAACTAGAGTAGAGGAAATTTCCTATAAACTCAATACAAATTAAACTTAATTGTTTCACATTTGAACAGCTCCACCACAAAATAAGTCCAAAGCATTCTTAAACCCATTGACTTTTCGAGCATCAACTACAGCACTTTGTAAACGGTTCCACCTCTCAAAGATTCTGTTGGTAAGAAAACTATGCCGCTGGGAACTAGCAAACTTTTCCTTTGCCAATTTGAACTGGCGACCTCTCAGATTATTGGTGTTTAAAGTATATAAGCCATGGATATGATCACCAAAGTGGCCACGTAAAGACCTGAAAGAAAAAATTAAATCACCTCTGTCGCGCCGCGACTGGAATGTCCGCAATCCGAAAATGATGAGCCTGTTCTCGTAGGTTCTCGAATTCTTCTAAAGGGTATACGAGTGATACAGCGCTGGACCGACTCGAAGCAATGCTCATCGGCACGACTGGAAGGCCACCAAACTGGGCCAGCATATTCCAACAATGGTCTAACGTAGGTGGTGAAGAGAAGCTTCAATGTAGCAACATCACATCCGTTGAAGGTCTTTTGGATGGCATAAGTCAACTGTCTGGCTCTGGCAGTGATGATGCTTACATGGTTTGACCAGCTAAGATCCTCGGAGACAGTTACACCCAGGTCCCAGTGACTTGAGACTTGTTTCAGCCTATCGCCGCCGATGAAGTACTCCCTCCTCGGGTTGTTTTCACCAATAAGAAGTACACAGCACTTCTCCACATTCAAAGAAAGTAACCATTCACCACACCAAGCATTTAATTCATTCAGGTCAAGTTGCAGAGTATTGAAGTTAGATAAGGGAAAGTTATAGATTTTGCAAACATAGAGCACGAAGATAATTTACAATATTATTTTCAATTTTTTTTTTATCAAAAACAGCCAAGTGCTTAGATCACTGGAAAATCGATGAAGGATGACAGCTGATTGTTGACGTTGACAAAGACAAAGGTTATGTTCCAATTTTCATGCTGCGTTCTAATCCAATGTGAATTCATAACATACTCAAATATTGGACGGTAATCAAGATGAGCTTCTACTTGTGTGTTATGACATGGGGTCCTTTAAGTTTCTTTATTTAATAAATCTCCAAGAGGTGAAATCAAATTTCACATTTTTATGTTTTTCAATATCATTATTGTTCTCTGCAACATGACTTCCTAAAGTGCTCTTCTTTTATAATTCTTCATGTGCTCCCCTATTCTTGTGTCCAAAGTAGAATGTAGAATGCATCGCATGTTTTGCATTCCAGCTTATAAACACAGTAAAGGAGTTTTGTCTTTAAAGTTAACTTAACTGCCTTAAATGTAACCCTTATATTATTTTTTTCGAATGTTCTCGCAATTCTATAACATGAATCATTATAGAAAGCAAACAATATCTGTATTGGGGTTGTAGGTTCGCTCTTTGGTAAGCTAGAATCTAATGGATGCATTCCTACAAGGTTATCATATATCATCTTATCAACCATCATTGGATTGTAGTTATTTTGTTCTGCCATATATTTAATGATGTCTCTCTCCTTTTTGAAAGAGGATGTGCTAAGTAGTATCTTAAGGAGTCTGACCGTGTAGTCTTTGAATGCTGCATTCTTGTGAGCTGCCGGATGATTAGAACTCTTGATGATTGTTTTACTATTGGGGCACCAGCCAGCATAAAAGAGCCCTAAAATGTAATCAAATATTTAACCCTAAAGGCTGGTTTTTGCTAGCTGGTACCCTTTACTTTTCCGTAACCTCAAGTTTAATCATAGACTTTGAATGCTACTGTTCATACTCATTCCCCAAGTTTTTCACTTTCCCGTAATGTGGTCAACTTTTAGGGACAAATTAAGGGCATCCAATAGCAAGCTAGTATTTATGACACATGCGCATAAGGCGTATACGGTATGATTTTTATAGTGGTAATATCAAAATTGGACAGAAAATGGATTGATTAGTGGAAAGAGAATACGAGATTTTTTTTAAGATTTATTGAATGAAATAAACAAGTACAAAAATATTAACATTCATAATCCTCTAAACAATACCCTGAACTGGTATCGAGGATATTAACTACAGAATTCAATTTAGATAAAATAGTACCTTCGTCAGCAACTTAAATCTTGTATACATACACACTTAATCTTTAATGGAGTCGCAGCTACACATCAAGGCAAACTTTCAAGAAGTAAACTCAACATTCCTCTAAACAAGCGGACAAATCACATTACACCAACCCTAAGTTGTCTCTTATTTGATTAGAAAATTTTCCAATTGAACTCACAGATTTTGTGGCAGTCGGTAATTGATTAATTATTTTTTAAGCTTGTGCTATCAGGTTATTCAACCCTTTTGGCTTTTTACTTTTGTTTGATATATGTTTTGATGTGTTCTTGTTTCATAACTATGAACCTCCCTCGTAAATCTATACTCTGTATGGCACTTTTGCATTTTATTTATGATTTTAATAGTTAATTTCCATTGTTCTACTTCTAATACTTTCTTTAAATTCGGTATATGTAAATCAGAGTAAAGTTGTGTAGTATTCGTTAATCGGTCATACTTAACCAGACTTTAATTAATTTTTTACATAACATTTGTATTTTTTTGAAGTATGTTTTTCCACAGTTTCCAAAATCGGCATTAAATATCTTATATCTGACATGAAAAACGTATTGTAAACCTGATATTTTTATTAACAAATAAGATCGAATCTTATCTAACGCTGAAACCATCGGTATTATTTTCTCGATCATGGAACCACGTGGCTTTTCCAGCACAAATTTGTGTCCAGCATCAGACCCAAGCACCTCGCCTCAAAGAGTTCTTGAAGTTCAATGTTATTAACGGTTAATTTCAGGCTTGTAGCTTTTTTGTTCTTTTGTTAGTATTAATAATCAATTTATTATTCCAAAGCCATTGTAAATACCATTGTAGATCTTCGTTAATTTGTTCATTCAATTCATCTGCGTTAGTACCTGTATATATCAAGACAGTATCATCTGCACTAGCGAAATACCTGGCCCGGGCGCCTCGATTTGCTCAAGTTAAGCACATACAAAGAATAGAGAAGAGGGCCCAAAACCGACCCTTGGGAACACCAAATGAATTGGAGGTCCAGTCACTTTTGCTATCTTCTATACATACATATTGACGGCGATCGGTTGAATAGGACTTCTATCATATTCTTACTTCTATTCTATCTATGCTTACCACATCGAAAGCCCTTCTCAAGTCGACCAGTATGGTCACTGGTATTTTGCCATCGTCCAGAGCTAACGAAATTTCATTTATCAAATCGCACTGAGGGTATTACTATTTTTTATAAATCTATACTGGTATTCATCGACCACAACATACTTTTCAATAAAAGATAGACTGGAGCATATTCCGAATGAGGTGACCCTGGGGGAAATGAATGCTGAAAGAACTGTTGTGGAAAGAATCGAGGAACGCAGTCTTCGCTGGTTTGGACATCTTATGAGAATGCCTGAGGAGAGATGGCCTAAGAGACTTTTCAACTGGAAGCCACCAGAAAAGAGAAAACGTGGAAGACCGAGAAGATCATGGAATGAGGGAGTCAGGAAGGCCATGGATGAACGAGGCTGAGAGAAGGAGATGACACAGGATAGGCACGATTGGAGGAAGGGATTGGGCAGACGGCTACTAGCTGTATAAGATTAATATGTTTTTTCTGTATTTGTCTTGCTCAATATATATATATATATATATATATAATAAAAAGTATTTATTCGATGCCAAGTAAGGACTATATGGCAGATGACTCATCATATCCATGTTTTGAGTGCTATAAAAAGCAGTTGTTTAAGCCGTTGTATGAGAGCCCTCATTGTCGTGGTGAAGGGTGATCCGTCTTAGAAGACAACTGGCAAGCAAGCAAATGATTGTGTTCCACTCAGAATTGCAATATCTTTCGAAGGAGATGAGAACTAAAACATTACTTCACCAAATTTTGAGCATAGTGTTATTTCTGAAAATTCCTAAATCTGTTTTCCAAAATTTACATATTTCCTAAAATAATCGTTCGTTGTCGACCAAAGTTTCTATGTATTTAAATATGATTTATATTTTGAATAATCTGAAATGTCATAATCGTAGCATGCAAGCATGAGAACATGACGATGTTTTTTGTTGATTTCAGAATGGAATAGCGTGAATCATGACAGGGTGAAAAGACAGTTATCTGTATCGTCGGATAGCAAATTACTAGATGATGACATTAGGGAAGAAACAAAAGTGATACTTCGACCGAAGAAACCGCCCAGACCGAAGTCCGAGGTGCTGCTCAATGAACAGGGTTCAGAGCATCGAAGGACGAAACGATTTTCTGCCTTTGGGGTAAGATTTTTTTATTTCTCTTAAACTACCCCTTTTTTTATTCGCCAATTGTTATACAGGGTGTTCCTAAATTCAACGTACGAATCTATTAGCGAGGTTCCTCAAGTAAGTTTATGGAAAAAGTCCCATAAACATAGGGTCGCCAACGTTTTGTTTTCAAGATAAAAACTTGGATTTTTTTCAAATTTTTTTTCATACTACGAATATCTACACTTTGTATATATACAGGCTGAGTTTTTGAATACTGCGTTAATTTTAACTACTGATTCTTGAAGCCAAAAGAAACACTATATTACTATTCCACTTTTTCCAATTCTGTTCCGTTTCAAAGTTATAAGAAATTTAAGGTTTCAAGTTGGGTTAAGCCACCATTGGATTCTTTTCAAGATTACACAAAATTTTCAGCTTTTGGCTTATGACATTGCATAATATTGTAGAGACATACTTGTTTATGCACCCTGTTCTTGTTTGATGCTCATGCGGTAATATTTATGATAAGAACACATTTTTACTGCTCTTCGGAGCAGCTGAAAATCAAACTGAATCCCATGCTAAGTGATTTTCCAGAAGAGTATTGGTGAAAATATTGGAATTTCTGAAATTTATTCTCAATTCAACTGAACATTTGATAAGAAAATACTCATATCTAATATTAACTTTCTCAATTCTATGAGTCTTCCAAATTCTTCAGATCATCGAATCAACACCATGTTTTTTTTCCATGACTATCAAAGATTTCGATCCATGTTATTTTCTATATCCTATTCTGAACCTGTAAATCCCAATGTTTTTTTATTAATTCATAGAAATACAAGTGTCAAAGTTATGATATTTAAGAATCTTCTCATGCTTAGAAGTCTCAACGGAAGTCCCAACAGAAAAACCAGATTGATGAAAAAATATTGTATTCTCAAAAGCTATTCGTTAAAAATGTTTGAATCAACTTCAACTCCACTTGGAATAGATAGTGAAATTCAGAATGATTTTTCTACATGAATAATTTTTCTCAAAACTGTTTGAAACGCCCTTAAAAAAATCTTCAATATGTATGTTGTCTATTCATTTCACCTATATACAGGGTGATTCTTTGAGCACTGCGTAAATTTTAACCATAGATTCTTCTTCAAAAGAAACATTTTCTTTCTATAACATTTTTCCAAATTTGGTCCCGTTCAAAAGATGGGTGTTGAAATTTCATAAAAAATTTGCATTTTCATCTATAATATTGAAACGACAATATCAATTGAAATGATCTCTTGTAGAAGGTTCTTGATAACAGTCATGCATATTTTGGCATCATTAGATTTATTCCATTTCTGGTGGGTTTCTCACTACTACTCTACAGATTAGTTAAATTGCATGAAAAACAAATATCGCTCGAACTAAAGGTCCGTATCTTGTACTTCCTGGAATCATTAGTCTTTTTTGCAGTTAAAATCATTATTCATCTTTTCTCTTAAATTGCACCATTCTTGAGATATTTGAAGTTGAAAGGAATTAAATCGATATAATTTTGTCCAAATTTTCTGATTTTCCCAAATCCAACACTGTCCTGAACATATCTGAATAATCAGATATGTTCAATGTTGCCATATTTTATGTCTTTATGAAATATTTCTACAACAGGTTGGGGAAATCTCTCCAGTCTATGGTTCCACCACTAAACACTATAGATGAAATTAACCACTGAACAATTATAAATGGAAAAAAAGTTTTCCATCACTCACATAGGTACTTCGGTATATTTTCATGTTGACCGTTGAAATAGGTAATGTATTTTCTGTCAGGACCTGTTAAATTGAAGACTTGTCTTTATGAAGAGCTGTTTCTTTATAGCTTCAGACTTGCAGGGTTCATCAAAGTATATCTTTTCTAACATAGGAATGATTCAATTAAGCTCATATGAGTTTTAAAAACTTCGAACCCAGTCTCCTCGATTTGTTTTGTACCTTTATAGAAGTTTTTTCACATTTTTATTTCATACACCGATTGTTCGATTTGACTTAGTTTTAATATTTCTGATTTTTTGTTATGATGCATGGTTAACTAAAATTCAATCAATATTGAAACTGGAAGCTATAGGCTCATAAACAAGAAAGATTAGAATAGAATGCATTTTTTGACCATAATCATTTCCTACTGAATGGAATAATTTCATACTATCGAAATTATCCTTACAATATTTTCCACATTTTTGTGAAGTTACAAATAACTGTTGACAGTTTCAAACAGAATCAAAACAACAAGGAACCACAGAACATTATTTTATTGAGAACTACCCACCACAGAGACGTTATAATATCAGTTTAATGTGATAATAATTCATTCTAGTTATTCTGAGAAAAGTTAATTCTGAAGATTAATAATGGTTACAGATATTATCTTTCATTTAAAAAAACTTTACAATTATTATTTTTTTTTCTCGGGGTTCGGTAATAAATTAATATTCTATGGTAAGGTACACGGTATTGTTATTAAGGATACAACTTTGACTAGGAGTAAAATTATTGATTCATAGACACTACAGAACTAGAGCTCCATAATTAGGTCGGAAATCGTTTCACGAATTGGGACTGGAATATTTCTGTGGCATCATTAATGATTTGATTTTCTTACCTGGTAATCTGATTAGAGATATCTACGTATTTGGACTTTTTGGAGATTTCTATCGATCAAGTGTTACCGCATGTTATTGGAAATACTGCAAATTATTGTATATCGAAGATAATTTAGATTGAGTTTCAGCAAGATTGTGCTCCTTCGCAATACGCTTTGTTTGTTCGACATCTTGATTAAAGATTTCTATGTCAGTGGATTGGAGGAAGGAAGCCACAGTCATGGTTGTTTTGAAGCTCAAAATGTCGATTTTTCACAAAAAAAAAACACTACAAGTGCCATGAAACACCACTTCATTTTCATATACTTAGTTAAGAATATTTCGAGAACTAATGCATAAAATGAAAAAACAATTACTGTGCTGAAATCAGTATAAAAATACCTTTCAAATGAGGTATCACTCACGGCATCTTCCCTATTCAAAATTTGGGTGTGAGGGTTGTAGTAGCAAGGGTTGAAGCGCTATGCGTCCGTACATCTTAAGTTGTCCTCCTCGAAACTGAAATCGACCTGTCCGAGCATTTCTATCGAAAAAATTTATTTCGTCTGTAATCTCGTCTGTTTCGTTTTCAAATGGCCACCCTGTAGTTGCTATTCCATTGGTTATAAGGAAATCAAGTGAATCTAGTATTTTATCAAAGGAGGTAATAATTATTTAAATATTTTCTTCAATTCACAGGGGGATTCGCCGTTCGGGAAAACAGAAGCCTATATTAAATTAGAACAATTAGGAGAAGGATCTTATGCAACAGTGTACAAAGGATTTAGCAAGTAGGTGGAAAATTGACAGTTTTCAATATTTAATTAAATTCTTTACTGAACCAGAAAAAACTACATGAGTGTTTAATGTCTGGAAATCAAGATGATAATGAATATATTTCAGTTTACAGAACCAAGTAGTAGCACTTAAGGAAATTAGACTGCAAGAAGAGGAGGGTGCGCCCTTCACGGCGATACGGGAAGCTTCGCTGCTGAAAGAACTGAAACATGCCAATATAGTTACTTTACATGATATCGTTCACACCAGGACCACACTCACCTTTGTGTTCGAATATGTCGTAAGTATATTTTTTGTCTCCACTATAACAGAATGCAGAGTTATTATAATAATCTGAAATAATCTAAAAATGACAATTATTGTCTTACACTTTCGATTGAAGTATCAATGATACCGTTTTATTCTAGAGAACAGCGTTTTCTGAGAGAGAATTTTTCATTCTTATCATAATATCAAACAATTCAACAAAATTAATTGAAAAATGAAATAGAATACTTCTAATGTGTTTCGACATTTATGTATAACACTCTTGTCTCTTCAGGCATTCGTATTCGATTAACAATAATTTAAACAATTCTTGGTTATGAATTACTGTGTGATACGTTGCATAGGAACAACTTCCACGTATCACTTCGAAATCGCTTGATATCCTCAAGTATAAGCATAGAGTATTATCTCGTTCCACCAAACCGACACAGAAAAATATGAAACTGCATTCCATGATTTCCTAAAGAATTTGGGTCATTATGAAAGAATGGAATTGACTTGAAATGGAAATCTTCCAATATTTAGAATAGAATAATTTATTTATCCTGATAGACATTTTACAATATATAGGAGATGTCAGCATATATAACAAAATAATGCACATCAATGAATAAAGAAGAAGGAAAAAACAAAACAAACTTATTCTATAAAATATCATTAATATATTCTTCAACACTATAAAAACATTTCTTTTGCAGTACAGTTTTCACTACATTTCACAATCAAACCAAAATAACACAATAACCCAAATTGACAATAGAAAATCAATCAAAATTTCAATCAATAAACGTCTTAACATATTGAAAAAACCTAACTTCTTAAAATAAAAAAGGAAAAATGCTTAGAGTGAATGATTTTCTGAATATCGATAACCTAATAATATGTTTCAAATTTTCTGAATCAATCATGATTAACTTACGAAATTTCGCAAACCTGTTCATTGCATCCTCATTCGAACCTCTTTCAAGTTACAAATTGATCAGAGGGATATTCTTGGATTTATCGAGGAAACCAAATTTCATATGCTCATAACATCTGAATCATTCCACTGATTTGGCCCAATAACGAACTTGACCGAAATATCTGGATTGATTAGTGACGGGTGCATATATAACAAGCCCCTCGGAAAGTGCCGGTGAATTACCCCTTAAATTGAAAGACTTGTTACAGTCAACATATGCCGCTCGAACATCAGTCGATACAAATAACTTGAAGAACTTGAGACAACCACTTTACCACTTAGTCAAGCATGATCTTCTGGAGACCAAGTTCTCAAAGAGCCTTCACTACAGGAACACGAGATCCCCACCCTAGACAATGAAGAGTTCAAATATTGACTTTTCCCTGAAAACTTTTAATAAAAATGAAAAATGTTCTGACATCATAAAAAACCATTTCTAAGATCGAATGTCCCACTACAAGAAGGAACATATTATTTTCACAGATGCCTCAAGTCTGCCGGAGGAACAGGATGTGCGTTCCTCACAGCGAGCTCAGTAAAAAGTTCGAACTCCCTAAGATTGTAGCATATTCACAGCTGAGTTAGTTGCAATTAAAAAAGATTAAGAGTGTATAGCAAAACTGGAAATATCCCATCTCATTATAATTACAAACTCTCTGCTCACTGCATGCCATCCAAAGGGCCTATAGTGACAATGCGATTGTAAATGACATTACAGACCTCATCTGTTCCATCCAAGATAATAACGAATCTTTGACATTGATGTGAATTCCCTCCCACTGCGAAATTGACGGTAACGAGATGGTGGATACAGCAGCAAAATAAGCTATTACAGATGGTCTTTATACAGAAGTACTGACTCACTACGACCTAAGTAATCTCTGCAAAAAATAGGTTGAAGACAAGTGGAAATTAATCTGGCAATCGAGAAGCTCAAAGCTTGCACTGATAGATCCCACAATTCACAAAAAGCCAGCAACTCAACTACGTCAAGACCTGGTAGTACTCAGAAGACTCAGAATTGGCCATACAAGAAATACACACCAATATTTGCTTAGAAAAGAATCTCCTCCAGGTTGCCAAAGATGCAACTCACAACTGACCATACGTCATATGATCATAGAATGCCAACTATTTAATGCTCATGAAAAACTACACAATATCTTTCATTAATGACACCAAATCCATAATCTTATTATTTTAATTGTATAATACAGTAACTACTATTATGAAAATATGAAAACTATAGCTCATCTCCTTTGGATGATAGTGAATATACGGCTGGCCGGACGAACATACTCAAGGTAGACCCCGAATGTTTCATTAGGAACTCAGAACCTAATGGATTAAGACCATTATCTGATCTAGTTAGAACAAGCGCTCAAAAATGTTGAAAACTACTGACGTGAGATCATCGATCATACAAGGTGATTGATTGGTAAATGCGCGGAAGCTAATAGCAGATAGAGGACACTCAGATGAGCCAGAATAACCTTCATTTTGAGGGTCTATTTCTCTTAATGTCCAAGATAAAGTTATTAAGTTTGTTAATTTATTCAATTACACATAACTTTCGAACCACCCTCTGTATATATGCATGATATTCAACAACTACTTCATTCGGTCATTGTAACTGATATTTTTTCAGGTCCGGCTAAGGAAAAACTGATTCAAAATCGAAATCAGATTCAACACAAAAAAAAACAAAACTCCATAAATTTGACAGGATATAAGAAAAAAAGGCAAAAACACTTAAAAAAATTTTAAAAACATGTTTAAACATGAACGGTTTGATATATGGAAGATCTCTAGTTTCTTACAATACATAGCTGAAATTTGAAGTTGTTGTGAATATCAGCACCCTCGATATTCATCAAAATTTTTTGGGCCTCTGAAATAATTTATGAGATATCAAGTATTCGAAAAAAAAACTCAAGGGATTTGTTTTTATTTTCTAGCGTGACGATTATCACGAAATTTAAAAACATATTCAAACATGAACGGTTTGATATATGGAAGATCTCTAGTTTCATACAATACATAGCTGAAATTTGAAGTTGTTGTGAATATCAGCACCCTCGATATTCATCAAAATTTTTTGGGCCTCTGAAATAATTTATGATATATCAAGTATTCGAAAAAAACTCAAGGGATTTGTTTTTATTTTCTAGCGTGACGATTATCACGAAATTTAAAAAACATATTCAAACATGAACGGTTTGATATATGGAAGATCTCTAGTTTCATACAATACATAGCTGAAATTTGAAGTTGTTGTGAATATCAGCACCCTCGATATTCATCAAAATTTTTTGGGCCTCTGAAATAATTTATGAGGTATCAAGTATTCGAAAAAAACTCAAGGGATTTGTTTTTTTATTTTCTAGCGTGACGATTATCACGAAATTTAAAAAACATATTCAAACATGAACGGTTTGATATAGGAAAATCTCTAGTTTCTTACAATACATAGCTGAAATTTGAAGTTGTTGTGAATATCATCAAAATTTTTTGGGCCTCTGAAATATTTTATGAGATATCAAGTATTCGAAAAAAACTCAAGGGATTTTCTTTCATTTTCTAGCGTGACAATTATCATTATGCCAACCGAGCATTTTTGGCACGATATATGAGCCGCTCAGTGCACACATCGATTAACTCCACTTTTTGAAAAATATTAAATTTAAGTGTCAAAGCCCTTCGTATAGTCATAACTTTTTATATTTATAATAACTTTCCTGAATAATAAAGATTAGCACCGTTAAATGGCAAAATTTTTTTGGCCATTGAATAATAAGTAATTTATTTCAGAAGCCATTTCGATTAACTCCATACTCTAATGTAAACCGTTTCAGTAACGCTGTATCTGTTCTGGCCGTGCATCGACGCTTATTTATTTTTAAACAGCCGAAAATGCTCCCTCCCTGTTAATAATTATCGTAACAAAATCGCATCGGTAACCAGATAAAAAGAAGTGCAATGCAAACGGTAGTTTGCTGAATCATCTCAAAAAATAATGCCGCTAGTATAAAGCTGCTATGAATTAATTACAAAAATTATATTATAACAGAACTGCCAACATCAATTTTTATGGAAAAGCTGTGATAAAATTGTATGATAACTAACTTTTTTGTAATAAAAAACTTAAAAATGTAAAAGCTAAATTTAACTTCATTACTTTTTTCAGTTGCCAAATCGATTAACTCTACCAGTCACATAGAAACTGTAACATTACTGAGGATTGTTTGTTGGCTATTCTTTTTTATTAATTTTATATACCGTTAGATGAAAGCTTTATCTGCAATTCTGCATTCTACATTATCTATTTGAATTCATATTATCACAGGAATTTTAAGAAACAATATACATTACATCATCGCGTTTCTCAACTTTTCGTTTTATGGAGTTAATCGATGTGTGCACTGAACGGCTCATATATGGCTGTCGCAGTTATTGCATATACTTAACACTTTTGACGAAATTTTTAATAATGATATTGAACACATGTGGTGTTTCTTCATTTATACGCCTAGTTTCGGTTTAAGATATCAGATTATTGCCGGCTTAATGACATGAACTTTCAGACCCTAGAAGTCTGAAGGAGTTAAATCGCAAGATCGTGGAGGCCAATTATGGTAAACAAATCGCTAAATGACACTTCCAGGGGGCAAACTTGTAACGCCCTTACGTGCAGTTCCTTTATCAGTAAACTCGGGCGCCAGACTATTTGCTTCTGAGGGCGTCACCCTCACCTATCGAGCTCCTCCGGAATGTCCAGAAGCTCGAGCCTAGGTAGACTCCAGTGGAGAATGAAGTGGGTAGCTGTTGGAGGTAGAGGTGTCACCAATAAAACACGCGATTAACTAAAAATTACTCTCTATTCACACCAAATAAACAAACATTCCAAAATAATGGGCCTCACAGTCCTTAAAACAAATCAACAGTTCGTATCAGGTACAACAGTCCTTAATCTATATCACAAAATCTTCACAGTCCTTAACCTCTAAAAACCCAAGTCCCAAATCTACTTGTCAATCACCAAAAGTCCAGTAACATTCCGTGAAGGGCTTAGAGTGCACATAAAGCGATTACAGTGGCGAGTTACTCGATGTATTAGGCATCAGAAAGAATTAGGCAATCAAAATGACGTAGGCATAAAAATGGGTTAGGCATACCAATGAATCAGGCAGAGAATAGATAAGGCATTCGCTCATCAGAAAATTGCTCATGCATGAAAGTGACTAAGGCCGTGTGAAAGAAATAATAATATCTCAGGGTTAAAGCGAGAGGGGGAGCGGAAACCAAAGCCTCACTCAGGCCAACATGGACCATCCGAGCGGGGGTCCTTGGGGCACGATTCCGCACGGCGCAACTAGTGTCCGTGCGCAACAGAACCCCTCAAAGAGAACTGCCAAGGCCCAGCCCAAATCGGAGTGACCGGCGGTATGGTGTGCGCAGGCGCAAACCACCGCGCGTCCACCCGCGATGACGACAGGGCCGTGGTCGAACCAAGTGCCGCTCGGCGTGATCTCGCTGGAGTCGATCAAGGTCAACGGGTCTCCGCCACGCAAACAAAACCACTTTGTTACAATCAAGATCATCAATTTTTCAAGTGCGGTATGACATTATTTTATTTGCAAAATCAGCTGGTTGCTCAAGATTGCAATTGGTGAATTATCTTTGATGTTCTTTCTCTACTGACTGAATTTGTTGAGTCAGTTTGGTTTCTGAAGGAATTCAGCTGAAAATCTTTTGTGAAAACCCTCTGAAGCGTGTATGTTGAAAATGTGGTGTTCGATTGCGATTGGCTTATCTGCTTTTTCTGTCACACTCTCTCGAATAGCCGTGGCATTTTATTTTGAACTATTCTACAAGCTAGTATCGCGTGATTTACATCACTCACTAAATCACTATTTTCGAATTGAACATTTTTTTCCTTTGCTGTGCCTATCTAATTAGACCTGGAATATTAAAAAAAAATTTTTCAGCACACCGACCTCTCGCAATATCTGGAGAGGCACAGCGGCGGACTCGATCCCAGAAACGTGAGGCTATTCCTCTTCCAACTCCTACGCGGCCTTTCGTTCTGCCATAAACGCAGAGTACTCCACAGGGACGTCAAACCGCAAAACCTCTTGATCAGCGAAATCGGCGAGTTGAAACTGGCCGATTTCGGATTGGCCAGAGCCAAATCCGTACCCAGTCACACGTACTCCCATGAGGTTGTCACGTTGTGGTATAGGCCGCCTGACGTCCTGCTCGGCAGTACCGAATACTCGACGTCGCTGGACATGTGGGGGGTCGGCTGTATATTCGTCGAGATGATCACCGGCGTTGCCATATTTCCCGGAGTCAGGGACACGTACGATCAGCTCCATAAAATTTTCAAGGTGAGTATGTGACCCAAGGTCGCTAAACTTGTTAGAATCTAGCGACAAACCAGTGTAAGACACATGCGTCAGTGATTTACGAATTGTAATTTACAACAAATTGAGGTCACCTGAATTGAGTGTTTAGATTTTCTATACATAATGCAATATAAATTGAAATAGTTCTTTGAGATTAACAACCGCTGAATGTTTCACAATTACCAGTAATTTTGATGCCTTTCAGCAGTCACTTGAAGAATGCTTTTCATTGAAATATGTGTTCTAGTTCCATTCAATTTTGAGTAAATCTAATAAAATTCCTTTATCGTGTTGAGGTACTGTTGTTTCCCTTTCTGTATCAACTTGATAATGAATAATTATTGTAACAGGTGCTGGGCACTCCAACAGAAGAGGATTGGGAGGGGGTAACGCGACTTCCAGGCTATAAAGTTCAAAAATTGACACAATACAAACCGAAAAAATTGGGACTGGTATGGCCAAGACTTCATGATGTAGTACACGGAGAGGCCATGGCTACATCTTTGTTACAATTGAATCCGTTGAACAGGTTAGGTGCAGACGATGCTATGGTGCATCCATATTTTGCTGGATTACCAAAAAAATTGTTAGAATTACCTGATGGTAAGTACACAAGATTTTTGTTATGTTAGTTTACCATACTTGGATACAAATTGGCATGTATCAGGAATATTTTCCAACCCTCCATTGTGTTTTAAAGTCATAGTGCTTTACGAGGACGTTAAAGTAAACCATGCAGTGGTTGTGGATGTACGTGGATTAAGCATTCATGGCATGAATCTAAGCTTCAATTGTGATAGTCAAGTTCATCAACAAAGCCGTCTAAGTGTAAAGGAGCCTCATCAATGAAAATGACTTTTGTCTTGAAAATCCACAGGTTGCTTCTTGCTCACTTACTTTTCATCTTTTGATCTGTCACATCATAATCATATGGCATTATAACTGTCAAACATAAGTCATAGAAAATTCTTCTTGTATTCCGGTCTTATAATCTTTTTTTTTGCAGACGCTTCAGTATTCACGGTGGAGGGTATACGCCTTTTTCCGGAGCCGTATGCAACATTGAAATGAGATTCGGAGTTGTTTTTTGAGAATACATCTTAGGAAAGTCAATCAATTTTGTAAAATATCGGATTCTAATTTATGTTTCACATGGATTTATTTTTTTATATTTGTTACATTTATGTGGTTTGTATGATCGAATCTTATTCAACTCGATTTCTGCCATCAAACTTATTTTATGAGAGTACCATAAACGCTAAAACTAAGCAATATGAAAAATAAGTTTTATTTCAAGCATAGGCAACAAATTTCTTCTTGGTTTTAAAATAATGCAATCAAAGTGCTTCAGGAAACGAATTTAATATGCATCATGAATCGACTATAGTTTTATATAGTTGATTATTCCAAATCAAATAATCAGGCTGATATACAAGTGAGATAAGGTTCGGAATTTTTCTATGTAATTGTTATAAATAAAATAACTATTATTGCATCAATCATATACCTCCATTCAAGAGATCATAATAATATTTCTAAATGAATGAGTAATCACCAAAACAGAAATTCTGGATTCAAATTATACATAATTTTACTGTCAGTATATTCTGATATTTTATATATTCGATCAATTCATTTATAATATTCGATGAAAAAAATTTGTTTTTCTGTGATATAAAAAATTTTCTAAAATGTTTGAAATTGAAATCTGATATATACTGCAGAGTATATCTCCAAAAAATATAAGTTACCTTTTGTAATATATTAATTATTTTAAGTAAATGTTTTGTTACTGTACAGTGCATGTTATTTGAATTTTTAAATGCACATAGATCATTTTAAGTATATGCGACATTGGTGTTATAATTTTGTTGAGCAAGTGATAGCAATCGATTTGTCACAGAACCATTCCTTCCATGGTGCTCAATTACTATTTATAAGAATATTACAGAGTCACTTTTCTGACTGAACCAGCATGTCAATCAAAATAATGAACTTCAACTCATTATTGAATTTTCTGGCTTTGATTTTCCTTTTTATTAATTTTTTACTCTTTATCAATTCATATGAATGTTTGTTATGACCATATTATGATAATTATGCTTTAGCAGATACTGAAATAAATCCACATGAAGTGTATGTCTAAAAAATTATTTAAACAAATATGAAAATATTTTAAATAATATATCAAATATTTGTGTTCATTAAATTTTTATATTTGTTTTTCAATTCTTGATTTATAGCAATAAACTGAAATATGCAAAATTCTAACGATTGGAATTATAATTCATTATTAAACATTTCGTACTTAAGATAATGATAAATTATAATATGCACCTCATTAATTGAAAGTCGGAGAATAATGAATTGTCAAATTCGAGAATTAAATTTTTTTTTCTCAGTGGAAATTGTGACAATATATATATATATGTATAACAGATACAGATAAATTAGTATGTTTCAGATATGTTTAAACCGCCTTATGTTTTGTTGCTATGAGATGTTTTATTGAAGTTCATTGTTTTGAAGAGTTCTGATAGTGTAAATGACCCAGTAGACTGAAAACTAAAGACTGGGAGGTGTTAAGCTTTTTATAATTATATTAAAAAAATTATTTGACACATCCACGATTTTTGTGACAGTTAAAAATTTATATGGATCTTTTCAAAGTTATGTCCAACAATATATTGAATAACAGTCCGAATAATCAAAAATGTCCTATTTTTTGGGTGAAAATTATATTTAAGCCATTGAGTGATTTTCACTTTAATTTTTTTTATCCGCCTTCAGATATTTTGAATATCGTTTGCTTTGTATGGAAATGATGGAAAAAATTGAATATTGAGTGGAAAAATTTGCAAGTTATTCTCTACGGTAAGAGATTAAATTTTTCACTCAATAAAAAATAATTGATAAAATAGAAAATCTCTCGAGGATTAATCAAGATTCAATTAATTGTGGATAAAAACCATCACTTTTAATTGTGTAATTTTTTCAACTCCATCTCGATATTTTCATATGTAGTTTCAACAGAAAATAATCGAAATTCATAGTTCGACAATTGTCACACTGCAACGTTTGTTATTGCAAATCTGACATAAATTAATTAATAATAATTAATATTAACGAGATTTTTCCTTCTATTCAGGGGTGCTGGAATATTTATATATTTGATTAAAACTTAATTTTTACTGATTTTTTAAAATGGAATGTCAAAACTAATTCTATTCTATTTCAGTGGTATCTATTCTTTACAATTTTTTTATACCTTCAATCAATCTTATTTCATGCAAATTTCTTTGCTCTTTTTATTATTTTCTTCACATGATTTTTATCTTTGTCATAAATTTTAACTCTCAAAACTATTTTATATTTTTAGAGACTACTTTTTCTTCATCAAATCGTATTTGACTCCAGCAACTATGCGAGTGATATTTTTTTAAGTCATTCATTCACAAGTTCCTTGATATTGATTGAATATTTCATAATATCTTGAGGCTGATGAGAAAAGTTTAAAAAATCACTTTTTGACTAAACCGTCATTTGAATTGATTAACTGCCAGTGCCAAAAAGGCAATAGCTCATGCTTTAGCACTAGTTAGCACCTATATTACACACTAAATACTAGTTACAATTTTTTTTCAAATCTAGTGGAAACAACTTTCGTAGGCCTAATGTAGCTCCAAAATTATTTATCTCCAGAAATTCTAGAAGAGTTACTGTGAAGAATAACACCATAATCAATTTGAATAATTAGAGTTTATTAAAAAGTAGTAGCATTGATTGAAATTAGCTCATGAACTGACAGGGAGCCAGCTGCTAATTAGGGTCATCCATTTAACGCATCGAATAAAACAATTAGTAAGTATTTAGATCATTCAACATTATAGCAATTACAATTGCACATTTTCCATTGTTTGGTTAGGCGACAGAGGAAAATCGCTCTTTCATTAAAGCGAGGTATTTGATCCCAACATGGTATATGTCTTTTTTATTTCAAATTTATTCCATGAATGGCAACGATATGAGCACCGGATTTAATTCTGACCAAATTCTCAACAATATTCTATATCAAGACAAATATTTCTAGTTCAACATCTTTCTCTTCAAATAGGCCCTGGAAAATTGAACCGTGGATATTAGATCAGGCAATCTTAGTAGTCAAGAATTGAGTTTTGCTGCAATCACAGCCGTCTATAGAGATAGCCTGGAACACAGTGTGGCAATGCCAGATGAGAACGCAAACACCATATTAAAGAGCAAAAAACATGTGTATTAAATAAATATTCAGCACATGTCTCAAACAGTTTATTATGCCTACATGCAACGTTTAGTCTAGTCAACAATTTTGAAAACTGAAAAAATAGTATAAATTCTCGAGCGATTGCTTATTGAATTCGTTATCACCTGTAGAGAAATGTTTCTTGAAGGAGTTTGATGATTGTTCTTAACAAACTTATGTGAATAAATAGGCTTCAATTTTTAGTTGATAACTTGGAAAATATTGATATTTATGCAATTTTGAAAAATTTCGTTCAAGAGAAGGAAATTTCCAACTGGGAAATTCTGGCATCTGGAATTCTTAATTCCACTACTCAAAATTTCAATTTAAAACTGAAAATAAATCTCGACTCGCAAAAAATTGTTCATTGGATATAAAAATTTTGTCATGACATAAAATAACATTTAAAAAAATTCCATTATGTTTCCAACCCTTTCTGTTCCTTCTTGTTCGAAATAAAGTTCAATGACTATTATCTAAAACGTAATTTTTGTCATATAAATTTTAAACTTTTAAATTTATATACTCCTTGATTTTTCAATAAATTTGTATAAAATTAGAGATATTCAATACTTCTGAAATTTTGTCAAGCTGTTTCATTATACAGAGGAAATTATTATTATTATTATTATTATATAATTTGAGAGAGTGTATGCAATGCCTATAAAATATCAACGAAAAAAAAAACCAGCAAATCTGAATATTCACAACAAAATATAAACATGGCTAACTTAGAATCAAAAGAAAATATTAGAAAAAACCCCATAGTACAAAATGAAAATATCGAATAAATGACTAGAAAGAATAAAACATTATTCGAGCCCCAGCCATTGATTGTAGAAGTTGTTAGAAGCATTCACCAAGATGCCAAACACAAGGCTGATCAATTATTAACTTCGTATCTATTATTTGTTAGCTACATACATTTGATCATAAAATTTCATTTTATCCACTATTATACTGATATTATTTTTTTTTGCTGAATATAGCGGTTTTCAATAATTTTTTTTTACATAAAAATATAATGTGTATGATTAATTGATAGTCCAATTAACTATAAATAAAAAAATTTCTCCTTCACTTAACTATATTGAACCATTGAATTATGATCGTTCAAATCAGAGTAATTTACTATTCGAGTGGAATTTTCTATGAACAACGAAATGAAACAAAATTTTAGAAATAATAAATTTCTCTATTTGTTAGAATAGAATAGAAATGAATTTTTAGGCCAAAGGAGGTTAGGAAACAATTTTTGGTTGGCGATTGAAATACTTTTTGAAAAATAACGAAGTAACTTTACTATTAGGCTCGATAATTTCAAGTGTTTAGAAGTAACCATATGTTTTTAAATTTGAGATGAGATTTATTTTATGTTATAGAAAAATTATTTCATGTGATGAACTCTCTTTAGCGGCGGCGCGCTGAAATATTGAAAATTTTCGAGTTATTAACAACAAATTTAACACCGTAACTTTCATCTCATTTTGTCAATAAAAATTTAATATTTTTGGCGAGCATCAAAATCATCGTAAAATTTCTGTACAAGTGATAACCAATCCAAATCTCTCGGTTCCAGGATCTCCTACTACTATACCCTTTAATTTATATGCTCTATGGAAATTTGTGTCATCTTGTTCAAAAAGTAGGCCGGAATTTATTTCTTTTTCATCTTCAAGATACCTTATATTCGTCTCATTGAATCAACGCAAAGATCAAATTAGGATATAAGTGAATTCTGGTTCAAAGATACAATTTTAATCTTGATGCACAAAAAATAAAACATGTAGGCAAATTTAAATTCGACGCTCTTGTATGTCGCCCCGTTAAATTTGAACAGTGGACACCACATTTTTTATTTCATTGATATCTCCACTGCGATTGTTTGGATTTGTAAGAATAATGAGCTCAAACTTCAACTCTCCAAGAAATTGGTAACTAAAAGTCATGTGCTTTATTAATCAGTAGTATGATATGTAAATATTTGCAAGAAGGCACTAAGTTGAAGCGGCAATGCACCCCTCCTACAATGACGTCCATCGACATGGCATCAACTTTTTTCCTTGTAAAAAAGATTTTGTCATGGTCTTTAGGTGATAGTTACAAAAACACATCCATGCTCAGCTATATGCACGCTTATGAGCAAAATATTTTTATCATTTACGAAAAATACTACGATAAAAGATAAAGTCATTATTTAAGATACTGGAAGATTATATATATTTTATTCTATCTATTTCAAAGAAAGTTATAGCTATTTAACTCTTGAATCCGTTTTGTCAAGGGCGGTCCTAAAGGGATTGATGAGGGTATTGACCCCCTAATTGAAACTGAAAAAATTTTTATGACAAGAATGAAATAGTCAGCCTAGGCCCGCCCATGTTTTTCTCTTCCAGCACTGTGATTTACTTTCGAAATTTCTTTTTCGATTACGATCTCGTTTTATTGTAATTAGACGATTATGAGATCATATGAGAATAGAAAGTTGTTCAAGCCGAGTATAATGATTAAACACTTTTACACTAAAGAGATATTACAGTAATTCATTTCATGAACTCCTCCATTTTTTCCTATAAGATCCATTGAGTAAATATTTCAACATGTGATAGGAATGAATTGTTAATTTTTTGGTTGTTTGATGGAATCGGATGTATTTATTGAAAAAAGGTGAATTATATAAATGCCGTGAAAATTCTGGTGTACGTAATTTTATGTACCATGTTGCATTGTATATAGGAAATAGTTGTTTATATTAAGATAATTATACGAACTTCGGAAATCATGAATAAATGTCTTTGTATATACCTTGTGTTATTTTTATTCAATATATTCATTTACAGAGGGTCCAACGTTGACGAAGGTTTTGAAAACTTGATATAATACAGAAAATGAAAAATATTAGAAAGCATTGACTTGGACAAAAGCCTATGCGTGATTGTTCTCCTGTTGGTACCAGTATGAATTTCGTGTGAAATTGTCCAGTTGAAAAAAATTTTCAAAAATAACAATTTTTGAAAGTATTCGATTACTCATAAAATATTAGTTCATTAGTCAAACTTAAAAGTAAATTTGTGCATTTATGGAGGTTGTTGATATCTTGTACACTCAAAAATTTCATCATAGAAGCGTAAATCACGGTGAAAAAGGAATTTCTTGGTGTGATGAAGACACCAAAGTACCTACATAGAATAAAATTGAAAACAGGCATCACTTTTTCATGTTTTTCAGCCAAGTAGGGTGGCTTTGCTGTGTATGTTTTCTATCCCTAAGCGTTTCGTCCCTGGCGTACACATTTGGACTCATCAGTTGTACACCCTGCCTTAGGGGTATTTAAAATTTGGGAGCCGCCGGGAATTGAACCCGGCACCTAGTCGATATAAAGCTTGAGCGTTAACTTCTCAGCTAATGAAGTGCCTCCACATGAGATCACTACACATTTCCCTGCCAGTGACAGAGCAACGAAACCAGAGCATGTTACAAAGTCACTAGGTGCAGCCGGGTAAAGGCCACATGAGCAGAGCTACACCTCACGGCATCGTGCGGACTGGTTATGTGCACCTGAGCAGATTCGTGGCAGACCAAGGTACGGGCGTCTAGAGTGTCGTTGAAAGTTGCAGATGAGAGAGCGAGTGTTGCAGCCATTTTTGTGTCTCGACCAACTGCTTTCCAAGACTCATCATCATCATGAAGACAACCGTCCCATCACGTCGGGGTCACCAATTTGTGGATGGTCGTGTGTTCTCGTCCTCTGAAAACTAAACCAATATGCGAATAGTCCTTGGAAAATGAAATAATACAGCGTCTTAATGTTCCAATTATGAACTTTACACATTCACATAAAAATTAGATATGACAACAAATGATGAGCAAGTGTGATAGCTACTAAAATGTCAACTAACTATTAGCGTAAGATCAGATACCATAGGAGCATATCTGGCAAGTCAGTTCGCGGCCCTTTATCCGGTTCTGTGCCACACCTTTGGGATATTTTGCTGCACGCGTTGTTTACGGTGCTGGGTAACTGTGCGTCCCTCTCATGGCAACTATTTGAGATTGATACAGTTGCGCCATCTGTTGACAGTGCTGGCAGCTGTGCGCCATCTCGCGGCGACTATCTGAGGTTGATATGGTCGATTATGCCATCTGTTGACGATTTTTGGTTACTATGCATCTTCTCATTGTGACAGTTTGGGTTTGTTGCGCCATCTGTGTAAGGTTACTGTGTGTCTTTTCATGGTATGGTAGCTATTTTGGGATTGATGTGAATCACTACAGCTGCTGCAGCAGTCTCAAGGACACTAACATTTCTTCTTTCATTTGTTCAACAGCATTCGTATATTTCTTTCATCCTTATTCATTGTCCGGTTCAGTTTCAAAGCAGTTGGTGAAGTTTCAAGGCTTCTGGACAAATTTCAAAACTGTTTGAAATATTTTCAAGTAGTTGAAACCATTCCTAAGCAGTTGGGAAGTTTTAAAGTAGTGTGTCACATAGTTGGAAGATTTAATGAATGTTAGATAGATATTGCCATTGCATAATTGATAATTTATTCTTCGTACAATGATATTGTTTTCAAAAATAGTTCTCGGTGATTGCTAATGAAACTCCGAGATATCATTTGGCCAGAATTTTCGAATATCGAACAGAAAATAGTAAATAATAACCATCATCTATTATTGTTCTTTCTTCCCAGTTAACATGATACATCACAGAAACATTTCATATCAGATATGGGTGAATCATTATGAAATTGGATTTGAGGTTAGCAGGTATGATATTATAAACTTGCGATAATCCGTAGAGGAGTGATGCTCTCGTTTTTTCTTTAGTCAACCTGAGACACCTGACTTTCTCGTTCTTCACTATTTTTCGGAATAGAAACTATAACAGACCTTATATACAGTTGCCTGGGATCCAACAATCTCAGCTCCTCATACAACCTTTCTGTCGGATACAAAACAGGCCTCTCGAAGAGAACCTTCAACAACCGATTCTGTGCTCTTTCGATGATGAAATAATACTTCCCGGCCAGGCCAACCCATGCGATAACACCGTACTGGACAACCGACTGCACAAGGACGTAGTACACAGCGTACCGCAGATGCCGAGGCAAGAGATCTCTTGTAATGCGTATTTTATATAAAATTCTCCTCAACCTTTTATGCAACTCTGAACATCCCACCTGAGGTGACAGTCAACATACACACTAAGATATTTTGTTGGCATAACTCGGTTGATTCTGCATTCGCCAAAATAAAGAGTATCGTAATCAGGCAGGAGGTTACTAACCAAAGAAATTCGTAGGAAATGTTTCTATTTTTATATCGACAGTGAGGATATTTTCGTCAAACCATTATTTAACCTTTTCAATTCATTCGTGGTAGCTTTCTTTACCTCTTTCCATGAACTGTGCTCAAAAATAAAACAGGTATCATCAGCAAATGAAATTATCCGAGCATTGATATTCTGGGTGAAAAGATCGTTTATATATATGTGGAATAATGAGGGCCAAGGACTGTGCCGCGGGGTACACCCCATTAAACCTTTTTCTGGCTACTCGTAGCATTATTGATTTTCGTCAGCTGTATCCTCTCCGACAGATATCCTGAGTTTTTCTATCAACCTCCTGTGACAGACGGTATCAAACGCCTTCTTCAGGTCTACACAAACACAAAGCATTTTATTACCACAATCGACACTATCATACAAAAACTTCGTCAGGACATTCAGTACATCACCTATTGATCTCCCCTGTTTGAACCCGAACTGCTACTCTGAGAGAATACCGAATTTGTCCTGGTATTTAACCAGTCTCGAGCACAGAATTTTCTCAGACAATTTTGAGAAGACAGATATTTTTGATATGGGTCTGTAATTACCTGGATCACTCTTCTTACCTCCTTTATGAATTGGCGTATTCAAAGAAACCTTGAAATGAGGAGGAACATAACCCTCAGATAAACAAGAGTTGGCCAGGCTAACAAAGAGCTCCACCACATGAGGCGCAATTGTTTTCATCGAAGTGTTTTTAATCATGTCATGGCCAGGCGCCTTGCGGTCCTCCAACGCATTCTCAACCACATCATCTCCGGCCCATCCTTCGGCTCTATGTAAAACGAATTTTTACGCTGTACGGATTCAAAACAGAACCTATCATCACCCAGGGCCTCGGATAGACCAGACGCCAACGACTCGCCAATATGAGCAAAATAATGGTTCATTATATTTGCTATCTCCAGGTCATCTATTCTCTCAATCCCATCAACAACCACTCTATCCGGTGTCGACCCAGAAGTACCAGAACGAATGAATAAGCAATTGAGATCATCCCATGTTTTTCCACAATCTCCCCTCGCCTCTTCCATCTGCCGCCTATAAAATGAATACTTTGCCTTCTTGAAAAGCCCTTTCAACTTACATATCATCCATAAATATCTCTGCTCTCTCAGGAACATACACGGTGTCATAGAACATATCCCACGATGTATGCAGAAGATCTCACCGTTGCCTACCCTCCTGAATTTGTCTCTAGGCTTCAGTAACCTGATCCGGACAAGCGTCATATAGTGATCATCAATGTGAGTTATTACAACAAATGGTGTTAGGTACAGTTAGTGGTCCAGTGTTTCTAGGGGTACCACCAAGCCAGCTCACTGTGTTGTGTGTAGAGAAATCGGTCAACACCGCCTTTCTTTTCAATTTTGGCAATAGTATGTCGTGTAATGGTGCCAAGGTTTGTGATGCCCGGGGTATGAAACGACGGTAGAAGTTTACCATAGGTACCCAGACATTGTCTTAGGTCTTTGGCAGTCGTAGGTTAGCTGTCTTCCAGTATGGCTTGAACTATATCTGAAAGTGGTTTGGTTCTCTTAGAAGAAATGAAGTATCCCAGGAATTTTGCTTCTGGTTGTCCAAAGGTACTTTTTACTGGATTCCGGACGATGGAGTAGTGTCTAAACCTCTCGAAGATGATCCGGAGATGTTCCATGTTCTCTTCTTCGGAATGTTGAGGCGATCAGTACATCATCAATGTAGCTGAAATAGAAGTCTAGTTCTCGTACAACTTCGTCGATTAATCTCTAGAAAGTCTGAGCACCCTTTCGTAGTCCGAAGGTCATAAATGTAAACTAGAACAATCCAAAAGGTGTGGTGATGTCGAGGGTGATGGCTATCTTGGAAACGACTTCTTCTGCCAAAGGGATTTGGTGATATGCTCTTACGAGATCTAGGGTTGAGAATATCTTCGTTCCTTGAAGAATGTGAGCATAGTCTTGGACTTGTCGAACAGGATACTGATCTGGGACATTCCAGCCTTGAGCGCACGGCACATAGCCTTCATTCTTCGGAACCTTTCTCTGGGCTGAGATATAATGATGATAAAAATAATAACTTTATTGAATCCTTTAAGACATAGTTTATGTGTAGAAGTCATTTCAGATATAAAAGAAATTTAACCACACAAAAAAAATAAAAAAAACAGTAAATCAATATATTTCATAAAATAACTGAACTGAAAAAATTATTCTTACTATAGAAACATCCTTCAAGTAAGAAGAAGAATGTGAAATAATCAACAAAACTATATCTTAAATTAAAATAAACCACTCATAGTTTATCTTCAGTTTTTTTCGAAGCCCAAATTCTCTTATCTTAAAAATCAATATGTTGTCACTTCCAGTGAGTCACTCATTGAAAGTAGATCATTGTTTTGCATCGAGTATTCTGACATTGTTCCAAATTGCTCATCTTAAGACGTTTGGCGTGTAAAGTATAAGTTCAACCTTTCCCTGAAATATAGTTATACAACGTTGGCATTAGTTGATTCTAGTTTTTTCACAGCGCACATTCCTAACTTTCTGTGAAGTTTTATGACAATATTGCCGGCATTTTTAGCATCATAAAAAATGAGAATAATTTTTTTTCTCTTTTTCGTTTAAATTACTTATTTCGTTTTCATTGTTGGTACTCGTAGAAGCATGGGCTTTAGGAACAACATCATTTTCCTCTAATGTTTGATTGGCAGTGGAGCTGATGAGATCAAAGTTCATGAATGGTTCTGATATGTCGATTACAGGAAGGCTGTAGTTTTCCAAATGTTTCACCACAGAAGCAGTAAAACAACTTGGAGAACTTATGTCATTAATAAAAACATCTCCTCTTTGATCTGATTCGTTATTATTGATTTCAGATTGAAGTAACAGTGGCTCATTAGTAGTTGATGGTTCCAACGAATTTTCTTTATTTGCTTCCGAAATCTTTTTTGGTGTTACAGTAATTGAGTCTTCCAGCAGTGATATCTCCTTCAGAATAACATCTGTATTAATACCGAACAATTCTAATTCCGTTTTAATTTTAATATTGACTTTCTTACTCGATCTTATATCTCGCTGAGTAATATTCTCGCTTCCTTCAGAGTTATCCAAAACACATTTTGTGTAGTCAACCGCATCTGGATCAAGTGGAAAAGGTCCATATTTACTGAACCCATTTTTTATATGTTTTTAAAGTCCATGCTATCTGTTAATACCTCATTGAAAATTGAACAGAAATTTGTCTTTGTAACACATGAATTTACATTCTCAGATCTTTTTAGCCAAAGACGAACTGTATTTTCCAGTCAGCTTTCATCACTCTAAAAACGGTGACATCAGCTGGCTGCAAAATGTGGGTAGTGTTTGGCGGTAAGGCGTATAAAACAACTTTATTTTCATGGCACTGACTTATCGCCATAGTAAGATGCGATTTATGACCATCTACAAATAATATTACAGGCCTGGGGATGTTTTCTGTTGTTAGCCATGCATTGAAATCATTAGTCAGGTATTCATAGAAAACATCTGATGTCATCCACCCTTTCTCTGATCTGCCCAATACCCAGTTTGCAGGCATACTATCGACTAATACCCTTGGTGGCCTTATATAACGGAAGAGAACCAACAGAGGAGCACATTTTCCATTAGCACTGAATGTTATTAGAACTGTTATATTTTCTTTCTCATTGCCCTTATGAAAAGAATACAAATTTTTGAACCTTTTTGGGCCCAAGACTATTCCGGTTTTCGGACATAAGGCAAATCCTGATGCATCGCCATTGAATATCCTCTCAGGGTCTTGCATTACGTTGAGTAAATTATTATTTGTTAAAAACTGAACAAGTTCAACAAACCAGTTTAGAATTAATTTCTCTGACACGTTGGCTCGTGCCTTATTGATCCCTTCCGCTTCCCTCAGACTTATTTCCGGGTTCCTCTTTAGGAAGTTTAAGTACCACGTTTGCTGCGGTACACCATTTTTAAAAATATTTTTATTAGAGTCCAAGGCTATCTTGGAAACGGTATTTTTGAGCATATCTTTTTTACTGGAAATCCACATTTGGCTAGATTTATTACCCAATTTTTGATCCGTTCTTCTCCGTCAACAGTGAGTAATGGAGGAGGCCCGGGTTTTCTGAGCGAATCCGGAACTCTTCCAGAAAGTCGATCAATCAAGGTGGTTTTTGGTACACTGAATTGTCTACTTGCTACCCTGATTTTCATTTTATTTTCCCGGATTTCAAATAGCGCAGCCTTCAATTTTTCCTCGTCATATTTATACATTTTCCGTATTGTTTGATTTAGGTGTAGCTTAGTTATTGTTATTTTGTTTCTTTGTAGGAGCCACTAGAATATAAAACTGGGTAAAGGTACCAACCTATGAATTCACAACCGGTTGTATAATCAGAAATGATCTCTCAAAGCCCGGCAATCTCGGATAAGCCGCCATTAGGAGATGATCGCTGATTAAACAACCAGCCTTTGGAGATTTACAATTTTTATTTGAAGTTGGATCCGGTCGAGAACTGAAAGATAGCTTAAATTGGTTCTCGACCATCGGTGGACGAGAACTAAAGAGAATAGAGTTGGTTCTCGACCGGGAATGAATTCTATTCGAAAAAGAACAATTTTTAATCTTCATTTGGTGGTCGAAAACTGACATTTAGAAAGTAGATATATATAAATATAACCTAGTATCAAAAAAATGCAATATTCCAGCAAAAATATTCGAAGAAATAAGATGTAGATTTTTGAGATGCATATCGGTTCCCGACCACATTGGTCGAGAAATAAAACTTGGAATTTTTCTATCTGTATCGAGAGATATATAAATACCAAACATCACTACAGCAAAAAATATTAAAATAATTCAAGAAATTAAATAATACTCACTATTTTCTGATCACGGTTTCTCTACAAATTCTGTAGCTTGGAAGATCTACATATTAATACAAGGAAAGACGGCAATGAATTGAATTTTAGCGGGAAAACTTCTACCCCCACTATGCAAACAATATCATAAGAGTGGGATTGGTCGGGAACATGTATGGCCTTTATTTTTTAAGTAAAATACACAATTCTTTTATTATTCTGTTTTGAATCGCTAGTGGGTCGAGATCTAGTGCTGGTCGGCGAAGATTTACCCTATGATTATACAGGGTGGCCATTTGAAAACGAAACAGACGAGATTACAGACGAAATAAATTTTTTCGATAGAAATGCTCGGACAGGTCGATTTCTGTTTCGAGGGGGACAACTTAAGATGTAGGTTACGGACGCATAGCGCTTCAACCCTTGCTGCTACAACCCTCACCCCAATTTTTGAATAGGGAAGATGGGGTGAGTGATACCTCATTTGAAAGGTATTTTTATACTGATTTCAGCACAGTAATTGTTTTTTCATTTTATGCATTAGTTCTCGAAATATTCTTAACTAAGTATTTGAAAATGAAGTGGTGTTTTCATGGCACTTGTAGTGTTTTTTTGTGAAAAATCGACATTTTGAGCTTCAAAACAACCATGACTGTGGCTTCCTTCCTACAATCCACTGACATAGAAAATAGAAATTATGTGGAAGATCAGATTGTGTTTTAGCAGGATGGAACTCCTCCACACTACGCTTTACCAGTTCGAGAATATCTGGATCAAAGATTTCCAAATCGGTGGATTGGAAGAAGGGGTCCCACTGAAATGCCAGCCAGATCGCCAGATCTGTCACCACTAGATTTCTTTCTTTGGGGCCACTTGAAGAGTAAAATTTACTCTACACAGCCCGATTCCATAGAAGATTTAAGAAGACGTATAGTGAACGAATGTCGTCAAATCACTCCAGAAATGCTGCAAAATGTGCGCCATCGTTTCGAACAAAACTTATTTCATTGTATGGAAGCTAATGGTGAACAATTTGAATATTTAATTAATTGATGTGAGTTTTTGATAAATTATTTACTTTACTTTGAAAAGTCTTATTTCTTAGATCAATACTTCAAATCGCTCTGATACCGTACAGTTGAAGAATGATATCAGTGAATAAAACAGCTAGTCGAACATCTGACCCTAGTAGCATTAACACGTAAGGCTAGTTACACACACATCGATTTTGGACGTACGATAAAAATTCGTACGACCAAATTCCAATAGTGGCGCAAAGAAATGATTGTGTCTTTACACACACATCGATTCTCAAAAGATTCTCAAAAGTTATCGTACGGACGCCGTGTTGCGGTCGTCCATTGTCTCGACTATACACGACCGCCGTCTAGTTGTCGTGAAAATAGTGGCGCATATGATCAAAACGGCGTCTTCACACACATCTAATTTCGTTCGTACGACCGAAGTTCGCTTGGCTTTACTAGTTGCGATTTAATAGTATAAATAAACCTTTAAAGTTTTACAACCTCTTTTTAATTCGAGGGATTTTCATTAATTTGTGCAAATCCAGTCAGAGCCGGAAATATCCGACAAGTCCTTCTTGCCTCTATATCTCGTAAAAACTGATTTCCGCCATCAGAGAAGGAAGTAATGCAGTGTGTTTGGTGAAGAAATTATTTAGTTTTTTCTCATACAATTCATCAAAGCTTGCTGTTGACATCCTAAAATAATTAAAAAAACAGATAACTGAAATAAAAGTTAGGTTTCGTGTGAAAAATCCCTGCATCTAGTCTTCTCTGATTAATAGGATGAACCCACTGACTCCTGGTTTTACCGCCGACGGTACAACAACCACATAGCAAGAACACGAGTCATGAAAGGGTTCATGCTGATAAGCAACTGAAGCGAATCATCAAAAATGTACGTCCACGATACAAAATCGACAGGTCTGAATTCCCGAATGGCAGCGAAATCCTGAAAGGAGACTGTTATGTCGATGACATCATAACTGGGGTAGACAATGCAAAAAATGCCAAAGCTTTGCGCGAAGAATTAATGGGGATCACGGCCGCTGGAGGCTTTACATTGAGAAAATGGCTATCTAATTGTAAAGAAGTTACTGACGCGATGGGAAATGAAAATTCACAAGTGAAATTGTTGGTAAATAACGACCCAGATATGAAAGCGTTAGGGGTACATTGGAATAGCGAGACCGATATAATCAGATATAGTTGCGTAGTAGACAATGATTCAAAGGTAACTAAAGAACAGTGTTATCGCATATTGCTAAATTGTATGATCCAATCGGTTTACTCGGGCCAGTGATAGTGACGGCGAAGATAATGATGCAAAAATTATGGCAATGCAATACTTTAAATTTTGGACGTACGATATAACCGCCATCAGAGAAGGAAGTAATGCAGTGTGTTTGGTGAAATTATTTAGTTTTTCTCATACAATTCATCAAAGCTTGCTGTTGACATTCTAAAATAATTGAAAAACTTTTCTTCGTCACTACGAAATTGTTCATAAAGCGTGTGAAAAATCCCTGCATCTAGTCTTCTCTGATTAATAGGATGAACCCACTGACTCCTGGTTTTACCGCCGACGGTACAACAACCACATAGCAAGAACACGAGTCATGAAAGGGTTCATGCTGATAAGCAACTGAAGCGAATCATCAAAAATGTACGTCCACGATACAAAATCGACAGGTCTGAAAGCTACTTTAAATTTTGGACGTACGATAAATGTTCGTACGAACTTTTATCGAACGTCCAAAATTGATGTGTGTGTAACTAGCCTCAGGCTAGTTAGCTAGTTAGCTACGACTTCATTTGCCCAGTGGTAGATGTTTTGCAATTTCAAATACAAGTTCGTGTTTCGGAAGCACGAAATGTCAATTATTCGCAAAAAATTAATTCAAGTGATAAAATTAACTAACGCATAAATATTTCGAGAACTAATGCATAAAATGAAAAAACAATTACTGTGCCGAAATCAGTATAAAAATACTTTTGAATTGAGGTATCACTCACCCCATCTTCCCTATTCATAAATTGGGGGTGGGGGTTGTAGCAGCAAGGGTTGAAGCGCAATGCGTCCGTAACCTACATCTTAAGTTGTCCCCCTCGAAACAGAAATCGACCTGTCCGAGCATTTCTATCGAAAAAATTTATTTCGTATAATCTCGTATGTTTCGTTTTCAAATGGCCATTCTGTATATCAAGTTGAAAGTGACCAGATATAAATGTTCGCCACAAAGGAATCATGAGTGTGCTGTTGTGTATAGCTGTTGGATGTGTAATATCATATATCATAGAAAATTATGATACAGATTTAACTTCAAAGATTGATTCCAATCACTAAGCAAACCGAACTTTATGGTTGACAGAGGATTTGATTTTTGTATTTGTGCTTTTCCATTTATTATGTAACCATCTTAATGAAGTATTTTGTGAGTAGTTTTCCGAGAACAAGTAATTGGAAGCAATCAGCAACCAACGATATTGCACTAAATGAAATAACGTATGAAGTGTTGCATACCATCATTATAGTGGTGCGTAACCGTGATTAAAATTCACACTCCACGTGCTCCCAGTTAATCCTCAGAAAGATTTCGGTTATTCTTTTTCAGAACGTCCTTCAAAAAAATGTTTTTATTTAGGCGGCAGGTGTCAACAGCCTTCAAACTGAAAAAGCCCTTAGTCAGCGTGAGTTGTCATATAAAAAGTGTCTCGACCAGACCGAAGTCGATATTTTCGTTTAGCGTTCTCGAGCGATTCGTGAATGTACCGTTAACGATAGCGCCATTGGGTTACGCCCCTCCCAATCCCCTGATCCACCGTTTCTTACATTACTCGGTTGCTGTGTCACTAGGACGGAGGACATCGTATTGTAACTGTTCGGTGGTGCGGTTTAGTTCTGTGTACAATCAGGAAGAGTGCCATAATAATACGAGTGTGAAATCGAAAGCTACCAAAATGTGTAACAAGAAAACCTTTCAAAGACTCCCTAAAACGGTCAAACCGATCCATTATGATTTGAGTCTGGAGCCTGATTTGAAAAAACACTGTTTTCAGGGAGATGTTGCCATCGAAATTGAGGTAGGTTGAAACAGCAATGCATGCCGGTGTGTTTATTTTAATTACTTGAGGTCGAGGCAGTTTTTCGTCCAATAGCTTCAGTTGTTAAGTTTTTCTGCTTTCATGAATTAGTGGAACGAATCAGAGAATACAGATTGAAGATACGTATGCAAATTTTTGACGAACGATGTGATTTTGATTCATGCAGTTATACAGGGTGTTTCAAGTTCGAACATATAGGACGTCACAGACTATTTAATAAGAAATTCAATATGAAAATAAGGATTACGATATTATACTATTGGACATTCTTAATTGGGGTAAATCTCAAAGCCTGAGCAAGTCTAATTAATCGAGAATTAAAATGATTTTCCGAAAAATATTCTTGTTTATTTTTTATTTAAACAAATTGCAACTCCCATAACTTATCAGGGAGGATTCTCGAAAATTAAAAATTAAAAAAAAAAAAATAAGTTTCTCTTTCGAGGAGGTCAATCGTCATAATTAGTTTGTTCTGAAAAACACTCCACATTTTTTATTGGGGTAGAAGTGCTGTTTAATTTTTTTAAAATCTTTGAAAATTATTCGTTTCCGAATTCTGTTGCCAATAGTCCACGGGATATGTTTTTCCGTGTGTCGTTTTTTGAAACTGATCCCCATTCTAGTCTTATATATTATTGCGCTCTTTTTCTAATTCAAAAATATAGTTAATCATCAGAAATTTGGATTCCTCAATAACTACTAGAATATAGGTACATCCGAACGATTTGACATTTTAGAATCGTCTGAATAACATTGATAAAAAGGAGTCTGCCAAATTTTGTGGAAATTCTGAGGCAAGGACTCAAGATATTTGTCGGATCTTAAAAAATATTGTGCATTTGAAGGTTATTATTGATATATTGCATATTGTGAAACTTCATCGATAAGAGAGAAGTTTCGTTTTGTTAGTTCTAGTTCATTGAATTAATAGAAAAACGTATCGTTTTTCTCGAATGTCGGAAAATTTAGAATATCGATCCGAAAATGTGTTGATCGATTTGGTTTGGTTCCCTGATGAAGAACTCATGGTCAAAGTTGAGTGTGTCCGACTGGCCGTATACTCTCTATTATTCGAAGGAGATGATCTAGAGTTAGCATATTTTCAGAATACATTAATTGTCCAAATATCTTCGCTGTTGTTTTAGTATCAAGCTTTTCTAGCGTTCGGTAAAAGATTTTAGAACAAGTGCCCACTCAGCTCACCTCAGTGCTTCTCTAAATTTTTTTGGATATCTTGGAAGTTGCCCGAGGAATGAAATTGGAATTGAAAAAGATTAAACATGGTGTTAGGTGAATATTTGACAATAATTCAAGAGGTTATTCTTAGGAGAAGGTGTTTTAAGGATATTCCATCCGCTGATTTTTAAAAATGTGCTTTATTGCCAAACATTTTCATCTAATTGGTCAAGGTAGACCTAACTTATGGCCTTCTCGATCCTCGAACTTACACTTCTTGTATTATTGAAGTTTTTACTAGGCACGTGGAAAATGGGGACGAATTGAGGACACGAAAAATAAATGAGTGCATCGAGATGACTAAATTGACTAGAATTTCTATAGCAACTGCAATACGGAATAAATGTAGTAATGATGAACAATAAAGGCGAAATATTTTTTAAAAGTTGCAATTTTTGAACGATAACTGCCTGGCGACAGTAATTGATGAATCTAGGGTGATATGAGGCAAGTTAAAAAATGGCTGCTACTATTTCGACGATATTACTGCATATATTCCGAATTGCTTTATGTCGCTGATACGAATATGCAATTGGTATGGAAATTCAAAACAATATGTTTTCTATCTTGTATGCAGTTCAAATGTACGATAGAGTCATTTTAAAACGATTCGATGAAGTCTGCCTTTTTTTTAAATGAAAATACTGAACATTACTGGAAGTAACCATCTCCAAAAAAAAAACTTCCAACAACCTCCCACCAAACCAGCAGAATAAAAAAATTACTTTTTAGGGTTCCGTACCTCAAAAGGAAAAAACGGAACCCTTATAGGATCAGTCGACCTAGAATCTTGAAATTTGGCATGAAGCAACGTTTTATAGCACATAAGGAAAAATTCCGAAACTCAAGGGAAAAACTTCCCATAAATCTTGAAATTTAGTTACATCACATAAAGGAAAAATATATATTTTAGTTTTTTAATAATTTTAAACTAACTACCCATTTCCTCATAAACGCGTAGAGGTATTAAATTGAAATTCATACAAAATACTCAGGTCTATAATAACTTTGAGCTGTAACAAAATCAAACTTCTATGTCAACGCAATTAAAAGAAACAGCAATTTAAGCTGCATATTTTGAAACTCGCAAGTACTCGCAAGGGAATCAAAACCTAAAGGGTACTTCCAGTCGACCTAGAATCTTGAAATTTGGCATGAAGCAACGTTTTATAGCACACATAAAGGAAAAATTCCGAAAACCATAAATTTTTAGTTACTTCACATAATATATTTTTTTTTAATAATTTTAAACTCACTACCCATTTCCTCATAAACGCGTAGAGGTATTAAATTGAAATTCATACCAAATACTCAGGTCTATAATACCTTTAAGCTGTAACAAAATCAAACTTCTATGTCAACGCAATTAAAAGAAACAGCAATTTAAGCCGCATATTTTGAAACTCGCAAGTACTCGCAAGGGAATCAAAACCTAAAGGGTACTTCCAGTCAACCTAGAATCTTGAAATTTGTCATGAAGCAACGTTTTATAGCACACATAAAGGAAAAATTCCGAAAACCTTAAATTTTTAGTTACATTACAAAATATATATTTTTTAATAAATATAACGAACTTTGTAAACCTTGCAGGTTTGTACAGAAACCCTCGGTAACTGAGTCCCTGAAATGAACATTTGTACTTGCCACTTGGCCGGTTTTATTTTTGTGATGAATTAATGTCAACACATTTAGTAAAACCTTCTGAAATGAGAACATACATTGAAATAATTTGTGACACTACAACAGCCTTTCCAAGTCATTCTCTGGAACGAAAATTAGCTACGCGAAAAGAAAGCCTCGTTCATGTATTTTTTCTGCATAAATGGGTTTTACTGATTTATTTTTGTATTGAATAACTTGAAATTTTATTGGTCTTCTCCGCTACTTAGAAACGAAGTCTGAGAAATAACTGAATTTTGTTTTTGTATTTTTCATTCATGGTTCAGATGAGTGCACTCCTACTCAATCATAAAATTATGACAAGAAGTGTTCTGAATTTCATAATCTATCCTAACTAGTGCTTTTTCCGGAAACTTTTGACAACACTGATTCCTCTGTTAGAAAAAGAATCGAAGAAAAAATCTCATCAAATGTACACCTGTCAGTGGCGCGTGCTATGATGGAAACGTACATTATTATACACACGAAAATTAAAAATATTTTCTGTCGTCGTGCTGACGATGTCACTCGAAAATACTACTGCAATTAATTCCTACAATCAATAAGAATAGAAAAATCTCATCAAATGTACACCCGTCAGTGGCGTGCTATGATGGAATGGTATGCACACATACGAAAATTAAAAATATTTTTTCTGTCAAAGTTGACGATGTCACTCCGAAAATGATTACTGCAATTCGTTCTACAAATCGATATAAGAATCGAAGAAAAATCTCATCAAATGTACACCCGTCAGTGGCGTGCTATGATGGAACGAATAATACACACACGAAAATTTAAAAATATTTTTCTGTCAAAGTTAAAGATGTCACTCGAAAATGATTCTGCAGTAATCTCGTTCCTTACAATCGATAAGAATCGAAGAAAAAAATCTCATCAAATGCTTTTTACCCGTCAGTGGCGTGCTATGATGGAACAGGTATTACACACACGAAAATTAAAAATATTTTTCTGTCAAAGTTGACGATGTCACTGAAAATGATTACTGCAATTCGTTTTCTACAATCGATAAGAATCGAAAGAAAAAATCTCATCAAATGTACATATTCATTGGCGTGCCATGATGGAACGAATATTACCACACGAGAATTAAAAATATTATTTCTTTCTTGTCAAAGTTGACGATGTCACTCGGAAAATGATTACTGCAATTCGTTTCTACAATCGATAAGAATCGAAGAAAAAAATCTCATCAAATGTACACCCGTCAGTGGCGTGCTATGATGGAAGGAATATTACACATACGAAAATTAAAAATATTTTTTTCTGTCAAAGTTGACGATGTCACTCGAAAATGATTACTGCAATTCGTTCCTACAATCGATAAAAATCGAAGAAGAAAATCTCATCAAATGTACACCCGTCAGTGGCGTGCTATGATGGAAGGAATATTACACATACGAAAATTAAAAATATTTTTTTCTGTCAAAGTTAAGCATGTCACTCGAAAATGATTATTGCAATTCGTTGCTACGATCGATAAGAATCAACGAAAAAAATTTTATCAAATGTACACCCGTCAGTGGCGTGCTATGATGGAACGAATATTACATAGCACACGAAAATTAAAAATATATTTTTTCTGTCAAAGTTGAAGATGTCACTCGAAAATGATTACTGCAATTCGTTCCTACAATCGATAAGAATCGAAGAAAAAATCTCATCAAATGTACACCCGTCAGTGGCGTGCTATGATGGAACGAATATTACACAACGAAAATTAAAAAATAATAAATAAATTAAAAAATTGTTGCTCTCGTTCATTTCCACAACATCAAGATATTCTGCCCTGTTTTTTGTTTTTCAATAGTGTAGATATAGCGTGTCAGTGTCAATAAAAATCATCTACTTTGTATTTATAGAATCGATTGTTTATGCTCCTTACATTATACGAATTAAATTTTCCTTGCTTATGCTATTTCCGTTTAGTTTGCTAGATTAAGATATTCTGTCCCGTTTTTTCAATAGTTTATATACTAAGTCGAGTATCAGCTAAAATTCAACCTCTTTGTTTTTACTGAGAATCGATTGTATGTAACTCCTCACAGTATTCTGATTGAACTTTGTTTAGTATTTTCGTTTATTTTCCACTAAATTAAGATATTCTGCCCCGTTCTGTCTTTTCAATAGTTGGTATACCAAGTCGAGTATCAGCTAATATTCAACCTCTTGTTTTTTACTCGAGAATCGTTTGTGTGCTCCTCGGTATCTCTGATTGAACTTTGTTCATGGTATTTTCGTTTATTTCCACTAAATTAAGATATTCTGCCCCGTTCTGTCTTTTTCAATAGTTGGTATACCAAGTCGAGCATCAGCTAAAAAATCAACTCTTGATATTTTTCTCGAGGAATTGATTCTTTTGTGCTCCTCCATAGTATTCTGGTTAACTTTGTATATATGTTGTTTTTATTATTCCCACTAGATTAAGATATTCGGCCCCGTTCTTTCTTTTCAATAGTTGATATACCAAGGCGAGCATCAGCTAAAAATCAACTTCTTGATATTTTCTCGAGAGTCTTGATCCTTTGTGCTCCTCACAGTATTCTGGTTAATCCCTTTGTTCATGTTGTTTTTGATTATTTTCCACTAGATTAAGATATTCGGCCCCGTTCTTTGTTTTTCAATAGTTGATATACCAGGGCGAGCATCAGCTAAATATCCCAACTTCTTGATATTTTCTCGAGAATTGATTCTTGTGCTCCTCACAGTATTCACAGTTAACTTTTGTTTATGTTGTTTTTGATTATTTCCACTAGATTAAGATATTCGATATTTTCGTGTGCGTAATATTCGTTCCATAAATGACGGGTGTACACGATTTTTTCTTCGATTCTTCTCGATTGTAGGAACGAATTGCAGTAATCATTTTAGTGACATCTTCAACTTTGACAGAAAAAATATTTTGATTTTCGTATGTGGTTCCATCATTGACGGGTGTACATTTGATGAGATTTTGTCTTCGACTCTTATTGATTGTAGGAATTAATTGCAGTAATCATTTTCAGTGACATCGCGACCCAGAAAAAAATATTTTAATTTCATCGTAGTAGCACGCCACTGACAGGTGTACATTTGATGAAACGTTGATTCTTATCGATCGTAGGAACGAATTGCAATAATCATTTTCAGTATTCTTTTTTGACAGAAAAAATATTTTTTAATTTTCGTATGTATATATTCCTTCCATTACGCCATGTGTACATTTGATGAATTTTCTTCTTCGATTTTTATCGATTGTAGGAACAATTGCCGATAATCAAACATCTTCTGAATTTTCGTATCATAGCAGAACATACTTATTGATTTAGGAATTAAAGTAATCATTTTCGAGTGACATGACAGAAAAAATATTTTTAATTTTTCGTGTGTGATTCGTTCCACTACAACAGCCTTTCGATTGTAGAAACAAGTCAGGTTCGTCTTTGGAACGTAATAAATTAGCTATGCGATTCTTATCGAAGGAAAATTGCAGTAATCATTTTCGACATCTTCAATGAAAAAATATTTTTTAATTTTCATTGTGTGTAATATTCGTTCCATCATAGCACGCCACTGATGGTGTACATTTTACTTCGATTCTTATTGATTGTAGAATTAATTGCAGTATTTTGAATATCGTCAGCTTTGATAGAAAAAATATTTTTAATTTTCGTATGTGAGCACGCCATGACGGGTCTATTTGATGAATTTTTTTCTTCGATTCTTATTGATTGTAGGAATTAATTGCAGTAATCCGTCAACTGACAGAAAAAATATGTTTAATTTTCGTATGTGTAATATTCCTTCCTTCAAGCACGCCAACGTGTGTACATTTGATTAGGAACGAATAGTAGTTATCATTTTGAGTGTCATTTCAAATTGTTTAGTTTCCCATGGTGTAATAGTTCACTCATTAACAAGCCATGAGTATTCAGTTCAAATTTTTGTGTTATGTTACTATGGATAAGAATGATAACTTCACCGATTCTCTTTGGCTTAAATATCAACTCGAAAAAAAAATTCATAGGGTAAATCCTAAATCATTTGTATGGATAACTTCATACATTCATTGCGAAAAGAAAGTTCATGTATTTTTCTGCTGTTTTACTGATTTATTGAATAACTTGAAATTTTATTGGTCTTCTCCGCTACTTAGAAACGAAGTCTGAGAAATAACTGAATTTTGTTTTTGTATTTTTTTTTCATTCATGGTTCAGATGAGTGCACTCCTACTTGTTTTTAGTATTTGAGTATCCTTGTAATTTGATTTTATTAGTGAAATATTATTTTGTATTTGCCCCTTGTTTTCCTTTAAATAAAAGAAGACATACATAATGGAAATTCTTCGAGAATTAAGAGGAGCTAGCTTCAAACGGCTTCAAGGGAAATCAATCATAAAATTATGACAAGAAGTGTTCTGAATTTCATAATCTTTCCCAACTTTGAACTGATTTTTGTTAGAAATTTTTTTGGACCTCAAAACATGAGAAACTTGAATAATTCTGACTTTTGTATTCTCTGAATTATTGGCTTTGGAATTTACAGCTTCGAAATAGGACATAGTATATAAAACGGATAGAAATCTTGGATAATATGGTAAATAAAAACATGACAATATTGTTGAATTGATGATCTAAAGAAATGGAAACAACCATAGAATTCATAGTAGTGGAAGAGTTGATGTTACATATGGGTATTTATTTATGAATTTTGTTACGTGCAATTTTTTTTAACATAAACTAAATTCATCTGGCTCGTAACTTAGCTCTTAGTGGAGAAGGGAGTGGGTTTCTTGAAAGAAAGAGCGCGAGATCGTTTAAACAAATTTCGAAATTATGACTTTCACCTTTGATTAAAACTACCAAAATTGAAGAAGTTCTTGAAGAAAAAACGAAGTCATTTAAATAGATCTGGAATGTATTTTCAAAAGTATTGATGAACATATATTTATTATTTATCAAGAAACTGACACTACTAAATAAGGGGATGAAAGCCGGCATTCATTCACTGCATTTAATGATAATCGTTATGTTAAAAGGTATGGAGGTCAATATAATTCAAAAATTTCTTCCAGAATAAACAAAATTTGACTTGACTGTTGTTAACAATACTTGATCCAGTAGTCATACGAATTATAAGGGTTCTTGAAGTCTCTTAAAACCGTTTTGGAAAGAATGTAACAAAAATTGTACTCATCCAGTGTAGAAATCTGCCATAAAGAGGGTTCAAATGGACATCCAAGTGATGGTCTATCAGATGATAGGCAGAGGTAGTTAAAATTCTTGGAGTCACCGCGTGTTCTAGGTGGGCTGAAAGTGCTTGTTTGCAAACCCCTAGTACAAGTTCAAGTTAGAATACAAGTTTCAATAAAATTAAACGTCCAAAATATGTAAATACTCTTGGTAAGGATTATATTGAATAAACCTAGGATGGTGGTCGGCTTGTCTCGAATATTCTCTCGTAGTCCCATCCCAATCCCATCCCAATATATTAAAACAATAAGGAATATTTCTGTGGTAATCGATGGTTCGATACAGGTAACCACCGAAGGAGATCAAAAAACTTTCGGTTGGCGAGGGGTTTAGAAATGCGATATTTCGAGGAAAAATGGGAAGGCGATTCTTGCGAGCGAAGCGAGCACCGTAAAGTTCTTAAGACGGCCTTTCGTTAGGTGCATTTCACATGCCTTTACGGCCATGCTAACATTTTCAAAAAAATTTATCCAAAACACCGATTTCCCGGTTTTTCGCGAAAGATGGTCCGGTAAAATTGAAAAAGGCTTTTTCCACTGACACGATCAGGAAAGGCCGTTTTCGTATGTGTCTTCCCCGAGAATAGTACGTTTGGATAGGGTTATTCATATATTCCAATCGCAAGTAAAAATATTTTAAATTAATTGCTGAAAATAGCTTACTTCGGCTCAAACGCAAATTTCCAGATCATCAGTCACGTCCGACGTTCACAGAACTTTGTCAGATCATTCCAATTACAACGTTACCCATCGCCTATAATATTTTGAAAATTCTTCAATTTATAGAATTCGTAAAAGCCCTGGTGAGGTATTCTCTTATAGTTTAACAGTGTACGATATGTATTTATGAAATTCAAAAATTTACCCAGCATAGAACCAGTTTTTGCAATCCCTAGCCAATTCATTTCACCCCTGTCGATTCCTACTCTGAAATGACAATTGCCGTTGACATTCTAATCTTACGTAGATTCTTATGTCATATTCTAGACGTAAATCGGCCCACTTCGTTTATGCGTGAACGAATGGAATGAAATTTCAAGTAATCGGCGAGGTACTCTGTTCATGGTTACACCTTTAGACCTTTATCGAATAAATTTTATTTTACCTTTGTAAATTTCACCAAGCGCGAATCGATGGAGTTGAAACGATTTTCTTTTGTTTTTTTGTTTTTGGTGGAAAAAGCATCCACTGCCAATCAATTATACACAGGGTGGCTCATATGCGTTGCCTATTTTCAACAGCAACCTTCGATCGAGTTATTTCGGCTGTTTCTGCTTACGGCTTTTTAGTTCGATAAAATATTTTCGATTCAAATACAGGATCACACATAAGAATTGCGCATTCCTAGCGCTGACTTTCACGAGGGTTTTTCTCAAGTTTTCGTGTTTTTCCGCGTACGGGAGCTAATTTTAATAAAATGTCACACAGGGTGTGCAATTTACAAGTTCTTTCGGGATTTTTTGCGTGCTTTCGGTTTTTTTTTTGTGCTCCTTCGGGGTTTTTAGCTTTCATTCGAGTTTTCTTGCGCGCTTTCGGTTTTTTGTGCTCCTTCGGGTCTTTTTGGGTTCTTTTGGATTTTTTGCGTTCTTTCGTGTTACTTCGGGTTCTTTCGTGTTTTTTTGCGATCTTTCGTGTTTCTTCGCGTTTTTTCGTGTTTTTTTCGCGTATCTTCGTGTTTCTTCCAGTTCTTTGATGTTTTTTCTCTTTTAACGGTTTTTTTCGGGTTCCTATGGGATTTTTGCGATCTTTCGGATTTCTTCAGTTCTTTTTATGTTTTCTCGCGTTCTTTCGTGTTTTTTCGTGTTCTTTCGTGTTTCTTCACGTTCTTTCGTGTTTCTTCGCTTTCTTCCGTGTTTCTTCGCGTTCTTTCGAGTTTCTTTGCTTTTAACGGGTTTCTTGGCTGTGTTTCGTGTTTCTGTGAGCTTCATGGATCTATGGTCTATATTGATATTGATATTTTTTTGATGGCTGTCAACTACCGATGGCCACTTCTATAAAAACCGAAGTTGGACATGAAAACCATTTGTCCATGAATACTGTCTCGCAGCGAAAACCCAGGAAATGTCTAACCAGACCGAACACAACAACGTTCAAGCTCGGCAAAGCCGAAAATAAAAGTGCCATCTCGACTAATAGAAACTTTGATACTATCGTGAATAAGAATTGCCAGTTAAGTCAAATCTCTGACCCTCAGTACACTAACATGCCAAACTACAAAAGAGTAATCCATTCATCTAGAAGATCATACGTCAAACGACCAAGTTTAGCGTTCACCGACATAGTGAAGACTTTTTATTATTTATTTGATGAGACTTGATTTCTGCGGATTCTGGGGATACTAACCCAACCTACTCTACCGGGTGTCTTCGACGATTATATTTGCTCTCGGACTTTTTACAAACTTTTGACAATCTTTCCCTTACACTGGAGTAAAGATGTTCGAAATGATGGAAGCATTCCAGTTTTATGGTACCAACATCTCCAAATGAGCGTGAATCCAGCAACGATTTCCAGCATCACTTTTATCGCTTAGCGGACGGTGCCTTGCACATGCTGTAACTATTGATCCCCGCTGAAAATTTGCTCTAAGGAATTATTCGCTTCTGAATTTCAACAGTAGACTCTTTGAGTTGTTATTATAAGAAAATAAAGGAAATATATCATTTAAAATGTTCGGCGTGATCCATTGCCATGCGCTTGAGGTGCTACAAATAAAATTTGAATCTTTGGAATGGGCTATTCGATAGAGTAAGACGAATTCCTGAAAAGACGTTGTCGCATATGTTTAATGAATTTAAAGTGATATTTATGACTTGAATAATCATTAGAATCTATGAAATCTAGTGTCGCGCTTCAGGGAGGGTACGGAGGGATTGGAAAAAATGCACAGTCCATCAAAAATATAAAAAAAACGTTGTCGCACCATCTGACGATAATGAGGTTGTTAATTTCGATATATAGAATACTCTGTTACCAATGGACTCGATTGTCGGGCTTCAGGAACGGCAGGACCGGACTTTTAAAATTTCTACCAAAAAAAAGTCAAAAATCAACAAAAATTAAAAAAAGCGTTGTCGCACCAACTCACGATATTGGGGTTGTTAATTTTGATATTAAAAATACTCTGTTATCAATGGAATTGATTGTCGGGCTTCGGGAAAAGCAGAACCGGGCTCTGAAAATTTCTACCAAAAAAAATTCAAAGTTCAACAAAAATCCAAAAAGCGTTGTCGCACCATCTCACGATATTGGGGTTGTTAATTTTGATATTAAGAATACTCTGTTATCAATGGAATTGATTGTCGGGCTTCAGAAACGGCAGGACCGGACTTTGAAAATTTCTACCAAAAAAAATTCAAAGTTCTACAAAAATCAAAAAAAGCGTTGTCGCAGCATCTCACGATATTGGGGTTGTTAATTTGGATATTAAGAATACTCTGTTATCAATGGAATTGATTGTCGGGCTTCAGGAAAAGCAGAACCGGACTTTGAAAATTTCTACCAAAAAAAATTCAAAGTTCAACAAAAATCAAAAAGCGTTGTCGCACCATCTCACGATATTGGGGTTGTTAATTTTGATATTAAGAATACTCTGTTATCAATGGAATTGATTGTCGGGCTTCAGGAAAAGCAGAACCGGGCTTCGAAAATTTCTACCAAAAAATTCAAAGTTCAACAAAAATTGCAAAAAGCGTTGTCGCACCATCTCACGATATTGGGGTTGTTAATTTTGATATTAAGAATACTCTGTTATCAATGGAATTGATTGTCGGGCTTCAGGAAAAGCAGAACCGGGCTTTGAAAATTTCTACCAAAAAAAATTCAAAGTTCAACAAAAATTGAAAAAAGCGTTGTCGCACCATCTCACGATATTGGGGTTGTTAATTTTGATATTAAGAATACTCTGTTATCAATGGAATTGATTGTCGGGCTTCAGGAAAAGCAGAACCGGACATTGAAAATTTCTACCAAAAAATTCAAAGTTCAACAAAAATCAAAAAGCGTTGTCGCACCATCTCACGATATTGGGGTTGTTAATTTTGATATTAAGAATACTCTGTTATCAATGGAATTGATTGTCGGGCTTCAGGAACGGCAGGACCGGACTTTGAAAATTCTACAAAAGTGCAACAAAAATCAAAAAAAGGCTTTTCCTGAAGCCCGACAATGGATTCCATTGATAACAGAATATTCTAGATACTAAAACCAACAACTGAGATGGTGCGACAACGCTTCTCTTGAACTTTATTTGACTTTGAATTTTTTTTGGTAGAAATCTTCAAAGTCCGGTCGTGCCCTTCCTGAAGCCCGACAATCAATTCCATTGATAACAGAGTATTCTAAATATGAAAATTAACAACCTCAATATCATCAGATGGTGCGACAACGCATTTTTTAATTTTTGTTGGACTTTGAATTTATTTTAGTAGAAATTCTCAAAGTCCGGTCCAGCCGTTCCTGAAGCCCGACAATCAATTCCATTGATAACAGAGTATTCTGAATATCAAAATTAACAACCCCAATATCATGAGATGGTGCGACAACGCTTTTTTTGATTTTTGTTGAACTTTGAATTTTTTTGGTAGAAATTTTTGATGATAATTAAAGATTTCCCATGTCACAATAAACCCCTTAAAGAGGCTCAGATGGTGCGACAACCCCTAGTTTGGTTTCTATGAAACTCCATAATTTTTTTAAACGAAATTTTCCAAAACTATTCGTACTCTTCCTGAAGCCCGACAATGTATTCCATTGATAATAAAAGATTCTCCATGTCATAATTAATGCCTAAATGATCTCAGATGGTGCGACTACTTCTCTCATGATTTCTGTCGACCTTCACAATTTTTTCCGTCGAAATTTACAAAGTCCGCTCGTACTCTTCCTGAAGTCCGACAATGGATTCCATTTATAATTAAGGATTCTCAATGTCTCAATTGAACCCCCTGAACAACTTCAGATGGTGATATCTTGAATATCGAATTCAATCTCATCACAACACTGTAAAATTATTAAAATGACTGTCTAAACTTTCGTAATATTAAGCATTGGATTCTTATTCACCCCTAATTTGGACCAATGCTCAGTTTCTCTGATCGGTTTCTTTTTTTAATGTAGTTCATTCCCAGTAATGGGAATAGTATGATACAATCTTTCACAAAATTAATTTGGTTATTTTATTGTATTATTTTCAAATTACGCAATCGTATAAACCGTTGCTGCAATGATACCCAACTTCCTAACAATAATAATTATAATAATATATAATAATTTTTGCTCTAGGTAGCTGAGCCAGTCAGAGAAATAATCCTCAACGCTTCGAACCTCCTCTTGAAAAACGTTGAAGTAACCAATCAGAAAACATCTCAAACCGCCGAAAAGATTGATTTTGTCGTCGACGAAGAGATAGCCAGATTGAGTTTCGCCGAACCCGTTCAACCGGGCAAGCACATGTTGAAGATCGTCTTCCTCGGCATTCTGAACGATAAAATGAAGGGCTTCTACAGAAGCAAATACACCAGCCCTTCAGGGGAAGAGAAATACGCCGCTGTAACTCAGTTCGAACCGACTGACGCACGGCAGTGCTTTCCCTGTTGGGACGAACCGGCTCTGAAGGCTACCTTCAACATCAAATTGACGGTGCCGAAGGATTTGACGGCTTTGTCGAACATGCCGGTACTGCACTCTGACGAGCACAAAGAAACCATCACCTACACCTTTGCGAAAACTCCAATAATGTCGACATATTTGGTTGCTGCAGTTGTTGGCGAATACGACTACATAGAAGATACGTCTGCCGATGGTGTGTTAGTTAGGGTTTACACGCCCAAAGGGAAGAAGGAACAGGGTAGGTTCGCCTTGGAGGTCGCCACCAAGGTGCTACCTTACTACAAATATTATTTTAACATCGCCTATCCACTGCCGAAGATAGATTTGATCGCCATAGCAGATTTCAGCGCTGGAGCTATGGAGAATTGGGGATTGGTTACTTACAGGTAAGCCTCTTTCGGTTGTGATTATTGCTATTTACTCGTGTCCAACAAGAGTATCGGGTATTTGTTTGCTACTTGCGTTTGAAAGTAAGTGATGGATCTCGTACCGACCGCCATTATGTAGAGTTTTACGGACGTTTTCATTATCGTATTGAAGATTACATATCGACAGCTATCTCCGATTTGTCTATCTATCTATCTTGGTCATCAATCTGTGCTAGGCATTTCACAAACATGGTTTAACCTTAGCTATCCATGGAAGATGATAGATAGACCCTTTTTGGCGGATCTATCAGTGATAAATTGAATCTACTCAATGGTACTGTGGTAAGCTCATCCGTCTACGGATCAATCGGCCGAAAGGTAGCATTTATAAAAAGCAACGTTTCGAAGCATTCCTATTATTATGCCTTCGATATGATAAAGGGACGGGTTCTGGATCAGTCGAAACCTATATGCAAATTCATAATCATTCAAAACAGTCAATTGGTCAACACGTCCTTTATAAACTTTTCACTTGATAGTCTTTTCAGAATAGCTTTCTTCATCGAACTCATCAATCATGTCTAATAATTCCACATCGCTGTCGTCGCTACTTGAGTAATCCATAATTATTTAAATTTATTCACACTACAATCCTCTGAAATCTTCTATGAGAAAAATTTCAATAATTATCTCTTACAGATCTCAGTCGTTACTGGTCGAACTTGGCCACTAAACGATTTCACCTACTAAAGATCCTTCTTGACATCTTTGGTTAACCTTAAATTTCCTGAAAAGCAGTGGTAGTTTCTAAATATGGTTCGCTATCTGACCTCTTTTCGGAAGAAGGGATAGATGGAGATCCCAGTAAGAATCATTATCAGCAGGTAGAATATTGAAACGGAAACGAGTATTAAATGACAGATTTTTTCAATCCCAGTTTCAATCATAGATTTGGAGGTTAGATAGGTACACATGGAAGCATCGCGCTTTTTGCTTACGAGCACCTATCATATTGAGTGACATCTTAACGTATGCATCGTACAGAATACTAGTTTATTCAATTAGTAGAATAGCATGCTATCGATTTGCCCGAACGTCTGTAATTTACTAATATCTAGCCAAAAATTGAGTTTGACTTCCTGACGCAGAATCTGGTGCCAAACTCGAATATGTCTGGACGTACTCGTACACTCACTATCTTCTCAAGGAGCTATGAGCTAGAGTTTTCATATTTTCAGAATAGGTTTATTGCCCTAATATCTCGGTCGAGTTCGTTATTGGGCCGAATCCGTCGAATAGTTTAGCAGTTATGAGCATATGAAATCTATCAAATTTTGTGGAGATCCTCTGGGATAGAAAATTAAAGAAAAAAAATCAGTAACAATAGAATACTTATTGATATGTTTTTATTCTGAAACTTCATCCTCGTACAGTAAATTCTCTTTATTTCAGGCTTGTTCTAATCCAGTATCTAGTAGACCCGCGAGATAATTTTTGAAAATACTAGATGAAAACCCGGCTTCGCTCGGGTGAAATTTGACTCATAATACACATCTAGGTGCAAAATGTAGATAGATGTTTCTGTAGTCATCGGCATAATTCTTAAGTACGTGTTGTTTCTATACTTCCAAAAAAATACAGTACGGTAGTTATTGTTATGATTGTACTTTAATGCAATCCTTGCCTATTTAATTAACCTATCTATATAGTAATTGAATTATCAATGAAGTAATTCGTTACAATTAACCTATTTATATAATTTGTTATAATTAACGGCAAGTAACCTATCAATATAGTAATTGAATTATCAATGAAGTAATTCGTTATAATTAACCTATTTATTCTTAATTAATTCTTAAGTACGTGTTGTTTCTATACTTCCAAAAAATACAGTACGGTAGTTATTGTTATGATTGTACTTTAATGCAATCCTTGACTATTTAATTAACCTATCTATATAGTAATTCAATAATCAATGAAGTAATTCGTTACAATTAACCTATTTATATAATTTGTTATAATTAACTGTAAGTAACCTATCTATATAGTAATTGAATTATCAATGAAATAATTCGTAAAAGTGAAGTATCTTTTAACGTGTAACTCTAACCAAAAAAGAAACCTGGCAATAACTAACCTTAGGCCTATATTACTTAAAGTAGGCGACCATACGTTTTTATCAAATCTCTAGTGCCTTGAAAATTCGCAAAACGGACACAACCGTCAACGACGTCTGCCCTCACGCGTCTGCCCGCGTTCGGGTCGCGCACTCAGCGATGAGCCACTTCTTCCCCACCGCACCTACCCCGCTCCCCCCACGCCCCGTTCGCCTGGCACCGCTGCCGGTATTTATCACCGAAACGGTATTTATCGCCGAAATTGCTATGACTCTGCATTTTAAATCTGTGATATCTTCGAAAATATTTATTCAATTTACATGCTGTAAAATGCCATATTGATCTTTATTAAATGCACAATGTATTTAAGATACTTAATTGGATAAGGATTAATACTGTATTGCTTAAAATCGCTTCGTAAATAAGCCATTATTTCTCGTACAAAGTAAAGGATAAAAAATGGTTATTGTGGGTTATTCCTAAGAGATAAACATATACCATCACGGACTTTTTTGTAGACCTTTTTAAGTTGTACAATACTGTAGTAAATTGTTTTGGTCTATAATATCTTGTAGGATTCAGTCAGCGTTTGCAATGTAAGCGCAAAAAATGTGTTTTTTTTACGACCTCACAAGAGAAACCTCAAAAATTGTAGCCTATGTGTTATTCTGATGTATAAGCTATATTGTGGTAAAGTTTCATTCAAATCCATTTAGTAGTTTTTACGTGAAAGAGTAACAAACATCCATACATCCATACTTACAAACTTTCGCCTTTATAATAGTAGTAGGATTTCATGATTCGGACAGAGATAATCGTAACAATGTCTAATCATCATTCAATGGCATTTCTTAATCCTGTATTAGGATACATTGTAATATATGATAAATATTACAGTTCAAAGTGGATGAAATTAAACTAAAAGAAAACTGTAGGTCTGGAAACTATGAATTCATGATATTTCTTCGTTGATTCTCTTATATACTGGGTGAGTCTTTGACCACTGCGTTAAAATGTTTCTTTTGACGTCAAGAATCTATGGTTAAAATCAACGCAGTGGTCAAAGACTCACCCTGTATATATATCCATTGCTCTTCGGAGAATGTTACGAGGGCCATTCAGAAACTAACCTCCGATTGGTCATTGGTCACGTGCGGGTATTTGGGGGGGAGTAGCGCGCCATCTGTGCATTCACGCGCTCAGCAGGTCAGTCGGCATCAAGCCGTAGTCGAGTGAACATAGTACCTGCGCTAGTTTAGTTTTTGTGGCAGTTTGAAATGTGTGCTGCAATAGAAAATCCCGCCAAATGTGAGGTGCGTGCTGTTATAAGGTTTTTACAGCCAAAGGGTACTCTGCAGCAGCTATTCATCGTGAGCTTTGTGCCGTGTACGGACCAAAATTTATGAGTGAAGGAGTTGTCCGTGAATGGGTACGTTTATTTAAAAGTGGACGACAAAACGTTCATGATGACGAGAGGAGTGAGTCCTTCAAGTGGGACGTTTTCAACCATCCACCTTACAGCCCAGATCTGGCGCCAAGCGATTATCACCTCTTCATGCATATGAAGAAATGGCTCGGGTTCCAGCGGTTTGATGACGACGAAGAGCTCAAAGATGCGGTCACAGGCTGGCTCAAGGCACAAGCGGGTGATTTTTATGCAGAAGGAATTTCAAAGCTTGTGAAGAGATACGATAAGTGCCTCAATCGTTATGGAGACTACGTCGAAAAATAGTGGAAAGATGTAGTTGTAAGATGTATATATTAAAATATTTTTACTTAACTTTGTGTATTTTTTCAATTAACCGGAGGTTAGTTTCTGAACGGCCCTCGTATATAATGTCCCATCCAGAAAAGTATTCAGCTGAAAATCATACTGAATACCTTGGTTAGTGATCTACCTGTCCAGTATCTGCAATTTTCTAATATAGAACTGGAAATGACCTTAATCGATCGGGTTCGACTTCTTGATGAAGAATCCTTTATCAAACTTGAGTATTCCCGGCCGGCCCTATACTCCCTATCTTTCGAAGGAGATGAGCTAGAGTTTATATTTTCCTAATTTCTTGATCATGTTTGTTATTACGCCAAATCCGACGAATAGTTGAGCAGTTTCGACATGTCAAATTTGGTTTCCGAAACTACTCCTTGAATATCCATCTGAACAATTCGTAACTTTAATTTTTGAATTACGTTGAATCGAATAGTTTCGAAAAATTTCGTGGGGAGTTCTCCAAATATTCCCTAAACTTTTATTAAATACTTGAATTCTCATAGGATATTGATCAGAGATCCACAAAATTGTTTTCTATATCGTGGTTATGGATATTAGGAATATCCTTGAATTTTAGCCTTTTAAAATCTTATTCTGCGAAGCAAGCGCTTTTCCATATCTATTTTTGATGTTTTGAAATTCAGTCTGTTCCCCCTTCATTGGTCTATGGTATGATAGGAACATAACAAGTGCGCAAAAAGATGTTCGTTTGGTATTTTTATATTATCGTCGCTTCTAAGATAAGATGAAGTTGATAGCAGGTGATTTTTTCGTAATTTAGACTTGAATAAATAAACTGTATTAAAAGGAGATATATCAATCTCTATATGATTTTCGATGCAAAAAATATACCTTCTATGGTTGGTTTTCAAGAAAATGCAATTTGAGTTCAAACAAGGGGTTATTTTTGCGCGCTTGTTCTAGTTGGGACAACTAATAGAACAATGTGCTATCGATCTGTCCAAATGTGATTTTCGAATATGAAGCTGAAAATGGGCTCAACTTCCTGATGAAGAATCTGTGGTCAAATTTGAGTAGGTCCGGTCAATCGTAGACTCTATTTTCCAAAAGAGATGAGCTAGAGTTTTGATTTTTTCAGAATAGGTTCATTGTCCTAATATCTTAGTCAAGTTCGTTATTGGGCCAGATCCGTCGAATGGTCCAACAGTATTGATCTGAAATCAGGAATTTGGTTCTCCAAATAACTTCTACAAAATCCAATCAATCGATTTGAAACTTGAAAATCGTTTGAATAATGTTGAATGAAAGTCTGCCTTATATCTACAGACTAGAAAATTTTTCATAATTCCGACTTCTTCTATGAAAATATGTATTTGATTTCTCAAAAGATATTCGTCGGATCTCATCAAAACCTTGTGCAATCATGGAGGTTATTGATTAATTGCATATTCTGAAATTTCATCTTCGTAGAGTAAACCAACGAGAAGATATAGGAGTTGCTTTTTACGATCTTGTTCTAGTTTCATAAACAAGTGGAAGAGCGTTTTGTCCAAATGTAATATTTGAACGTCATTCCGAAAATGGTCACAATTTATTCGGTATTTTTTCACTTTCATTGTGGGGATTATATTATTATCACTCTGTCAGTGCTCTTTATGCCAGGACAGAAATTATGTCCGTTTTACAGACTATATTTTCCAAATTATTCATGTGATACTTCCTGAACAACTAGCCAATACTAATCGACAGATATCTATTCTTACATAAAAAAATTGCGTTTCAATTTTCAGGGTGTCTAGCTTGGTCCCTTGAAATATTTTCTCCAACAAAATCAAGGTCCCAGCAGACCGGTTTTTTCCTATTCGTAATAACAAGGCAAATTCTATTCACTGGATTTTCTCAATACATAGAACTTGAGCTGTCGTGAATTTGCGTCATTAAAGTATACTATGGCGAGTCGAAAAGGTGGTATCTACTACAAACACAGACAACAATCCAACCTTTTTTACGTTTGTTTATATACGTCGACCAGATACCGTTAATTATGCAAATCATTCCTTTTTCCTTCATCTCACTGGGTTTTAATTCTATACTTGGATCCTTAATGACCGCGTACAGAGTCGTAAAGATTTCACGTATTTCTCTCAGTATCTGTATATCCCCGCAGTGGACTTTGCTACTTTGAGCCAGGAGATTCTTTGCACTCCTTGCCCATTCAAGGACTGTCTGGGACTATGGGCCGTGTCATTTGGTTTTCTCTCCATAGCAATATCCTGGAAAATAACAGTGTGGTTTCCCGTTGCCTTCACTGTTTTTAATTCAACCGCCTCTAACATGAGATCAGACGCTGTTTGTAGCCGATGGCTCTGAGACAGACTCTGCATGCCTGTTGGTCCGCAGGAAGTATTTGATTTCCATCCTATTACTCATGTCTGAGAGGTATTTCCATATCCGCCACCTTGGGACGCGTCCTCTAGGGGTCATAGGTTTTAATTGACTTATAAAATTACTTGAACTGAAAATAAATTTTATTCATATAACATTTTTTTCATCGTCCGAGATAGGGGAAAAGAACCATGCCTTTCCTGCAGCAGTCATGGAGGTGCTTCAGGTTTGTGTAGGGCCCACTAAAACTTCTTTTAGTCCCAGAGCCAGTAACAGATTTATATTACCAAGTTCATCTCAAGTGATAATTTGTAAAATGCATCAGAAAATCGAACCATACAGTCTCGTGAACGTCAGCTAAGGGTCGGTGAGTGAGATAAGCAGTTGTAACCTTCCACGCTCAAAGAAAAATTACATTCATTTCCTCTCGGCTAAAAATGTATCAAATTATAGCTAACCCAATATCTCATAAAAAAACTATAACAGTAGTGTATTGTACGTCAGCTGATGATCATGGAGAAAAAATCTTCACTTTCAGTGATATCCTCTCAAATAAAAACACTTGATGATATGTAACTCTTGATGAATATTTACGTCAGCTGGCCGTATCTCGATGTAAAAATCGTCATATACTTTGAAGGTCGTTACGTAGAAGTTAGATAGAAGCATTTAGTGACTATTTAAATGCATCAGCTGACTAGGTTTTACTCAAATCAAATGATTTATTTCACAAGGTATCACATAAGACACGGTAATTACCTAATAGTCAATGTATAAAAAATTATTTCAAATATAATATATACCTCTTATATATACGCATATACATACCAAAAGCACAAAAAAGCAAACACAAGTAGGTATATGCTAAATACACGACAAAAAAGAAAATAAATATAAAATAATAATAAATATATTTTTTGTTCAGATATTCATCGAAACTATAAATTGCCTTATCAACTAAAAATTCGTGTAGAGAACTCTTAAAATTTCTGGCTTTCTTGATATGGTCTCGTAGACGATTATAAAATTTAATTCGCCAGTAGTTGAAACCCTTCCTCGTCAAATCCAACCTCTGGTACGGCATATCTAAATTTTCTCTATTTCGTGTGGAATATAGATGACAGTTACCCCGAGTACGATATTCATATTTTTTCTCTTGCACATAAGCACTACAAATGTATATATACTCCTAATAAAAGGTAAGTATTTTGAACTTTCTGAAATGCTCTCTGCAGGAGATTCTATTTCCAATACCTATAAGCTATAATCCGTATTGCTCTCTTTTGTTTGAGGAAGATGTCGCGACAATGCGGACTGTCCCCCCTAGATTATGATTCTGTTGGTCATTCTACTGCGAAACAATGCGTGATAGGCAGAAACTATAATTCCATCATTTACGATCTTTTTCAAGCTATGTAAAACGAATAATACTGATGATAATTTTTTTATCACTACTTCAACATGTGAATTGAATCTGAAACTATCCTGTATCATTATTCCTAGGAACCTTGCTTCGTCTGCATTTTCCGATTTTTTTTTTGTTGATTCTATCTTCAAGGTAGATTGCTCATAGGTATATCGCACTCCTTATTAATTTTGACCGCAACCTCGGTGGTATCAGGATCTTCTGTTTCTTCCGAGACAGAAATGGTATTTGTGCTACTGTCCACACCCATCCCTACAATATTTGAGCCGTCCATATTCTCATCTGTCAAAAGATGTACATCTTGATCATTTTGACAGTTGATATTTTCTGTATACCTTTCGAGGTAGCCACTCATGATGGATTGCAATCCAAATCTAAAACTACGCGCAGAAGGATTTGGATCATAGCCCCTTCGCTGCCTTATCTTAGAGAATAAATTCTCTATCTGATCAACATATCCGTCCGTAAATTATGTGGTGCGGTAACGTTAACACCGCACGTTATCTCAAACTGAAGACGCATGCGCTGTACCGTAAATAACATGCAACGCTAATACCGCACGACGTTATTTCATCTTCCATGTCTCTCTAATCTTTGACATCCCGTATCTTGGTAACGAAGCCGTTTCGGATTCACGTTTACCTGAACTGTTATCCTTAAAATAAGCTAAAAAATCTTCCTTTGTCGTTCGACGACGTTATTCTGAAACACCTTGTAAATACAACGTTCGTAGATTAGGTTTCTATCGCGGTCACAGTCAGTAAAATATCTGATATGGCCAAAATATTTTGATCACAATTGTCAAGCTGGGAGATTATGAAATTTTTTCCGAGAAGTAACAGAATGCCGTTCTTTCCAGAATGTCATTATAAGCAGTAATTACGGTTTTGAACTAATAAGTAGTGCCTTTAATTTCCGCTTACAGCAGTAAAGTAGGTAAAGCAGGTAACATTTCATTTGGAACAATTTGGGAAATAAAATATTTCTTAAAACAATTCCCTGAAATTTGTCAGTGTATATGATTATTTTTATAAGTGGTCTGGATATTGGTACAGTGGGCTTGTTGATAATGAAATAATTTATCCTGAATTCATTAAAAAATTTAATGAAGCTAGAGTCAACACGAAATTTATTTCCACAATCGTTTACCTGAAAAGTTATTGGAACGAAAACCTATCGAAAACAATTTATGCTCAATAGTTCTGCTTACTAAATATTCAACATCATAAATGGAATCAAGAAGGTACGGATTTGATGCGAAAAAACATCAAATTTTACTATGAATATTTTGTTTCTGTTGCTTCAAACATCCGAATACACCGAAATATTTCACGTTCTTTTCTTTGTCGTTCACCTGAACTGCTCCAGATTCAATTCAGACATCTAAGTTTTTTTTCCGCAATTAACTGTGCGCCAAAATTATCAAATTTTTTTGGCTCAATACAGAGGATAAAAAATATTTGGGAAAAAAGCCAGTTGTTCCTCAGAATTAGGGTGATAAAATAAAAACATGGTCCATTTATTGCTCATTCAAATATATATGTTACATACAATTTTCTTGTGTACATGCATAACTGCATATAAATTTACTTCACGTATTTGCTATCACCAACAATATGCCCATAATTCATTCTCTAAAATCCTGAAAGGTGATGTCGAATAAATCCGGCCCTGGCTTATACCAGCTCAAACAGATAGACCAAGTCGCTGCAACCATAAATACAATGAAATAAAGTTTACCGTGTTTACACGCTTGAGACCGCCACTTTACCGGTAGAATTTTTGGCTTCATTTCTTTGAACTGCGTTTCCCCTCTATGTAGATTTATACTCAATGGTAACGTCAATGAATCTTCGAGTTTTGCCAACTCCAACTTCCACGAATATTAATTCAGTCAATCTGTCGAAAAATAAATCGTTTTGACGGTATAATTACCCGCTCGATGAAATTTGGTACACTTGTTGAAAATGGTGTAACTTAGCTACCTTTGCGATGGCCTCGCTGAAATGTTAGCGGTTTTTTGAAAAACTCAAAAAAACTCAAAAAAGGTAAAAAAATGCATTTTTCTCGAATTGTATGCATCGTAAAGAAAATTTTATTGAACAAAAAATGTAGAGGACGTTGCGATCTACATTTTTTGTCATTGGTGCAACGCTGCACGACTAAAAGCGCACAAAGTAGGTGGCGCTAAAGTATCAAAAAAAGTGTTTTTCGCCCTGAAAATGTTGTTTTAATGCAAAAGTTTAAATGTAAGAGTTGTTCCTTACATTATTATCAACAACTTTTATTTAAACATTATTTTTGTACAACTTACCATTTTGAAGCTGCAGCTTGCAGAAGAATGAAAAATCCAAATATACTGTTGTACGTAGTATGAGTACACATCGGTAGTGCACGTTTAAATCAATATTTTACTAATTTAATTTTTCTTAGCAATTAAACTTTAATAAATAAAATTTTAATTTGTTTTTGACAAGTATTATCCATTATTTGATTTTTTGAGTCGCATTCTGTTATGAATTATTTTGTTGAACTCTCAATGTTATTAACAAAGACAATTTTCAATGTTTTTCAGTTTTGTTTTTCATTTTTTTAAAAATGTCATCAATTAAACAGATTTTTGAAGAGGTTTTGAAAATTTGGATAATAGAAACAAACAACAATTCAATTAAAGTCATTACTTGAGTTTTAATTTTCAAGTAAACGTTTAATTCAGTTTTGTATTTGTAATTATTAACAGGTGTATAGAAAAAGCATACAAAATATTGCAAAAATACTTACAAATCTAAATCGCTTACAATTTTTCAACTCTAAATTATGCTGTCTTTACTCTCCGAAAATCTCATAGCAACTGAAAAATGTACGGTCCTTTATGAATAGGGCAGGTGACCAAACCGGCCCTTTTGTTAGAACTATGCCAACGTCGCCGGAGAAAGTCACAATAGGACCGAGAAAACTACCGTTAGCAGAACAGTGCTGTATATGCAGCGCTATGTATTACTATAACTTGTAAATGGTAAGTTGTACGAAAAAAATGTTGGAATAAAAGTTGTTGATAATAATGTAAGGAACAACTTTTACATTTAAACTTTTGCATTAAAACAACATTTTCAGGGAGAAAAACATGAAAAACACTCTTCTTGATACTTTAGCGCCACCTACTTTGTGCGCTTTTAGTCGTGCAGCATTGCACCAATGACAAAAAATGTAGATTGCAACGTCCTCTACATTTTTTGTTCAATAAAATTTTCTGTACGATGCATACAATTCGAGAAAAATGCATTTTTTTTTACTTTTTTTTTGAGTTTTTTTTTGAGTTTTTCCGAGAGTTTTTCAAAAAACCGCTAACATTTCAGCGAGGCCATCGCAAAGGTAGCTTAGTTACATCATTTTCAACAAGTGTACCAAATTTCATCGAGCGGGTAATTATACTCGCACCAAATGTACAGATTGACTGAACTGTATGTGGATATTTTTTGATATATTAACCATAGCTAACATAGTTATTAACACGTCATTGTCGGAGCAACGAATCGTCACGTTCGCATTAATATTAATGTTGCAGACATGGAAAATCATTTTTGTGTCCGCTTCTTCGTTATCTACTACAAATTATTTCGTTTTATTTCTCACTATCGATACAAATAACAACGATTTATTTATTAGAATGGATTTTTTCTCAAATGTACAAAAAGACTGAATTTCTTCTTTATACAGAGAATTTTTACATGGAACCCGATATGGACAGATCCGAACAAGGTGCGCTTTCAGAATCTGCAGAAATATACCGGTGTCCCATTTAATTAAAAAAAAAATGGTCATTGCCGGTTAAACCGAAAGTATCTCAATAATGAAAATATGCTCATCAAATGCATTGTGGTCCATTACACTCAGCTGCCAAATTTCAAAATTATCGTCCGTTCCGTTTTAAATATATTAACTTGGTGCCAAACTTTATCCCAACCCTGTATTGTACTTGTTTATCACAAGTCTTCTGTGGCGACTGCATCTGGGAATCGAATCTAATTGTCACGATTTTTGGCTAGATATTCGTAAGTTACAAACATCAGGGACAAACGATAGCTGAGCGTTTCATTATGGGAACAAGCTCGCAAAAAGAATATAGTTGGCGACTTATCTAATCGGAAAAAACCTTGCGATAACAGTAAACTTCAAATAAAGTGAAGGGAGCAGTTTCTCTTCCCCACGTGGTTGTCGTGAATAATGCATGGATAGCCATAACCAATTATGATACAACAAACGAACATTCATTTTATTCATACGATTAACTACACTAAGTGCATCATGAATCTCATTCAGTCATTGTTGCTGAAGAAAATTGCAGTTATCAGTTCGAGCATATGCGCATTATTTTTGTACCGAACCTAAACACCCATTCCAATGTGGAATAGCCATACTGAAACTCTTCGGTGATATATTAAGTCAATAAAATATCAGTATGCATATATATAGGATGCCATTGCCATTGAAAAAACCTACATTGATTGAAAAGACCGAGATATATCGATTTTTGTATGGAGGGCTACACGTTGGATTAGAATTCATTGGTGAAATAGTCTCTCGCTGAATGTGGTGATTTCCACCCCTCAAATTTCAATTGAGATTATAGGTTTTGTAGTACTGCATATGAATCTTTATTCATTTATTTAATTATTAAAGAACAAATGAATACAAGTAGGTGTAAACCCAAAAACAATATTCACAACTTTAAATACTATTATACTGTGTGCAACGAGGAGCTTTTCTAGTAAAATTATTCATAATTTAATACGTATATCAAATTATATACAGGGTGTCCTAAAAATACCACGCGAAAGTGACACTTAAGATAGATTGGGATTAGGTCTATAAGATAGCATCAACATGACCTTAGTCAAAGTCCGCTGGTTTTCGAGATATCGCCACTGTTTTTTAAATCTCGAGTTTCGGTCTTTTACCGCCTAGCATTGCTAGAAATTACTTCAAACGAATGTTTTTTTTTTACCTAGGCTATCCTGAATAGTTGCTTTTAACAATGAAGTATGTAATAATTTCACCGAGAACTAGAACAAAATCCTACAAAATATGTCTAACTTGTTGTATTTTATGCCGAAGTTAAAACAATTTTTATACGACGAGAAATTAACTGTCTCCGCTTTGGGCAATACAATCACAGCTGATAAAAAATTGAATATTCCAATTTTAAACGAACTAGGAATTCTCAAAAATTTGACTCTTTACTTTAAGCATCTGGGACATATTATAACAAGTGAAGGTATTGAACCTGATCAGTCAAAAATTGAAGTAATTAAAAATTATCCAGTACCTACATCGGTTAAGGAATTGCAGAGATTTCTAGGCATTTTGAATTATTTGCATAAATTTATTCCAAATTAATCAGAACTAACAAAACCTTTGAGAGAACTCTTGAAAAAAGATACATATTTTCAATGGGACCATGTAAGGCAGAATTTTTTTGATGAACTCAAAATTTTAACTTCACCTCCTTTATTGCAAATTTATAATCCCACATTACCAATAACTGTAACAGTAGATGCTCTGGGAGCTGCTTTGATTCAAAATTCAAAACCTATAACTTATTCTTCAAAAGCTCTCGCTCAAACACAAATATGTTACGCACAAATTGAAAAAGAAATGCTTGCTCTAGTTTATGGTTGTAAGAAATATTACCATTATATATTTGGGAAACAAATAACTGTTGAAACAGATCACAAACCACTTTTGAGTCTTCTAAAGAAACCTTTAGCCAATTGTCCCATGCGTCTGCAACGTATGCTGTTAGATCTACAAATTTATGATATCAAGTTGATTTTTAAACCAGGTAGAGAGATGTACATAGCAGATGCACTGAGTAGAATTCATGTACCAACTTATTCCGATGATGTTGATTCTTTTACGCTTTGATGCACAAATAAAGTTTTTGATTGATAATTTTCCTATAAGCTGAAATAAACTTCAACAATTTCAGCAGGCAACACTAAAAGATGTAGAACTTAAAACTCTTATGGATTATGTAATCAATGGATGGCCAAATTGTCGTAATCAATGTATTGAAATTGTGAGACGTTATTGGAATTTCAGGGATGAAATTATAGTTGTTAAAAATGCTTTATATAAAGGAAATAGTATAATTGTATCATCTTTATTAAGGAAAGAAATGCTAAATTTATTGCATATTTGTCACTTAGGTATAACGAAAACTAAACTAAGAGCTTCTAATGTTCTTTATTGGCCAGGATTATCCAATGATATCGAAAATTTGGTTCTATCTACCAATATGTGTAAGATATTCAAGAAATAATTATAAACAACCAATAACTCCTCATACAATTCCTAAATTTCCATGTATTAAAGTTGGTATAGACCTTTACGAAATAAATAATGTTAATTATCTTATACGAGGGCCGTTCAGAAACTAACCTCCGGTTAATTGAAAAAAATACACCAAGTTAAGTAAAAATATTTTAATATATACATCTTACAACTACATCTTTGCACTATTTTTCGACATAGTCTCCATTACGATTGAGGCACTTATCGTATCTCTTCACAAGCTTTGAAATTCTTTCTGCATAAAAATCACCCGCTTGTGCCTTGAGCCAGCCTGGGACCGCATCTTTGAGCTCTTCGTCGTCATCAAACCGCTGGGACCCGAGCCATTTCTTCGATTTTCACGAACTTTTGCATCAACTGTCTGAACGAGTTCGTCAGTCACCAATGATGGTCTACCACTCCTCTCTTCATCATGAACGTTTTCTCGTCCACTTTTAAATAAACGTACCCATTCACGGACAACTCCTTCACTCATAAATTTTGGTCCGTACACGGCACAAAGCTCACGATGAATAGCTGCTGCAGAGTATCCTTTGGCTGTAAAAAACCTTATAACAGCACGCACCTCACATTTGGCGGGATTTTCTATTGCAGCACACATTTCAAACTGCCACAAAAAACTAAACTAGCGCAGGTACGATGTTCACTCGACTACGGCTTGATGCCGACTGACCTGCTGAGCGCGTGAATGCACAGATGGCGCGCTACTCCCCCCCACTACCCGCACTGTGACCAATCGGAGGTTAGTTTCTGAATGGCCCTCGTATTAATAGATTATTATTCAAAATTTGTAGAATTGAGAAAGTTGCTTTCAACCACTAGTTCGAATGTGATTGATCACTTGAAAAATATTTTTTTTATACATGGTGTTCCTCACACGGTAATCTCTGATGGCGGTCCACAATTTTTGAGTCAAGAATTCAATACATTTTCAAGACAATGGGATTTCAAGCATGAAATGTCAAGTCCTATGTACCCACAAACAAATGGAATGGTTGAGAGAAGGATTCAAACTATTAAAAATTTCATTAGGAAATGTCAATACGACAAAACTGATATTTATACAGCTCTTCTTGAATATCGTAGAACACCAATTTCGAGTAAAATTTTATCACCATCTTAACTGATTTTTACCGATGTTAAATGAAAATTATGATAGAAATAGGATAGATTTAAGGAAACAGAATGAATTCATGATAGAAAAACAATTCAATTCAAAAATGTATTACGATAAGAAAACAAAAAACTTACCACAATTGAATGTAGATCAGAAGGTTCATATAAAGGAAAATAAGATTTGGCTTCCGGGAAAAATAATTAAGAAATATAATGAAGATTCATATATTGTAAAACAAGATGATAGTAATAGATTGAAAAGACGTAATAGATATTTTCTAAAACCTATGTATGAAACAAAGAAATTATATTATGATGATACAGATGATGAAGAATATAGATATAACTCAGAATATAATGAAAATGGTAATAAGAGTAATATTAAAGAGTTTGAGGTAAAAAAGGAAGAATGTGATGATAGTAATAGAACACATTCGTCTCCTACGTATAAAACAAAATTTGGAAGAAAGGTAAAGAAACCTGATATATTGTCATATGCTTGACATGGTAAGATCGATATTTTGAATTGTATAAATAAGTTATATTGACTTTGTCAATTGTAATGTAAATAATTTTATTTTTGTAAAATAGAAGATGTCATATATCTGACAACACTGCATATGTTGTAGTAGTGGGAATGCGTATTCTTTTAAAGGTGTATTCTAGAATAAAGCTCAGTTGAGATTATGACACACGACGTATGATTTGACAACCTATCCCAGATACATATTATAGAAGATATCACTAGGAACATCCGATTTGCAGAAATTAGGAGCAATTCGATTATAAAACCCGTACTATAGAAATTAACGACTTGAATATACCTTTCAACCCCGAATATTCTTCCACGAAATTAGATGAATTCGATTTCAACATAATTCATACCAAAGGAAAGGAAAACAAAGTTGCTGACGCTCTTTCTCGAGTCGAGATAAATAACCGCGAAGATAACACTTTATTCTCAGAAGACGACTTGAATGCAGAACTCTCCTCCATTCTTCCAAATGTCAGTGAACTACCTGAATTAGCGACGTACAATTACAACAAATTCTTAATTCTCGATTTAATACACCGCTTAATCTGAATAATGAGGAATAGGCAAATTTAAAAGATGATTTAGACTCTAAAACGGATGCCACCATACATTCGGCTCATGAACGGAAAGGTTATACCCATTACGGAAACACCCGTTAATATTTATCTTAAAAGAAATATTTTCAATATTGGCGAACTTTGTAATTTAAAATTTATGAAACCTTTTGGCATTAATACGTATAAAGTATCCATACGACAAAATCACGAGGAAAATGATTTTGCAGAGCTATTCAAAGAAATTCTTAGACCCAACGAATCCTACAGAATTTTCTTTCAAGTGAAAAGACTAGGTTTATCACTGGTTCGATTCTGTAAACAATCGTTTAACTACTCAGTGAAATAATTCACCAGTAATAAACTTCAGAGGAAATTCAAAAGGAAATAATTTCCGAATATCATGATGAAAATCACAATGGTATTTCAGAAACCCATAATTTTCTTTCGAAATAATATTATTGGCCTAAAATGAAAAACAAAATTACGGAAGTAATCAACAAATGTGAACTATGTCTCCAATCGAAATACGAAAGACATCTAACTTATTAACTAAAGTTTTCAGGTCCACTTCTTGCTAAAAGACCATTCGAAGTCATACACATAGACACATTATCTTTTCTAAATTCCAAGTTTTTTACTATAATTCCAAATACGCTCAGTCTTATTTAATCGAAGATGCTACTGCACTTAGAATTCTGAATAAACTCCGTCATTACCATAATATTCCACATAAGATTGTCTGTGATGAAGGTAGAGAATTTCAGAATAAAACATTTACGGAATACTGTAAGTTGAATAAAATTGAACTACACTTTACTACGGTAAACAACCCTAGCTCAAACTCTCCCATATTGAGACTTCGTTCAACATTACGAGAAAAACTCAGAATATTTGAACTGAAAAATCCTAAGGAAAATCCAGCAAATCTCATAATTTCTGCAACTTCAATTTATAATCAGTCAATACATTCTGCGACTGGATACTCCCTTTAATATACTTCAGGGACCCTATGACAAACTGTGAGCACCAACAACAAAATAAAATTAGCGGCTTAACTCAAATCTATAGAGACCACAGCCCAAATCAAGAACGTCAAAAGAATAAGAACGACAAGTTCGAATATAATTTCAATGCAATCCAAAAGACCGTACTCTGGATGAATTATCTCACACATATATTACACAAATTTAGAAATGGAAAAATTAAACAGGTTTGGCAAACTTCATTGGAAAAGGTATTGAATTCATAACTGGAAATTTAGATGATGACAACCTAAAAACCATAAATGAGAATTTAGGAAGCTTGTTCAATACAAAAATTCGGAAATCGAAAGAATTCACAAATTAACTTCATTCGCTAATCATTTGACTAACCGGTACTCAGAAAACATAGCCCTGTTAAACCATGTAATATCTTACATACCAAAATTTTCTTCGAGAATATCAGAACAACTGAAGAATTTAGAATTACTGTAGAATATCAAATACTTCAAACCGAAGAACTATTAAATACCCTTTTGTTGCTAGAAAGAACAATTAGCTTTGCAACAAGAGAAATACCAAATTTAGAAATATTAAAAGTCGACGAACTTTACTCAATTGTCAATTATCTAAGAAAAATGTATAAACCTCAGCAATTATCGCCAATTGATCAAGTTCATCTCTATAAAATTATTGAGTATATCTGTCATTGGAACTTATGAAACCATCACCTTCCTCCTCAAGGTTCCTATCTTGAAAAACCTCATAGCAAACTATTCCCCAGTTTATCCAATACCTAACGACCAAAATATAGCAATAGTACCCCCAAAGAAGTATTTGGCAAAAATCAATAAAGAAGAGTATTGGACCAACGAAGCCTGTCACTCAACATTGAGCAGTTCCACAGTCTTATGCCGAAATCAACCTACCAAAGAAGCTTGTTCCCTTGTATCAACAAACCGATTGCAAACCGTGCTCGTGGAAAACAACTACAAGATAATCAATCCACACACTGAAGAACAAACAACTTCTCACCTTATTCAAGAGCCCACACATGATACTTGAAGATTGTCATGGTATTATCACAATAAAATTTATCTAAGGATCAAACTTATTGAATTCCGATTGCACCATAGTTATTGAGAATTCAATGTTCGAGAATACTGCACTAGTTTACGAATTAAAGACCGAAATAATTACGTAGCTCCGTTTTAATTATAAACATAAAGTGGATGTTGTCAGGGTATTTATGTTGGTCAAACTTCCCAGTGGGTAAAGAGCAGAATAACTCTACACAGATTAGACATTATGAACGGTAAGGATAGATGTGCATTGGCGACGATTGCACATAACCTAGACCATCAGATTGATTTCGAAAATGTGGAAATTTTAAAAACAGAAAAAAATTATCACAAAAGACTGATATATGAAATGATCCAAATAAATAGAAAAGAAAATTCTATAAATAAAAAATCTGACACTAAAAAGTTGAGTAATATATACAGCTACTTATTGGAGGAAGAAAAAGAAATTGAATTCTATGACGGCCAACTCGATGAGTAATTCAACAGAGGAAAGAAAGTTGACATTACTTCAAACCTTTTACGCTAATATAAAATTGTTAAAAAAATGAAAATATAAAGTTATAAAAATAAAAAAAATAATCTTATATTTTAAAATTGTACAATTGAATGAAATCAACATGCCCAATTGTGTCCCAAAGGACATTTTCTGTATCTAGTAATGTTTTGCAATTTAAGATGTTATTGTATAACCTTAATTTCGGTAATTTTGGACATGATTCTAATTTACATCGATTTGTTAATGTTTTTGTATCTGTTTATTTAGACACCCTGAAGAAGCAATAAAATTTTGCGAAAGCTCGGTTAGAAAAAGAGTACCAGTTTTTCTTTATCATACGTGAGCCTCTGTTCCCTGAGAAGCATATATGTTTATCCTACTACTATTATAAAGGCGAAAGTTTGTAAGTATGGATGTATGGATGTTTGTTACTCTTTCACGTAAAAACTACTGAATGGATTTAAATGAAACTTTACCACAATATAGCTTATACATCAGAATAACACATAGGCTACATTTTTTGAGGTTTCTAATGTGAGGTCGTAAAAAAACACATTTTTTGCGCTTACATTGCAAACGCTGATTGAATCCTACAAGATAGATCAAAACAATTTACTACAGTATTGTGCAACTTGAAAAGCTCTACAAAAAAGTCCGTGATGGTATATGTTTATCTCTTAGGAATAACCCACAATAACCATTTTTTATCCTTTACTTTGTACGAGAAATAATGGCTTATTTACGAAGCGATTTTAAGCTATACAGTATTAATCCTTATCCAATTAAGTATCTTAAATACATTGAGCATATAATAAAGATCAATATGGCGTTTTACAGCATGTAAAGTAAATAAATATTTTCGAAGATATCACAGATTTAAAATGCAGAGTCATAGCAATTTCGGCGATAAATACCGCTTCGGTGATAAATACCGGCAGCGGTGCCAGGCGAACGGGGCGTGGGGGGAGCGGGGTAGGTGCGGTGGGGAAGAAGTTGCTCATCGCTGAGTGCGCGACCCGAACGCGGGCAGACGCGTGAGGGCAGACGTCGTTGACGGTTGTGTCCGTTTTGCGAATTTTCAAGGCACTAGCGATTTGATAAAAACGTATGGTCGCCTACTTTAAGTAATATAGGCCTAAGGTTAGTTATTGCCAGGTTTCTTTTTGGTTATGAGTTACACGTACAAAAAGATACTTCATTTTTATGAATTACTTCATTGATAAGTCAATTACTATATAGATAGGTTACTTACAGTTAATTATAACAAATTATATAAAAAGGTTAATTATAACGAATTACTTCATTGATAATTACTATATAGATAGGTTAATTAACTGGGCAAGGATTGCATTAAAGTGCAATCATAACAATAACTACCGTACTGTATTTTTTGGAAGTATAGAAACAACACGTACTTAAGAATTATGCCGATGACTACAGAAACATCTATTTACATTTTGCACCTAGATGTGTATTATGAGTCAAATTTCACCCGAGAGAAGCCGGGTTTTCATCTAGTATACATATATATTGATATATACATTCATCAATACACATCACAATATAAAGAAGAGAGAAGCATATTTCCCTAACTGTACAATCTCATTATGATGCAACCGACAAGAGACCTTTTCTAAACCGTCTTTTCAAACGACCAATGGATAAGCTAAACAAATCGAATTCAAAAGAATGACATGCTGCATTGCATGTTGTTAGCATCCTAGTTAGTGGCCAAAATTAAGGTATAAAACATCCTGACGTCTCAATTTCATATCAAAGGCATTTGCTGAAGGATATGTGATACCAAAAGAGTTAAAGAATTTCAATAAAAATACATTGTAAGACAATATCCTTCTGTCTGAGAATCTTATTGTATCTAATTTCTCATGAGCTTCCGTGTAATCATGATTTTCATTATTATTGTTGTAAACTGATGCGCTTCATTTAGAGGAGGATTGAAAAAATTGAAATAAAACAAATCCTACGGAATTTTCTTTCAAGTGAAAAGACTAGGTTTATCACTGGTTCGATTCTGTAAACAATCGTTTAACTACTCTGTGAAATAATTCACCAGTAATAAACTTCAGAGGAAATTCAAAAGGAAATAATTTCCAAATATCATGATGAAAATAACAATGGTATTTCAGAAACCCATAATTTTCTTTCGAAATAATATTATTGGCCTAGAATGAAAAACAAAATTACGGAAGTAATCAACAAATGTGAACCATGTCTCCAATCGAAATACGAAAGACATCCTCATTAACTAAAGTTTTCAGGACCACTTCTTGTCCTGCTAAAAGACCATTTGAAGTCATACACATAGACACATTATCTTTTCTAAATTCCAAGTTTTTTACTATAATTCCAAATACGCTCAGTCTTATTTAATCGAAGATGCTACTGCACTTACAATTATGAATAAATTCCGTCATTACCATAATATTCCACATAAGATTGTCTGTGATGAAGGTAGAGAATTTCAGAATAAAACATTTACGGAATACTGTAAATTGAATAAAATTGAACTACACTTTACTACGGTAAACAACCCTAGCTCAAACTCTCCCATATTGAGACTTCATTGAACATTACGAGAAAAACTCAGAATATTTGAACTGAAAAATCCTAAGGAAAATCCAGCAAATCTCATAATTTCTGCAACTTTAATTTATAATCAGTCAATACATTCTGCGACTGGATACTTTTCCTAATATACTTCAGGGACCCTATGACAAACTGTGAGCACCAACAACAAAATAAAATTAGCAGCTTAACTCAAATCTATAGAGACCACAGCCGAAATCAAGAACGTCAAAAGAATAAGAACGACAAGTTCGAATATAATTTCAATGCAATCCAAAAGACCGTACTCTGGATGAATTATCTCACACATATATTACACAAATTTAGAAATGGAAAAGTTGAAAGAGGTTTAGCAAACTTCATTGGAAAAGGTATTGAATTCATAACTGGAAATTTAGATGATGACAACCTAAAAACCATAAATGAGAATTTAGAAAGCTTGTTCAATACAAAAATTCGGAAATCGATAGAATTAACAAATGATCTTCATTCGCTAATCATTTGACTAACCGGTACTCAGAAACCATAGCCCTGTTAAACCATGTAATATCTTACATACCAAAATTTTCTTCGAGAATATCAGAACAACTGAAGAATTTAGAATTACTGTATAATATCAAATACTTCAATCCCACGAACTATCAAATACCCTTTTGTTGCTAGAAAGAACAATTAGCTTTGCAACAAGAGAAATACCAAATTTAGAAATATTTAAAGTCGACGAACTTTACTCAATTGTCAATTATCTAATGTATAAACCTCAGCAATTATCACCAATTGATCAAGTTCATCTCTATAAAATTATTGAGTTTGCAAAAATATCTGTCATTGGAACTTATGAAACCATCACCTTCCTCCTCAAGGTTCCTATCTTGAAAAACCTCATAGCAAACTATTCTCGAGTTTATCCAATACCTAACGACCAAAATATAGCAATAGTACCCCCAAAGAAGTATTTGGCAAAAATCAATAAAGAAGAGTATTGGACCAACGAAGCCTGTCACTCAACTTTGAGCAGTTCCACAGTCTTATGCCGAAATCAACCTACCAAAGAAGCTTGTTCCCTTGTATCCACAAACCGATGTCAAACCGTGCTCGTGGAAATAAACTACAAGATAATCCACACACTGAAGAACAAACAACTTCTCACCTTATTCAAGAGCCCACAGATGATACTTGAAGATTGTCATGGTATTATCACAATAAAATTTATCTAAGGATCAAACTTATTGAATTGCGATTGCACCATAATTATTGAGAATTCAATATTCGAGAATAGTGTACTAGTTTACGAATTAAAGACCGAAATAATTACGAAGCTCCGTTTTAATTATAAACATAAAGTGGATGTTGTCAGGGTATTTATGTTGGTCAAAATAAAAAGATTCACGAATAGAAATGAATAAAATTAATAAAAAAATGTACATGAGCCCTGAACAATTATGTTGCTTTTAAAACAGATAAATTTGAGAAATTTGTTTTGTACGCTTTCAAGTCTTCTTGCGTAACAATTATATTGGGGTAGTTCAACTTGCTAAAGACGAAGGAATCAAAGAGTAGTACATGTCTTATTTTCTTTGAAGGAACGGCCATGGCAAAAATATACTCGAGCATTCTATATGTAGATTCAATAACTTCCTCTATTTGTTGATCAAATAATAACTTCGTGTCAAATATGACTCCAAAATCCTTTATATTAGTAACTTTGAAGGCTACGACTAAGAATGACATACGAATCATCAATTATATTGAAATTCTTAGTAAAAGTTAGCACGTGACATTTTTGTAAGTTTAAAAGGAGAGAATTCGCATCATAGTAGTCTGAGAGTCGATCAAGATAGCTCTAAATATTTAGACAGTCATCTAAACTAATTTCAAATTATTATAAAACTGCGTGTGCATGCCATAGACGCAGGGGTTGGAAGTTTGGGGAGCCACCGGGATTTGAACCCGGCACCTAGTCGATGTGAAATTTGAGCGCTAACCTCTAGGCCACCGAAGCGCTGTGATTGAGCTACGCGGGGGCTATATGAAGTGCCGCCAAGTGATCCCTACACACTCCCCTGCCAGTGACGGAGTGCCGCTACACACTCCCTTACCAGTGACGGAGTGCCGCTACAACAGCATGTTTTCAACTCTATATGATGTGATTTTTGCACGCTTGTTCATTACGTAATAGCGAGATATCGTTTTGCCCGAATGTATCTAAACTAAATAACAAAGAAACGGAAGGATCTGTTTAAATTCTGAATTTTGTTGGTAAAACATAGATAGTATAGGAAGGAGTTACTGATTAAAATTTGGAAAAATATCATGAAGTTTTTTTCATGTAAACAATTTTTATTACTGAAATATTGCTATATGTTGGAATTTGTATTTTTGCTTCACAAACAGCCGAATCGGTACACTGCTGACATGTATCGTTATATTCTAGAGAAACCTGCCTTCTTGTAGACTCAGAAAACACTCCGGCTATAAGGAAGCAGTGGATCGCTATTGTGGTAAGTCATGAGCTGGCTCATCAGTGGTTCGGCAATCTGGTAACCATGGAATGGTGGACGCATCTTTGGCTAAACGAGGGTTACGCTCAGTTCACCGAGTTCCTGTGCGTCGACCACCTGTTCCCACATTACAATATTTGGAAGCAGTTCGTCAGCGATACATACACCAGAGCTCTTGAACTGGACGGATTGAAGAATTCGCATCCTATAGAAGTACCGGTTGAACATCCCAGTGAGATTGATGAAATTTTCGATGACATTAGTTACAATAAGGGAGCGTCGGTTATCAGGTGAGACAAAGATTTATTCTTTATCAAACATTGATTGATTCATTTTTGGGGTCAGCCTTTAACATATATCTATTGTTTATTGGCTGTCATCGTGGGGTGGGTTATGCAGTAGTGATGATCGCAAAGAAGGGTGAAACCAGCGTGATGTTACCCTTTTTCAATGACAGCACGTTTTTTGTGTCATTACTTCGAAACAAATCTCTATAAGATATTTGAAAACACCTTCAAGATAGATATATCGGTCAATAAGTTCCGGGCCTAGATAGCAAAACAACATTCTTTTGTGAAAATTAATTTTTATTCATCAATATAATCTGATTTTAGAGTGATACAATCATTCTAACGTTCTATTCTTTCGATACCAAACGATACAGAACGATTTACAGACCTTCAAAATATGCTCTAGTTTTGGCTACCATTTACTCATCAATTTAGGCAATCGTACTTCATCCGAGCCAAATTTCTTTTCGAGGAGTTCTCCGACGAGCCAGTAGTCGCTGGGGACCAGATTTGGAGAATACGGTGGGTGCGGTAGCAATTCAAAACTCAATTCGGTCATTCTTACGCTGTTTTTATTGACTCCTGGTGAATAAGCATTATTTTCATGTTTCAAGTAGACATTGAATAAAATTCCATGCGCATCTCAAAATATAAAGGACATTACCATACGCTGTTTGAGTCTTTGGACGGTTTTCCTCGTCTGCATGCCTCAGCAGACTGCCGTTTTGATTCTGGATTGAAGTGATGACTCCATGTTTTGTTATTGCCTTATTTCATGTAAACATCTCCTAATTGCTCTTTGAATTATCCACTCGTTGGTTTTCCTCTAGTCTGAGCAAACGCACCACCAATTTTGAAAATAGCTTTTTCATGGGCGAATGTTCGTGTATAATGGTGTGAATACTACTTTTTGATAACTGCAGAAGTATTAGCTATATTTTGCAATTTCACTTTACGATTGTCCGTGATGATTTTCAAACTTTGTTCAATTATTTTCTAGAAAAACTACCTTTATCGGTGTTCATATGACGGCGTTTGAAATCGACAAACCATCGTTTTATGGTTGCTCTTCATGGAACAGAGTCGGGATAACATTTTTGACTCAAACCACTGTAACTCGTTCAATAATAACCAAACGTCATTACATTCTGACGGTAATCTTTTCAAGGTTGACACTCTCGAAAAATCTTATAGATATTTTATTAGTGGCGCAATATGATATTTCGACTCTGGACTTATTGACCGACGTAGTACATCATGAGTGACTATTCTGAATTTCTACTGATCTTATCATATTACACAGGATGCTGCATCATTATATTGGAGAGGAAGATTTTAGGAAGGGCATGAACCTTTACCTCACTCGACATCAGTACAAAAATACCTTCACGGAAGACCTTTGGTCAGCTCTAGAGGAAGCAAGCAGAAAACCTGTAGGCGAAGTAATGTCGACATGGACGAAACAAATGGGATTTCCCGAAGTTAAAGTGTCTGTAGAGAAGAGCAAAGATAAAAACGGGGTGATTTTGAAAATGAAGCAAAACAAATTTTCTGCAGACGGATCTGTACACGAAGGTGAGGAAACTAGTGCAGGGTGCGGAAAAATATTTAGGGCAGTTTTGAAACATCTATCAGAGGAATTATCTAAACTTACAAAAAATCTATTCTTGATTCAGTACTATTCATTTCTTCATTTTAAAGGTCACATCAGTTAGATGATATTCATCAGGAGCGGTTTTATCATTGAAGTCTTCGGTTTGTAGGCCATAGCACATTTTGGAACCCCGTTATATTCTTGTTATGTTCTTGAGTGAACCATTCCAATTCTGACTCATAAAAAATGTTGCTTTTGTTTTGATTTAAAAAAAAAAGGAATAATTTTCAATAATTAGCGTGCCGGGAGAGATTTAAAAGCGGACTGTATATGCCCTTTCTTCTAATGTAAGACTCTTACGAAACAAGATCTAATTGAATGAAAGCCAACGAACTAACGAATTACACTCACCTTTTGGTCTTCTTGGTTTTTTCTGGTGTTGGCGAAGGGCCCTTCTGGGATCCACAGCGGTCAGGTTGTCCAAGTCACCTCACACAAAGATGTCCTGTTCTTGTGGCGCGATTTGTGATAAAGTTTCACTAGTATGCGGTTCAATAGTATTCTGTTTTAATACAGAATTTCTTGCGATTGCGATAAAGTTCAAAAAAATATGCGTTTTCAACATGAAGTACCTGCGGTGATTTTCTTAGTCGAACTGTAGTACTACGTTGCAATTTTCCCCCACATACACATGCGCACGATCATGGTGCAATTAGCGCAACTCGTTGGCTATAATTTTAGTATTATGAACAAAAAAGAGTCGTACATTAATATGAATTCAAATAAAACAACCAATAAAGAAAAATACCCAAATTTTAACTTTAGCAAATTAAAATGAAGCGTGAATACGGAACAGCTTTAACTGCAGCGACAATAGTAGTGTTCTTTCATACTGAACTAACTGATATAAAGAATGTGATTTAATTTATTTATTTATTTAATATTAACGTGTCTCGGCATCTAGGCCATTGACACGAGGTACAGTGGATATTCACATATTTGGTATGTACAAATAAAGCTAGAAGGCGAAGAAGCAAAATATCTGAATATAAGAACATACAGAATCAAATGCTATTGTAAAGTTGACATTCTTTGAGAAATTTAAGAGCTAATTCAATTTGACTATTTGATTTGAGAATTTCTCTGAAATCTTCTTTTAGATTCAGACGAAGTCGGTTCTCTTCGAAATTGGGACAACTAGTAAGCAGGTGTTCAACAGTTAGACGGGTATTGTAGCAGTATTCGCATTCGGGTGGATCTTCTGAGGTCATTAGATAGCTGTGGGTTAGTCTGGTGTGTCCTATTCGAAGTCTTCTAGCAACAGTTTTATCCCTTCTTTCCACTCTAATTTTTGGTGAATTCCTGATTTTGGGTTGAATCGTGTGTAAGCTGGTATTGTTTCTATCCCATTCAGCTTGCCATTCCTGGAAGGTCTTCTGGTTTATAGCGATCTTACAATCTAGATCTAGTTGAACCTGGGTCATTGGAAGGTCGGATGTTCGCCCTTCATTTGCATGCTGGTCCGCAGCTTCGTTTCCTGGTATACCAGTATGTGATGGGACCCAGATTAAAGTGGTAGAAATATTCTGATTGGACTTCAGAATGTGGCATCTTTCTTGAATTTTACAGACCAGTGGATTCTTTGAAAAAATGTTTGCCATGGATTCAATTGCAGATAAAGAGTCGGTCACACTGCAATCTTCTGATCAGTAGTGAATGATCTGCAGAGGGACTTGTAGATTGCGAAGAGTTCTCCAGTAGATATGCTACAAATGGATGGAAGTTTGTACGCTACTGGGACATCAGTCTGGTCAATGATCGCGCATGCTATTCCCTGGTCATCTTTCGAGGCATCATTGTATAATAATATGTCGAATTTCTCATGTTCAACAAGCTCAAAGAAATTCTGTTTGATGATCATTCCTGTTATTTCCTCTCTGGTACATCTATGCAAAGAGGTGTTTAGAGTTGGATGGTGTCTTGTCCATGGAGTGTGTTCCGAGAACGTGACAGGTAATGACAAATTAAAGTTTGTCTCCTTCATTTTCTGCAGTGCAATTCTTGGGATTGAGAGCAGCGTCATAGGTTTTATAATATGAGGCTCTTGTAAGTTTTTGAGTAGATGGTAAACTGGGTGGTTCGACAAAACAGACACCCTGGAAATGTAGGTGAGGAGTACTTGCTGCCGACGGAGGTTGAGTGGAATCTCCTGTGCTTCAACATGTAGACTTGTTGTTGGGCTTGATCTGAATGCTCCAAGAGAGAGGCGTAAGGCAGTATTGGGTATGGAGTTGAGAAGTTTCAAATTGGACTTGCTAGCAGTGGAATACATCATGCTACCATAGTCCAGTCTTGATCTTATGAGCGATCTGTAGATTCTGAGTAATACTGATTCATCACATCCCCAATCGTGGTGCGCTAATGTTCGTAAAATATTCATGGTTTTCATACAAGTGCCTTTGATTTTCTTGATATGGGGAGTCCATGTGAGTCTCTGGTCGAAAGTCATTCCCAGATATTGCAGGTGATCAACGAGTTCTATGGGTGCGTCATATATAGTAAGTCGTGGTAGAACTGTGGGGTGCCTTCTAGTGAACCTAATAAGTTTGGATTTGGATGGAGAGAAATTGAATCCAACAGTCCTGGCCCATGCGGTGGTATCGTCCAAGGCCCGCTGCAAAAGTTTGCATGTACTTTCAGTGTTCTTGCCTGAGCAGAACAGCAGGAGATCATCGGCGTATAGTACGAATTTTATCGGTGCCTTGATGACAGAGCAAATATCATTGATTGCCAGTATAAACAGCGTCGTACTCAACACGGAGCCCTGGGAACACCATTATGGGTAACTAAGCAATCTGAATACTCGCCATTCACTCTAACCTTGAAACTTCTCTCAGTTAGAAAGTTTTCCAGGAAGTGGAATATACACCCACCAAGATTGATGTCATGTAACTTGCTCATTATCGCTTCTCGACTAGTGGTGTCAAAAGCGCTGCCAATGTCTATCAGTGCAGCTATAAGATCTTGCTTATTTGCGAAGGCATGGGCTATTTCTGTTTGAAGTATGACGAGATTATCTGTTGTACTGCGATTTTGTCTGAAGCCTGATTGAGCAGGATGCAAATGATTATATTTTTCTATATACCACATCAGTCTCGCATTAACCATCTTTTCAAGAACTTTGCACAGTGTGCAGGTCAATGAAATGGGCCGGAATGCACTTGAAGTGGGTTTTGATTTACATGGTTTTTTAATAGGTACAATGTATGATAGTTTCCATTGCTTGGGGAATTGGTGATTTGTCCAGATGTTGTACAAATTCAGTAGTGTGGGCAGTGTTCCATCGTGAAGTTTTTTCAGAAAAATCATTGGCATTTCGTCTGGGCCTGCTGCAGTGTTCTTCATGGAGGAAAGAGCTAACTTGAGTTCTCGTATAGTGAAAGGATGATTGATAGTCTCTTCAGTTTTTTCTATGTTTGTTTGCCTCCCTGGGCGTTGTGTTATATTTGGGTTGACTGATTTATTGTAGTAGTGGTTTGCCAATATATTAGCTATATCTTGGCTATCAGTGATGGGATCTTCTTTCTCGTCAAAAATGTGAGGAATGTTTTAGATTGTGTTCTGACCTTTTATCTGTTTTATTTTAGTCCAAACTTGAATAGGTGATGTATTTTGTGAGATTGAAGATACGTAATTCATCCAAGATTTTCGTTTGTTTTCCTTCAGAACTTTCCTTGAAATTGCCTTGAGTTTTTTGATATTGATCAAGTCTTCTTGCTGGCGAGTTCTTCTGTACCTGTTCAATGCCCCTTTGCATTGCTTCACGGCTGCTTGGCATTCTCCGTTCCACCAAGGGACTATCCTTCTTATTGGTCATTATGTTGGTTCGTCCGACATGTTTTTCTGCTGCTGAAATTATAATACTTGTAAGTTGGTGAGCAGCTTGGTCTATGTTCTCCATTAAATCCGTTGTCGTCACCTGGAAATTTACTTCCTCTGCGAACGATTCCCAATTAGCACTGGTTATTCTCCATTTAATGACTTCTTTAGGGGGATGTGAGTTGCTATCAGTTATATCAATGGGAAAGTGATCACTGTCATATAGACTGTCCAGAGTGAACCAGGAGACATTAGCTGCTATGACTGGGTCGCATAAAGATAGGTCAATTGATGATAAATTTCCAGTAGATATGTCGAAATAAGTTTTTTCACCTGTATTGAGAATGTTGAGGTCAAGATCTGTTATCACATTTTCAACCACTTTCCCTCTACCAAAAGTCGTTTCGCAGCCCCAGGCCATATTATGTGCGTTGAAGTCTCCAACTAACATAAATGGAGTTGGTAGTTGTTTTACAAGGTCCGCTAGTTCCGAGTAGGAGAGGTTGTGACTTGGTGGTATATAAACATTGCAAGCGTTTAGTTTATGCGGACACCAGGTAATGACGGCGGCAGCTTCAAGGGTTGTATGGAGTGTGAGTTCTTTGTAGTGTAATTCTGATGTAATAAAAATAGATTCACCGCCGCTGGCTTTGGCATTTGTTCTTCTTCTTATGAAGTGGTGACCTGAGTAGTTTTTAAGGTATGGTTTGTGATCAGTATTGAAGTTTGTTTCCTGCAGACTAATTATGTCAGGAAAGTGATCAGAGACAAGTTGTTGTATCCGTTCCAAGCGAGGGTAAAACCCTTTGCAATTCCACTGTATTAATTTGAAGATGACTTATTTGTGGAAGGGTGTAGTTGACTAGAAGACTTTTGGGAACAGTTGTCGGATGTGTCGTCGTCCTCTGTAGACATGTCAATGCTGTTTAAGCTTTCGACTTCAATATCTTCGTCTTTCAGTTTTTCTCTATTTTTTTTTTAGTCTGGTGATTCTGTTTTTACATGCTCTTTCTACATAAGAATAAATATTGCGCAGGTCCTGTAGTAGTGATTTAACGTTTGTTGTGAATTTTTCAGCTTCATTATACGGTGTCGGGCTTCCATAAGAATTTTCTAAAAATGCGATGAGGTTGTCATATGGTATGTGAAAGGATTCTGGGTTTTCTTGATAAGCAATTGATATTGCGGATTTGGTGGATTCGCCCAAAGCGTGGTCCTCATGTATTTCTATTTTCCGCTTCTTTCTGGTTCTTTTGTTGTCAGATGGCAATTTTATTGGTGTTTCTGGAGGCTGCATGGAATTCTCGCTTACAAGGTCAATGTTGATGCTAGGCTCATTTTGTGTGGTTTGATCGCTTTCTGATAGGATTTCTGATAATCCCTTTTTTTGAGCTGGAATCTCACATGCTTGTTGTATTATTGACGATGTAGATGGGGACATGATGTGACCTTGGGTATTATTGGTTAGTTGTTGTGTCGGTGCTAGAGTGTCATTTAATTGTACTGACTGTGAGTTTGGACAGTTTGATGCGACGTGTCCAGTCTGGCGACAAATGAAGCACTCCATCTTGTCTGTTGAGAAGAATATCCTATATTCATTACCGTCGTATTGTACGAGAGCAGATGTTTGTAGTTCGTAATTTTCATTGGGGGGGAAAACGTATACTTGTCTTCGGAAGCTGAGTATATGGGAGTACTCGTCTCCAGGTATTCCAGCTTTCAAAAATGAGACTGGGGATGCCAATTGTAGTACAAAATTAGTAATGACTTCTGCTATGTGTTCGTGAGGGATACATGGTGAAATATTCGAAATCACAATCCTCTTAGTTGGTGAAACTAGTCTCCTTACATTTAAGTTTATTTCGTCGATAGTCACGGTTGGGTGAGTTCTTAGGAGTTGATCCACTAGTTCTGTATTAGCCAGGTATATGCAAATTCTGTTGTTAGATATTCTGGAGGCAAAACAGATATTTTTTGGTTGAATTATGTTTCCAATGGCTTGTACATAATCGTGCAGTTTCACGTTATCCTCTGCATGAAGTACTATGGCCTGTTCTCTTTTGGGAAAATTTACTTTGGGAATCGTTTTAGCAGCAGCAACGTAAGTCTGGGGGTTTCTAACATCATCAGTATTTTTCAGCATGGTTGAATTATTATCAGTAGGGTTGATAGACGGCATAATTTCCACCCTTGTACTCAAAAGTGGTCGATTTGAAATTTATAATTACTTTACTTCAGGTTGAAGGTGGTTTTAAATACGACATCATGTATTACTGGTTGCCTACCAGCCCGCAGGCAGGATTTTGTTTATGTTTTCCGCCATATGTGTATGTCGGCAGAATGAATGGAAAAAGAACTCGTTTGTTTACGAGGTTGTAAGTGGAAAAGTGTCCCAAAACGATGTTAGAATTCGTAATGTGAGAATCACTTACGTACAATGTTATAATACACTCGTTATCAAACACTTAATTCGTTATTTATAAATTCAATTGGTAACTTGTAAAGAGCGATGTGAACATTTTGAGATCTTCCGATCGAATCCCGTGATTTAATTGAAAGTGATTTTGCAATTAATAAAAGTCATTCAATGAATTGTCCAAAAAAAGACGTGTGGCACTCGAGGACTGCCGCGGTAAAGCTATTGCATAGCATTTTGTATCAACTTCGAGGGTGGTGGGGCTTAAATGTCAACTTAGGGTTCACTGGGGATGAAATAACCCACTGCCTGGACTAAATTTCTGTCAGGGCAGGGGGAATTCGCACTCTATAGCCAAAGCTTAGACCTTGAAGGTTTGCTCCAAGTTTCACACCGACTAGGTACTAGGTGCATCCCTTTCTAACCACTGCGTCTAGCATGGCGCACACAAGCCATACTGATGAGTCCAAATGTGCGCCAGGGACGAAACGCATAAGTAGGGATAAATTCCCTTCGATTTCATTGGTGACCCCGACGTGATGGGAACGGTTGTCTTTACGACGTGTCTTGGAAAAGCAGACGGTTGACGCTTGAAGTATACTCGCTCCCTCTGCAACTTCCAACGAAAAGACACCTTTCCCATTCCATACAATATTCATGGTCTGCCGCGGTATTGCGGTATTTATTAATATAAAGAGAAATTAGCCTTTTTTCTGTGAAGAAAAATAATGATTACATACAAATGTTAATTTTTTTTTGTTTCATCAAATTATTCCTTTGCTAGTGTCAAAAACCCTTCAATTTAGCTCAAATCAATCAGTTTCGGCAACTCCAGAAACTTTCACTTGACATAAGAGATACTATCATTTTTATCGACTGAATTCTCGACCCATTCAACGAAGATCCTTTTAAATCAACTACAAATCGAGTTTCAGTGAAATGTAATATTTATTTACATGAAACCAAAATTTTTATTCTACGAAAAGTATCAATAGTTACATACTAATTAATATTAACGTTGGATCAAATTTTTTACCACCTGAGTCAAAACTCTGAGCTTGGTTGAAACTAATCAGTTTCTTAACTCAAGAAACTTTTATTTAGGGAGTAAACTTCAAAATTCTCAACCGTAGAGATTGCCTTTACATTGGTAGGGTCAAGAAATACTTTATGCATTTGGCTTTATTCAAACGTCGGTACTTGAGACAAATTAATATGGTTTGAGATGAGGGAACTCTTTTTTACAGTGTATAGGTTTATGATAACTGAAATAAGAAACATAAGTTTGCGACATCCTCTAAATAGCTAGATGGTTTCAATTCATTACCCCTCATTTCAAATTTAATGTTTTTGATAGCAAGGTCAGCCGCTCTGATTTTTTCAAAGTTAATATTTGAAATCATCAAGATAAGTGGAAAACCGTATTTTCGACCCTTCGTTTAATCGAGCTCAGTTAAGTTACGATGAATAAAATGCTCTACCTCGTCAATTTTCGAAGGGTTCGCAGAGATTTAATCAGTAAAGTTACTTCAAGGCCATTTCCACAAGCAGCAACCCTAACAGGGTGGCAAGTCATAATATTAGAATAAATTTTTTATATGTTTTGAATCTACTAAGAAATATAGTTGTACTGTTGTCGAAATCTCAAATTTGTGATGCGTTAAAAGGATCTTATTTTTTCTTATCAAAAAAACGAACCTTGAAAGTTAAGGCAGGTTGCATAGCTTAATTTGAACCTCCCCTGACGGCCCTCAAAACTTCTAACCCAGAGAAAATGCGCGCCAGGACGTCAATGGTGATAAACCTTCGATCCCATATTTTGTTGTGGACTCGGTTGACGCTTGAGGACTCGCCCTCTCTGCAACTAATTATTCATTTTCAAATTTAAATACAAAGAGAAAAATAATGGTCATTGCTCTGATTTTTTATCAGCCAAGATAAGTGGAAATTTGTACCAAGTATTTCGACCCTTCTTCCAGTGTACTCCAGTTAAATGATGAATAAAATGCTCTACCTCGTCCAATTTTGGGTTCGGAGAAATGTAAATTGCTACCATAACTATTTGTAGGCCATTTCTAAGTTTGCACAAGCACGCACAAATATCTCCAACAACTGAGCGCTAACGTGTGCAATACTTATTTCAATATTCGGAGTCATAATATTAGTAATATCATTTTTATTTTGATAAATAGCTACCCCACCTTTTGAAACAGTATCTCGTTTGAACTGAACAATACAATCAAAATTATTTATTTATTTTTATTTATTTATTTACAATTAAGACCACCAACCATCACATGCAAGTGATGAATCAAAATTAGGTATTTCAATCGGATTATCATGCGTCATGAAAGTTTCGGTAAGAAGTAACACTTTTGTTTGTCTCGTAACTGAATCTTGTAAATCGTATTTATGACTATTTAGACTTTGGCAGTTGAAAGTCATTATTGAAGTGCAATTTCTATCACTAATGAAATCTAATACACTTTGAACTATCGTCTGAACACTATTTAAAGACAGTCTTTTGAACTCTTGCAACAAAAAATGCAGTCGATGCAGCTTGTTTTCGATTATGATAAAACTTGTATGTAGAATGTAGAATTATCGTTTTTTGTCGTGATATACAATTTTTCAATATTAATCACCCGAGAGAGCGCAACATAAACGAGTTCCTGAGAATGTGTTTTACTATACTCATATACTATTTCGTCAAAAGTTCCACTTGGGGACTTATGTATAGTTAGAGCAAGAGCTGAAGTTAATGGAAAATGTTTGCGTTTGGCTATACATTTTCTGTCCGATGTTAATGAAATATTTGCTGTTCGTAATTCAATGGGAACAGCGAGATCACCAACTCTGTTTTGCACTGCTAGAGCGGCTGCTTTTTGCCTTTTTATCTGAACTTTATCTGAACCACAAAATTCCAGCCAAACTCTTATTAATGTGTTTGTGCTGGTATAAAAATTACGAGTAATAATAATCACCCCCTTAATGAGAGAGAAGCGTACTTCCTGAGTCGCTGGTTATACTATAACAGTAGATCCAAAAATTATCTTTGGTAGAAAAGATGTTTGCAAGGTGAACAAAAACAAGTTTGTAGTTGTAACAGAATTATGTATTCACGGATAAGAAGAACTAAACATGTTCGGCACTTGAGAGTTTATACTCACAGAAATAGTTTTTAAATTGTCTACAAAGTCCAAGTATTTGAACTTCTTTGCTCAATCTTGGGCACTTCTGGTAATACTAAACAATAAAGAGATCTGACCTTATTTTTCTAATTTGAAGTTCACCACAGCTCTGCTTCAATCGTCCAGGGTAGATTTCTCAAAATAAGGTGCAGGTACTTCGGATGTGATTTTCACTAACGAATTGTAGTCTGGCGATATGCAATTGCTTCACAGATTCACAAATCACAACTTTCTTGTTTCACTTGGGAGAATAACTCAGATTCACAATAAACAAGGGTAACTAACTGACCCAACTGGAGAAAATGTATGTGAGAGAGATTATGTTAATCGACGAGGAACTTTTAGAGGTTAGAATGATGTATTACAGGTGAGAAATAAACTTACTGGTAGAACTGACCACCTTGGTGGTTAAACGAGAACTGTACTGAGAGAAGGTTCTTGAATAATTGAAAGAGGTCGGACGTGTCGAAAGAACAGATAGCTAAGCAATGGAAAGTACCTGTTCAGCTTTAGGGATTCCCAAAATTCCGTCCGATAGAAACCATTCTTGGAAGTAACGGCCGCTGCCCTAAATTCCAAGAACTGTCCTTTGTTGCGAGAATATCGCAACAGTGTTACTTTCATCAAATTCTAGATGCACCAATTTCCCAACAGCACCATTGCACAAACCATCAGAAACGTCGATGTTAGTTGTAATAACATAATGCTTTCCAGTGACAAAAGTAATGTGATAAGGCAGTCCTCCAGTGTCAATAACAGATTTTTTATGTAATTTAATTCTTAAATTAGCTTCTTGCTTAGCGCCAATAATGACGTCTACGGACATTGAAAGAACTTTGTTTTCACATTGGCTCAAAATCAAATTGTTATAGGCGGCAACATCTTCATTTTTCAAAAATAAACGAACTCCATCAGGATATAATGTAGCAACATCCTCTTTTTTAAAAATCTCGATTCAATAAGTTGAAACTCATGCTCATCTAGTACATCTCCATCTAGTTTAATCGCACGCACACAACGCCGTGTCGAAGACTGCCGAACTGAAACGACCTTAGACGATGCACGGCCTTCAAGTCACACCTCCGTGCCCGTTGGAGTGGGGAGCGTGAGGTTTTTTCGTTACGGAATTTCTGGATTCGGTCCCCGCGCTCAAGACCCGCGATAGAAGCTATGCATTAGCTTAAAAAACGCGTACATTTCATGTTCTCCATATAAACACGTTTTCATGAAGGTACATCATGTACATGTTATGTACATTTTAGTGCAAAACTGTGAGAACTTGAAGAAATGGAAAATAAATTAATATCAAAATCCCTTATGAGTCCCATTCGGTTATGAAGCTGTAGTAGTAGTAGTAATAGTAGCAGCTGTTCGAGTAACGAAAAAATTCTTTTAATGAGGAAGAGTTCAAATTCCGTGAGATACATGTAAGGGTTGAGAACTATGTAAAAAAAAAGAGTTCCTTCGTATTCAGATGCAGTTTATAAAAGTATACAACAATACGCCTTTGGATTTCTGAGCATTTTCCAGGCATTTCTATGACGGAAAAAGTTGTTTTGATAATCAGTTCAGCATAATTTCAATAAGAATCGTTTGTTTGGAACCCAAATATGCACGTAATGATAACGTGCATGAAGAGATCTAAGCCACTAATTGGTATTCTTATTTGTACCAAAAATATTGTGAAAACACCACTTCATTTTCAAATACATACTTAGTTAAGAATATTTCGAGAACTAATACCATAAAATGAAAAAACAATTACTGTGCTGAAATCAGTATAAAATTACCTTTCAAATAAGGTATCACTCACCCCATCTTCCCTATTCAACATTTGGGGGTGAGAGTTGTAGTAGCAAGGGTTGAAGCGCTATGCGTCCGTAACCTACATCTTAAGTTGTCACCCTCGAAACAGAAATCGACCTGTCCGAGCATTTCTATCGAAAAAATTTATTTCGTCTGTAATCTCGTCTGTTTCGTTTTCAAATGGCCATCCTGTATAGATGCCATACTTCAAATGTTGAGGTTATAATTTCTACAGAGAACTAAGTCACTTCTGAGTTGTGGGGTGGGGGTTGACTTAATGAAAACGAAAGAACGATCTCATGAACTGATCTATGTGATTGAAGTTATAATAATATCTTCGCTCAATATGAAAGAACACTACAATTTTTGAGAATTCCTGATGTTTTTGCTATAAAATTGTTGTGTGGAACCCGATCATGAGGTGGAATGTAGTCGAAATATCCTCTTAGTTGTGACGAATGAACGGTCTTTTTCAAAAAACGGCTAAGCCACGATACTTGTCTCTGCTAAACATTACAGTTGAGTGACGTGTGTCCCTTCTTCACCACATCGGATCTAGTCGTCTATCAAAATTGTACTACTTATTTTTCCGCACCCTTTTATGCGCTGTCCAAAAGACTATATAGATGCGTTCACATCAAAGCTGCACAGCGAACGCGCGGCGCTCGCGCTGTTCGTTAGTTTACATATTTGAGATATCCATGGAGCAACAGCAAACGCACATTAGTTCAATAATGTTGCGAGAGGAAAAATTATTATTAATATAGTGATAGGTAGTGCAGCTCTGTTGATAGCTAGCTCAGAAAAAAAGACGTTACTGGCAAATTGACCATTTCGAAGAAAGCAATGGCAAGGAGCTAAACGAGTAAGAATAACGATCTATCGATCGGGCTCGGCTTCTTGATGAAGATTCCGTGATCAAATTTGAGTATGTCTGACCAGCCGTCCGGGTGCATACTGTCTTCTGAAGAAGGTGAGCTAGAGTTTTTATATTTCAAGAATAGATTGATGTCCAAATATCTCAGTTAATTTATTGAGCCAAATCTGTCGACTATTTCAACAGGTATGAAAATATGAAATTTGGTTTCCGTGATAACTTCTAGAATATTCATTCAATCGACTGATACTTGAAAACACATGGAATTATGTTGAAACAATGGAATCTACAAAATTTTGTGGGTTACTTAGTTGCAAGAATTCTAGTTGGACTTGAATAAATGAGGTTTTCCGAAGGACAAAAGCTTACTGGAAGGAAGATATCAATTTCTAAATGATTTTCAATAGGAAAGATACCGTCTTCTGATTTGGAAGTTTGAGGTTTCAACAAAAGTAATGAAGTTAAGGTTATTTTGAAATCGAGATATAAGTTTGGTGATTCATTCACATTTATTTTAGCGGTTGCTCCAAGTATCACAATGTTCAGGAAAAATAAACCTTTCCTACGCCAATGCCGTCCCGATCGGTACCCCGAACGATCAAAGCGGAGCTTCGAAAAACCGACAGGAGATGGATGGCGGAAACTGGTTCGCAAACGACGCGTGCGTAGCTTCAAAACTCATATCAAAGCATATATAATATACAGCAGGGCAACTCCGGATGGTGGTAACGTTTGCGCATCATAGACTACCAACAGATCCAAATCAGACAGGTCACTGTCGTCTATGCTGTGCTTATAACAATTGGGACAAACAGCGAACTTAGATGAGATTCTTCATAGTTTTTTAGCTTTATATGTTCGCAGTTCCAATTTGGACGGCAACGTTTTGGGCGCATTGGTTCTGTGTTTCTTTCAAAAAGCGTGTTAAAAGGAACTCACAGCTCTGATGTATTATGAAAATATAATAGACTACTCTTAAATAAAATAAAAATACTATTGATATTACTACTCTTAAATGGGTAGTTATTTCAAAAATATGATATCATTTCAATTATGGCAATTACATGGCTGCCACAAAGATGACTGGTAGCACGCTGACCTACAACCCTAGATATACACTGCTCAACAATTGATAGGGATCACTCTGAAATATTCGCTCCAAGATTATAAATTTAGTCAGATATGAGAGTATTTTCTTTTTATAATATGGTTCACTTGAGAAAAGAATGAAAAAATGGAAAGTTGGAGAGAAAAAAAGACTTTATTGGGAACACTCAAAATTCTGTGTTTGAATAACATAAAAATTTTATGATGAAACCACAAGAAGGCTGAAGTTTCGGTTAAGCTAGTACCTAGTTGGTCCCCCACGAGCTCGTCTCAAGCATTCTACCCTACGAGGCATACTTTCAATCGAACGATTTATAAAATTTTGGGGAAATTCGTCCAAATATCCCGTAAAGCGTTAGAAAGGTCCTCCAGGTTATTGATCGGTTGTTCTAAGGTTGACAATTGTCTTGACATCTCAGACAAGACATGTTCGATGCAATTCATGTCTGGAGAGCGAGCTGGCCAGTCCATCCTATCAATAGCATGAGTTTCTAGCGCTTCATTAACCAGACGACTACGGTGTGGACGGGCATTATCGTCAATTAAAATGAAATTCTCGCCCAAGGCAGTCGCAAACGGAACAATTATGGGTTCAATAATCATATCGTGATATCTCTGGCTGATCATTGTGGAAGAACAACCAACTCTGTGCGTTGGTTTAAACAAATGTCTCCCCATACACATATAGAACCTCCGCCAAAAGCTGTTGTGGGTACCATAAACTGTTCTGCATACCTTCGACCTCTTTCCCTCCAAGCAAGAATACGTCCATCGGAGTTGACAAAACGAAATCTAGTCTCATCCGTAAATAAACATCGGCTCCAATCTTCAACTGTCCAATTGCGGTGCTCCTCAGCCCATTGCCGTCGATGAACCCGGTGTTCCCTATTCAAACGGGGATGTTGTACCCTCCTACGTGCTCTCAAACCACGAACATGTAGTCGTCGTCTTACAGTCTGGTTCGAAATTAGAACTCCTGTTGCAACAGTGATTTATTGAGCCGCGACGCCGGGTAAGTGGGATTTCTCCTAGCATTGAGGATCAAAAGACGATCTTGGGCAGCTGTTGTACTGCGCTGCCGACCTCACCCATGAACATAATCTACTGAGTCGTTTTGGATGAACCTATTCCAAGCCCGACTCACGACACTTTGCGAAACATTCAACCGCCGGGACTCTTCTCGCTGGGACAAACCTTCCTTTATCCACCGTATGATTTGGTCCAGTTGCACAGGAGCCAAACGTCTTCTCGGCATGACTGATAAGCTGATATTGTTCTCATTTCTTCAATTATTGTTACTTATGTGTTCGAACGAGAGAAAAAAACAGATTTAATAACAAATACCACATTGCTTTTCACTCTACCTGTAACAGCCTACAGATGATAATCGATTTTGTGAACAAGAGCCGATGAAATGAGGAAAAATTTGATATAATCAACTCAAAACATCTTAATTTTTCCTTAGAGAACATATAAAGTACAGATATTCACGAGATTACTTGAAAAAAATACAAATGAAGAGAAGTTCATAAGTGATCCCTAGCAATTGTTGATAAGTGTAGCTGCCATTTCTGACCTGTGAGGTTTGTTCTCGTAAAACTTACTTTTGCGAATTAGTTGAGCGACTTGAAGTAAAGTCTTCCGGGAGGGCTGTTGATATTACCCCTATGCGAAGTCGCAAAAATCAGGGAAAAAGTTCGTCTTTTTTGATTCTTGAATTACCAGAAATTGGTAAACTTCTGAATGAATTTTTTTTTTCAATCGAAGGTAAAGATGACCTTTTTATATTCTACGTTTGGCTTCCCTTATGAATGCATAAGAACGGATTTTATGATGCCTCTACTTCTTCATAGATTTCTTACCACGAACTGAACGTGGGCGAACCGAGCTTTCAAATTTTTACCATCGCAACTGTATTCTCGAAAATCTAGATCGATCCACAGTATTGTGTCACTATCAAAACTCCATTACGATAATACGCTCGTGCGCCAAAAGCGTGATTCTTCTTCGGTTACCGATCCATCGCAACTAATACTCCACAGAACATCCAACGCTATGAACCCCTACCAGCTTGCTGTCGTTACGTTTCGGAAGCAACGCTGAAACAAATACCTAATATTCTTTGTAGACACCTCATATTATTTCTCAAGAAAACTTCATACGAGCTTAAGTTTACCAGCCATACCAATGTGTGGTGTATTTTTATTTGTTATCATTTTTCACATAGAGGAATGTTTTTAGGCGACTACCTGTGGATGATACCATTATCTGTGTCAACTTCAAAGAACCCCACTAAGGAGGCAGCTAGTACTGTGCTGAAAACCAAAGAAGGCGAGCTTTTTATTGAAGATATTGATCCTGCCAAAGACTGGATCAAAGTGAATCCAGGCACCATTGGATTTTACCGAACACATTATTCACAAGATATGTTAGAAAGACTGACACCTGCTTTACAGCAGCAAACTTTACCTCCTTTAGATAGGTCAGTACTTTGCTGTTTTTTCAATCGCCATTCTATCATGCTGATTATCTTATTTCTTCAACAGGTTAGGAATTATAGATGATTTATTTGCATTAGTCCAAGCTGGACATTGTAGTACTGTTCAAATTTTAACTTTATTGAAAGCCTTTGAAAACGAAACGGATTACACCGTTTGGTGTTCTATCAGCGGCATTCTGGGTAAAATATCTGCGCTGCTGAGCCATACTGATTGTGAGGAATCTTTTCAAGCAGTAAGTAATGGTTGAAATTTTGTTATTTCATGTTTGAAACCAGTTTGTTCGTTCTTTGATAAATAGCATATTATTCCTTGGAATCCCAAGAATTTTTCCTTTTGTTTTGTTCTTTTGTTACTTATTATTCTAAAAATAATTTTTTTAACCTGCATTGGATTTTTTTTCAACTTCAACTGTAGTTAGCACTCGAAATTTGTAGAGATGTTCCATATAGATCTACCATTTTTTCAAAAAGATTGTTGTTAAACAAATATTGTGGATATTTATCAGATAATATTTACATCATGACAAAACTATTTTATATTATTTTTATTAAATATTCCATTTCAAAATAAGTAAATGTGACTGTCAAAGAACACTACAATTCCACCTTCTAGGGACAAATTAAGGGCATCCAATTGCAAGAGGGTGTTTTTGATACATGCGCATAGAGAGTAGAAGGCATAATTTTTATGGTGATAATTTCAAACTTAAGCAGAAGATGATTAGCGGAATGGGAATTAACGGGAAGAATAAGAAGATTGCATATCATATAATATGAATGCATCTATGTATATTTTCACCTTAGAGTTATTGAACAATCAACAAAACTTTTTGTCTATGCATTGTACTCCATGCTCTGACGTTATAGAGCATAAAACATAACCATATTTCTTCAGTTTAGGGAATAAGTTACCAGCCAGCATAGAGTAAAGATACTAAGAGTGGAAATGAGGAACTAATCCTAGTTCTAAAAACGACCACGATTTTGGCCTTGTTTCGGGATTGAGGCAGCAGGGGGCGCTGGGAACAAGAATTTTTCAACAACATTGTATTCTAAACGAATTGAGATTAGATTTTATTGTGCCTAGAAAAAATAGCCTGAACCCTGAAGGGAATAGGTAAGGGCTTAGGGCATAAGTTACTAGCCCTTATCATAGAGCAAGTGCGTTTAATCTGGATAGTGTCCCATTTGTTTGAAACCTCCTACAAAATTTGAATTCCTTTGGGTTATTCATGATGAAGATATAAGCAAAAATCAGTTTTTGTAATGAAATTTCAAGACCCTGACGTTCAAAAAATGGGATAGAAAAAAAATGTTTCTTTTGGTCTCAAGAATCTATGGTTATAATTAAGTAGTAGTTAAATACTCACCCTGTATATCCAAATGACAATTTTGTAGAAACAGAAAAATTTATTCCATTTTTTTTAGAAAAAAGCGAAAAAATCGCCAATATCTTTCCAAAAGTGAAAGTATAATTTCGTAATTTCGTTCATTCCCGACGGAGGATTTTATTATATTTTTTTTGCACCCAATTTCACGTATAATATTTATACGGCTCGGGAACGCATTTGGCAAGGTTTCAATGAATTCTAAGGTGTATTTTTGGGGAGCGATAAGCAACATTTTCGACATATCTTGTTTTACTACAGAAAGGGTAAAATTGCTGCTCAAGCCAAAAATAAATTAATAGATATGTATGTAGAAGGTGTGATGAGAACTGATGTCGAAGATGCACCACATTCGGGTGGCAGGTTGGAGCTGATGAGGAGCCATAAAGGTAATACTTGGTGCGAACCAGCGAATAACACGTAAGGTCAGATTCAGGTTGAATCAAATTCAACAGTTTATGTCCATATGAAAAGCCTGGGATTAGCCCGATGTATGGGTTCCCCCATGTTCTCACAAGTAGAAATCCATGTCGCCGCATTGACGTCTACGATTCACTTTTCAAACATCACGAAAATGATACGTTTTTGAAGCGCATCATCACTGGTGACGAAAAATGGTTTGTTTGCGACCTCAAAGATAAGAGGTCATGGAGCAAAACAGATGAACCGGCTCAAACCAGTTCCAAAGCCGATATTCGACCCAAGTAGTTGATGCTACCTGTTCGGTGGGATTTTGAAGAAATCGTTTTTTTTTTACTGGATAACAACGATTTATTCGGAAGTCTACTGTAATCCGCTGGACAAACTGAATGATGCACTTCAACAGAAAAAGTTGGAACTAATCAACAGGCTCTCATGAACACTATATCTCTGTATAGTCTTCTAGCAAGATAATGCGAGACTTCCCACATGCTTAGTTACTCGTGAAAAGCTTTTACAGCTTGAAAGGGATAGAATGTCACACCCACCACCATCGGATAATCATACATTCCGGTCACTCCAAAATTTTTCAAACAGTAAAATCTTCACCTCAAATGAGGACAAAAGTCAACTCAGTTAGTTTTTCACCAGCAAATAACGAAAATTTTATGAGCGTGGTATTATGGTAGAATCAGAAAGATGGAAAAAAGTGTTGAGCCAGGACTGCTGATATTTAATTTAATACTGATTTGGTTTACTATATGGAAACTATCTTTCATTTCCAGAATAAAAAACGAAATTACGTTCTGAACAACCCAGTAAAAGTGACATTCAAGCAAAAATCCAAATTATTCTCAATTATATTCAACACCAAAGATGTAACTCCCAAAAATTGAAAATTTTGGAGCTCATAAGATCTGTCCAGATATTAATAGCATTTATATAGGTCTAACGGGATGTTCATTCAAAACAAGAATCGAAAAACATCGAACAGATTTTATCAATATCTACTGTTCCGCTCATTGCATTGACAATAATCCTATGTGTTCACAAATAAAAATATACTTCAAATGACTTCAGAAGGCAAAGAAATAACTTAGAAATACCAAGGATTTTCAAATCTGTAAACGTCGCCAATTCCAATATAATGGATGACCAGACGGACTTTCGTTATTCCAAATTATTCAATGTATTTCTGTAAAGCCAAATCGCACTAGAACCCAAATTAAACTTTTGCCTTAACTCGAATTGTTTTTACATCTTTATATAAAACACTTTTTTTCCTGTTACTTCAGTTGGATGTACTGTCTGAAGGTAAATGTAAAACTACAGTATCATTCATATTATTGAAACATGTTTTTAGAAAATACATAGTAAAAATACTGTAAAATTGTTTAATTAATGATTATATTCTCAATTCTTGATCGCCAGGCTTTTCTAAACCTATTATACTAAATGATTGAAATAGATACAATTGTTTTATGTCAATTTGTGAAACAAACTTCTTTATGAAAAGTCCATTTTTCTTATTTATTTTCACAGTACCAGAGGAATCTTTTGAAGAAGATTTCAGGGAAACTTGGTTGGGATTCCAAAACAGACGAAACCCATTTGGATACTCTCCTAAGAGGTCTCATTTTTGGTCGTCTCGCTTGGCTGGACGACAAAGAAACAACAGAAGAAGCCAGAAAGCGATTTGATGGCCATGTTTCTGCCAAACAGAGAATCACTCCTGATTTACGTAGTGCTTGTTACAAGGCAGTTTTGAGGTCAGGAGGAGAAAAAGAGTTTTCATCCCTTCTCGAATTATATAGAGCATCTGATCTTCATGAGGAGAAAGATCGCATTAGTAGGTCATTAGGAGCTGCCAAAGATGTTACTCTACTAAGAAAAGTTTTGGACTTTGCCATGTCTGTAAGTAGCTAATTATCCTTTGAATTTCAAAATCAATATCTTCAACCAAAACATCTCTATCTCTACTACAACCTCATACCTAACTTTAAAACGCTTAAGGAGGTAGGTTTTCTGTTTAGATTTACTCTTCCATGACCGCTGAGAGTTCAGCCCATCTGATCGTGAAAATTTCATGATTGGTCCACAGAATTTAAGGCGCTTTTCCTCGGTTATTCAGTAAATAAAAATGTTTGCTCCTTGAAGTACCTTATAACTGCCTAAATGTGACAATTTCAGAAAGTTTTTTAAGGGGAATGGATGAACGTTATGTTCATGCCTGTATTGTTTTTCATAATATTGAAAATAAAGATTGGTACACTGTTTCACATATCTTCAAAAGCATGATTCTGAACTCATCAGCCGATTCGTCAGGTGTTATAAATTCTTATCCTTGCAGTTTATTTTTGATGGGAGGCGAATAGAAAGAAGTCATCAATATGTATGGTTGTATACTACCTAGAATTGAGTGTTCTACTATCCATTTACTGTGAAGGAAGTCACTATCATTTGCTTCAATTCCCAACAATTTTTTCTGGAAGACATATACGGCTTTGTTTTGGCTTCATATGCATATTGAATTGTTTAACCATTTCTGTGCATCAATAGACACGCCTTTTTTTTTGAGCGATGTCAAATTTAGTGGCGACTTGTCCTATGAAGCAGTGCCTCATCAAAAAAATGTTGGATATGAGACAAATCTATGGAAATCAAATATTTTATTTTTCTCAGTACAGGTTAATTTTTCCATCCAATTCTTATATCGCTTCATCTCGGGTTTGGTTTTGCTGTCTTCAAATTAAACATAGGTTATCTGCATAAGTTATCAGAACATTTATGATTCATTCTGCAGCTTAAACAAAAAGACATTTTTTCGCCAATATTCTTATAATGGAATTACTGATACCTAAATTAGACTCATATAATATCTATAGATGTAAAAAATGATCATAAAAATTAAATTTGTAAATTTCAGTTTATTCCAATTTAAAAAAAAAAAAAAAAAAAAAAAAGAGTTATTTGGTCACTTCTACTGGTTCTTCTTTCAATTTAATGATCTACCTTAAAATTTCTCCTCATTGCTACCATATTGTGCATTCTCAGAACACCCAAACTATTGATACGATGCTTTGCAGATACTCAGTATTGCACACATGACATAAATTTGAAGCAACTTTTCATAGTTTCATTAACAGAATTCTCAAAGGATTTTTATTGATGTGGCTTTAATTTTTAGGTTTTTCTTGTAATTTTCAAATTATTATCAATATAGATTGCTTCACACAAATGACATTTTCTCTTCGAGCCTTTTATTTCTTTTCTTATAGAGTTATCCTGAAATTTGAAATAGAATTGAATATTATCTTTATAACAAATTCAATAAGAATAGATGGTTTTCCTGTGTTACTTCAACATACTTTCAGTTGATGACTGGTTAAGTTTCTCTTTACATTCAATGTTTGCAGCTGCTGATAAAATTTTTGATTACTGCAGCTAACAAAATACACAAGGAATTCTATTTTCTCTAATGAAAAGCAAATCTAATCTGCACATTCTACAATGCTTCTAATGGTTTCCAAATCATTTTTTTACCTAGGTGATTTATAGAAATGGAATTTTTCTCCATTGAAGTTTCTGCTTCCAATTTTATTTTTGAGTTTTCCTAAAATTTAAATTGTGATCAAATACCTACAGCCTTCAGAGTTAAAATTCAAGAAAATCATTGGATTTATAAGTTTCATTTCAACGCACCTTCAGTTGACAGACCAGTTGTATTACTGATCTGTAATATACGATTTCCACATGATTTTCAGCAACATTATTCAGAAACACATGATTATATTAGATCCTGAGTATTTTCTTCTTTCAATAACTGTATTTCATAATTGCTCTGTTTTTTATTATGTTAAAGAAATTCTACATTCTGCTACATTGTGGTCCCATTTTTGATGAGTTCTTTCAATCCTATGTCTGTATCGAAGGGATTTCTCGATCAAACATAATTTCAGGCATGCCCAAACCCTTTATTTGAATTAACTGGGAAGCGAAAAATAGCTAATTATTGCTAGTTTCACTTCGTTGCGCTTGTGCTATGATCTCATTGTGTTCGCATTTGAGTGAATAAGAAAAAACATTTTTCATTCTGCTTATCGCAAGTTACTACCACAAAATGAAATGAATTTAACAGAAACTAGTGAGCGGTTTCAAGTTTTCAATTAATATATTCGGTGTAAGTACTCGTGGTATTGCGAATTTCTTAATAAATCAGCAATATTTTTTGAGCTAAATCTATAATGATGAATTATAAAAGCCACCTGTTCCAGATCAAAGTAAATGTTTTGTGTCTATCGGTGGGGTCAGTAAATCAAATAAGGGTCTTCAAATCATAAGGATGTTTAAGTGGCTTAGCAGTATAACTTAAAAAAATTATTTTGTTAGTTGTACATTTTATTAGCATCAACTAATACAAATTCCGACAGATTTGGTAAGAAATCAGAGTCTATTGGTACACAATGAAAGTGCTAGACATATTTCATCCAATTGCATGCTCATCCACATGATGAAACAAACTATTGTCACACCAATAGAATACCCGCTTCAAATAGAAATAACATTTTTTATGCTAGAGTTACAGAAATTGATTTGGGTGTGCCTCACCACACTGTCAAAAGCTGCCAATGGTCGAATTATGGGGATTCCAACACGAACCCACTTTTCATACAGCCAGATATTCATGCAATAACGAATATAATGTAGTCGCCAAAATGCTTTGTACTGGGGTAATAATCTCTAATGAGTGGACTGTATATATTTTTTTTCAAGGGAGTAACGACAATTCTCTAGATCACAGTGACAAGACTCTAGAAATGAAGCAAAACAAGACCTAAACATATTTTGACTAACCCTATTTATTTGTGGACGAAGTTTATTTTTTCATGAGACCTAAAATTTTCCAGTGTAAACTTGAACTTTTTATGTTCAACTCATAACTGAGTATTTCAATGTTTGTGGATTAGTGAATACTGAATGCTTAGTGAGCTGGTGCCGATAATAGAGCTTGATATCAAACCATATCACACATTCCAAATGATCAATCAGTTCACAGAACTAAACGAGTTTGATCCAATTAAGTTTGATAGCCTGAAGACTCATTTTGTATTTTTAAAATTTTGGTTATCTGTGTTAGTTATCAGAAATTGTTAAAAAAAACTTATGTACCCTTTTCATTTCAGGATGAAGTTCGATCACAGGATACTGTGTTTGTTATCATGTCAGTTGCCATAACAAAAGTGGGCAGAGATTTGGCATGGCAATTCTACAAGGATAATCATAGAAAACTTTTAGATAGGTACGATGGTGGTGGTCTTCTAACCAGACTGATAAAATTCACAACAGAAAATTACGCCAGTGAAGAAAAAGCAAAGGAAGTGGAGACATTCTTTATAGAAAACAAGGCTCCTGGTACAGAGCGATCTGTACAACAAGCTGTGGAAACAATAAGGCTGAACTCCTTATGGTTGAAAAGAGATGCAGATGCAATCAGAAAGTTTTTAAGCTCTTAACTTAAAAGTTATTGTAATCATGCAGATTTTGAACCTGATGTTACTTAAAGCCAGCTGTACCTTATTGTTTTTATTTTATGTTTTTAAGTATAATTTATACTTTATGCCAGAGGTGTACTTATGTTTTTATTCAATACAATGAAACAATTACTCTAACATTCTTTTTATTAACAAATCAAAATAAATACAACAAGTTCAATGCAAAAGGGATGTCTGTATTTATATTCATTTTGGAATATAAAATTTTTGCATCAACCTAAAATCACCTGTTTCAATAGCAGATGATTTGCCGCATGTCAAGCTGGCTGATATATTTTTGAGTTTGTCTGTTTTACCTAAAAAAAAAATGCATTAGTTAATATGTATTAGAGGTAAATTCAATAGAAAATGAAAAAATTTTAGTACAAGATCCGCTGCAAAACTCCCATTTTTACATACATTTGTTTTTGAAATTACTTGATAACCGGCATGCCAGTCAATAAGTGATCGCAAATGAATCTTGATTAATTTAGAAAAAATTTAGAAAAATTCTTTACTTATTTTTGCGCGCTTGTTCTAGTAGCGTACTATCGTTTTGCCCAAATGTCTGTAATTTTAATATGTAGCCGAAAATGGTTTCAACTGATTGTTTTTGAATTGTTGAATATCGAGACGGAAATGTTCTCAATCGATTGGATTCGACTTCCTGATGAAGAATACTGGGTCAAACTTGAGTATGTCCATCCCGCCGTATACTCTATTTCACTAATTTTCACAACAAATTTGTTTTATTAATACATTTAAAGCATATTGAAATTAAAGTTTGTTACCTCCTACAATTTTCGGTACAATCTATCACATATATTAGCGCAATGAAGTTATATTAATCGAAGACTATAAAGAATGTGTGTAAAAAATGTGAATTTGGTGGATGAAGTCATATCTTGAATTATAATAATATACAAACCATCTAAAACTGCTCTCTTTAAACTCTTTACAGATGCTTCAAAGGACATTTGTTGGAATGGAGACACACTGCTCTCCATTCCCATACGATTCAATGCTTCAAACGATCCCAGTTTGGTCATGAAGTCGGCTATTAACGTTAAATGCCTATTATCGATTTTTATTTCGTACAATCCAAAAACTTCTTTGATTTCCTGAAATATGCAAACCGTGAGTTGGTCGAAAACAATTTGGGTTGACAAAAACTTACCTTCATAATGGCATTCACACCTGCTTCAATACCAAAATGTTCAATAATCATATGAATATCGTTGCAATAATTTTTATTCAAATCTAATATTTGATCATATCTTTGCACCTCCTAGGAAAAAATCAATGTCAGCTTTTGATATAACAATATAAAAAGCTAATACCCACCTCAATGTTGATACCGTCAGTCCTCAAATACTTCACGTTGTCTCTCATGTAAGTGATTGCTTTGTTTATTCCTGGCACTTCCCAGATTACAGATTTTGAAACTGTGTCTTTCACTAGGAAATTCGGATCAAAATCATTTTTCGACTGTACCTGTGACAACAAATAACAAAACAAATGAGCAAATTCTTTCAAATTAAAGAGGAATGTTTACTTACACTGAAAACCATTTTGCACCAAAGGTGTGTGTTTTTATCATACGTCAAACTTTCTTTCATAATGTCTGCATCAATTAATTCAGCATCATCCTCATCGATATCAGTAGTAGGTTTTAATTCCTCATCTTCTTTATCTGAAAATATAATTTTTTTTTCATTTCTGAGCTTAGAAAATTCAATTCATGATATCTCCAAAATAATTCAATCATTTATAGAAGTAGAAGAAATAGAAAACGAACGTTGTGACAAATATGAATAAGAACAATGACCCCCGAGGAGTAGTGCGCATGCGTACAGAACTCTTGCTCAAATAGGAAGGAAATTGTGACTATGTTACCTTGATAACTACTCACGGTGACATAATTCTAAGATGTCTAAAATAATGGTGCATGCAGATTTGGGGACAAGAGAAATCTTTCAGCTTCTCTGTACAAGATGGCTGTACCTAGTTTTAAATGCGATAACCAATGTATTCAACTATTTGAATTCGAATATATTGGGCGAACTACACCATAGTATTGAATTCTTCATTTCAGCTCCTCAAGAATCACTCAGAAAACGAAATCACATGAAATATCGTTCAGATTAATTAATAAAGAACAAGTATTTTGTCTTATTTTCACTTCATTCAAATAAGGTGAAAATTAGACAAAACACTTGTTTCTTTTAATAATAAAGATTTTCACAAAATAAATCAGTGAATACAATCTATCCTTCAGATTCCTAAATATAGAATCATTACTGCTAAATATTGCTTGATGACTTCGAAATAAATTAATGAAATTCAAGATGTGCAATATATTTATGAATGATTTAATGGCTGCGCAATCACGTAACTGCCCAGGAAACCCTTGCCTCAAGATTTTAATAACGTTTCTATTCAAATTATGGGAAGTGCATACACCAGTATGTTAGACATCTTACATAATTCAAATTAAACTATAGGCTTACTTTCGAATTCTTCTGATGACTATTAAAGATTGATTCTAAATAATGTAATGATTATCGTAAAATACTTGAAGATAATAATCATCGTTGAGTTGAGGAAATATCGTCAGAATTTTTCAATTTTATTGTCTTTTCAACGTTTGCTGTGAGCAATAGATAAAACTTTGTTGAAATTTGATGAAGAAGGTGACGATCTTTAGGAAGTGTTGATTAATATTGGGTTATATTCAGAAGGTAAATAACAAAATCTTAATTGAAACTGGTTGATACTAAATTAAAACCCAATGAGATATGAACTACAAAACAATTTGGATATGACATACTTTATTGTGAATGATACTCAATATAATCTATAATAGTAAAAGTAGTGAGTGGTGTACAAAAGCAACTAATTTATGAAGTGCACAATGATTCCGAAAATGCAGACATTCAAGCATGCCTGATGATTGAGAAGAAGCTGTAGTATCAACTCCGCACCTTACTGTATTTTTGACAACTAGGTATCTGACAGAAAAAAAATAATCAAATCAAAGATATCAGAAACCAATATCTTAAAAACTTTAGAACCATGACTTCACTTCAGTGCTTTTCTAGATTTTTATTCCTTACTTGTTGAATAAATCCATCCTAAAAATATTTGAATGATTTACAATTATCGTAAATCTCAGAACAATCAATTTCGAGAAGAAACCCCTTCCAAAACATTGACTCGAAACTGCAGCTCATTACATCTGAACTACAGTTCTTGGTAGCGTTGGTACCGCATTGCGAACTGTTGTCAAGAATGCCAATCTTGGAACATATGTGAATTGCCAAAGTTGCTAGTGATCTAATAGGAGCCAACCTTAGACTATTTAAGAATAGACCCCTTTATTTACATTGAAAAGTGTCGCATCTGAAATATATAGCTGGTCGATTGTAACGTATTGAGCTGGTCCACTCAGGTCATAAAAAAATTTTCATGTGGCCAAACTGAGTAAATAGTAGGTTTCTCTATTCCCCTATAATGGTGAATAAAAACTTTTTCTCCAATCTGCATTCAAAACATTGTATAAAATTTTATATTTTGAATTGAAACTGTCTTATCGGATATATTAGCAAGAAGTAAAAGGAAAACTTCAGTTGATTCTGCTATTTTATGTCAGAGACCACAGATGGAAAGAAATTCAGGTGAAAGTCAAGACAACGCTGCTCCATTCTCCGCTTGACAATTTGAATGTCACATGTTCTAGAAGACGCACGTTGCCACCTCTGTATCGAAAATAAACATGCAAATTGAAGAAAATTTGTGAGTCAGTATTAGGTTTTTCAATTTTTTATTGTTTATTACTTTTCATTGCACTAAAAATGGTTCGTAAGTGTGAAAGTTGTATTGAAGACAGGAATTTTAATCCGAATTTATCGTCTTGTCGAACAAGTAGTCTATGTTGTTAAAATCAAAGATTTTATGCGGTGTTGCCGGGTGAGGTTTCACAAGAGACTTTCAATGAGGTCATGACTTGCAATGAGGGAGTCAAAACAAATCGACATTTTACAAAGGAATGCTTTGTCTATCTTATATAGTCCAAGGTGCCAACTATGTGATTAAAAATCACACTTGACTATCTCTGGTTGGGGGACCGTTATAGCGTCCTCAGTACACCCAATACCATTCAAAGAAAATGAACTGGTTTTAACATTTATAGAATATAATAATATTAATAGAATATAACTTGAAAATGTTCACTGGATCAATTTGTAACTTGAAAAGGGTTTGGATAACGTTGAAAGCAATCAATCTGCCAAATTTCAACAACTCGCACACAGAAATGACATTTCATTTTCATCACTTCTAATAATATTTGATTACTCATAGAATATTTTTTAGATATCAACAACAAATTGTGATTATATGGAGGTTATTGATATCTAGCATAATCTAAAATTTCACCATCATGACATTTCCCTGTGACAAATGTTATTTTATTTGAATATACTTCATTGTTTGAGACTTGAGACACCAATTATAATGAATCATCTGAATATATGAACTTTTATTGAATAAAATATATATATTTGTGTTAAGATATTCAGTGAGATTATACATAACATTTTAGGAGGGAAAGTACTTGAAATAAAACTGAGCGAAACTGACTTCACGTCAGTGTTCTTCAAAATGTTTATAGTCCAAACGATAGTCTGGTTTAGAGAAATCTATTGGTTAATCCGCCATCTTTTTTTTTTTAAATATACTAAAAAGATCGAAAATATCGAATCATCAACATCTGACAACACTGTACATTACATGAGTGCTGCATCAAATGCTTGTGAACAACTAATGTATTTTGGAATAATTATACTTTATCATCGATAAAACAAACACTAGCGGAAATGCGCTTCAACTTACCACTTTTTTCATCCTCATCTGAACCTTCTCCATCTTCATGAAGCTCTTCATATCGGCGTGTTTTCCTTGCATCTTCATTATCTTCTGGCTCTTCATCAGAACTATCACTTTCTTGATTGGGTTTATTTTCTGAGGTATCATCTTCTTCATTATCAACATCTTCTTCTTTTATTTTACTAGGTTTATTCCCCTTAAATCTATGATTAACAAAATTAAAGTGTGTTCTTTAAATTTTCAAAATACTTACAAATCTTTTTTCTGTAACCTTGCTATGCTCTTGAACATCGATTTGAAGTATTTCTTCCTCATATGCTTCATAATATGTTTGGGAGTGACACAGTAATCCTTCTTGTAATGTTCATGTTCGATGAATTTAAAATGAAAGGTATATTGTATTATATCCGGACTGAAATTATATAAAAAGTAATCAACAAAACGAATAATACTGAATTTTGAAAATATTAAGCGTTTCAAAATTTGGCTCAATATTAACGATTCTAGTATGATAGAGCATTTACTTGTAGAGGCATGTGATAACTGATTTTTCACAGAAATATTAGAAGTGGTGTGTCGGCACGCTCATTGGAAGTGAGACATTGTTTTTATAATCCATATTTTTGCCTCGAATATTTAGACAAAGTTTTCCTAATTTTCTGTTTATGTTCTATTCCAATATGCTCAACAAGTTAGCATTAAGACCTTTTGTGTGGAAAACATAAATTCAACTTTGCCCTGAAGAAGTGGAAATATATCTATGAAACGTTGGCATTAGCTGAATATAGTTTTTTGACCAACCACTTTCCTAATATTTTTGTGAAAAATCAATTATTAACGATTCTGGAGAGAAATTTATTTTAGAATATATTGTCAATCACTCTAAAACGCACTCATTTCCTTGAATTCATAGCTAAATGAATGGATATAAGATGACAAACTTACAAAACAAGCTTCAACACCATCTGTTTTCATGGCACATGTTGGGTTATCGAGTCTCAAAATTTGAGAGGATATTGGACCCCATAAATAATTCAAATAAGCAATGGTATAAAAATCTTTACCGTTTATAGAGGCTCCAATATGAATGGCGATTCACTTGCTGTCTTTCTTGATTCTGCAGTGTAGGACAGCAAGTTATCCCTGATTTCAGTAAACTCTCTCAGAAATAATATGTAAAAGCGGGGACTACAATACAAAGCGGTTTAAGTGGATTATAACTTGATTTGGTGGATGCCATGCATCTAACGGAACTTTTGGGGTATCTTCCTGCTATTTCACATATGTACTACGTGAAAAGTCCCGGGCCTAGCACATAGATGGCGCTAGTTTTATTACAGTCATCTTTTTTCAGTAAATATTAACCTTCAAAAGGCAGTTGTTAAAATTTTATGATATTCTATTCGTTAGTTCGTGAGTCATTGTGCTAAGAAGCGAAGCAATGGCTTGAAGTGTTATGGGGACTCCGCTCCATCAGAAACAACAATAATTCGTTGGTTTGCCGACTGAATACTAACCAAGAAATTTCAATTTAGATCTTCCTCATCTTTCAATTTATTGTGGAAATTTTAATTCCCATCACATAATATGGGATTATAATAATAACGATAGAAGTAGAATAGTTTTAGCTGATGGAAGAATATTAATAATGATCTCTGCTTAGTGTCTTGTGACAATTCTTGTGAACCACTAACTATAAAACGTAATAAACTAGTTCTCCCTCATTGCCAACATAGGCCTATTCTGTTAACCATAGGCAGCTTGGTTCAATATGCTGAATTGTTTGGAATTTGTTGGAATTTCAAGAAGGCATGGATTGAATGCGCCAAAAAATAGATTGTGATATTAGGCGGATTCAACCTTCTTATGATAATTATTACAGGTTAGTAGGTGTTGTGAAAGCCGCAGCAAAAAAATTCGTCCCAAGAAGTTTCCAAATTTTATTCCTGGTTGATGGAAAGAAAAGAATAATTTATGTAAGGACTATCAAAAATCACCACCCAATGTTTAGTATTATCATCACACATTCAACACAGAAATTTTTATGCTTAATTCAAAGATGTAGCCTAAAATGTTAAGGAAGAAAACACGTATTCAACAGTCTAAATATAGCATAGATCTGTCAAATATTCAATTATTTGTGTTTGAACATTCAAAATAAACTGTAGTTATTTTACAGTTGCAGTGAAGTCAGTTGTGTTCATGTACCACTTTCTCCTTAAAAGCAAATCTTCTTTCTCTTTGATTCATCTGTACAATTCAAGATTCAGATTATGTTTTTTAGTCTTTTTCAAATATTAGTGATGTGTCACGAAAACAGATAGCGTAGCAATATGTCCTGTAAGAGTCTCATCTTTATTCATTTGATCTATGGTCAAACCAATGTGTTTTGTTTCCTCGTCATATATTTCCAATCTCAATTAAAATATATAATAACATATGGATAATAAAGGAAATTTACTTACTTTTCAGTACACTCAGTTGTGATACTGACGCCTTTCAGGACATCTTGAACAGTTACCTTGTTGAACTTTTTCCTCAATTCATCAGACTCGTATTCTAAATTCTCAATAGACTGGAACGGTATCACCATCGATGGAGTCTTAATATTTTTACTGGCTCTCATCAAAATTTCCTGAAGTCTTGGAATACCCAAAGTAACATTCATGTCACCTCTTCCAGCGAAATGGAAGGTGTTCAAGGTCATTTGAGTGGATGGTTCTCCTATGGACTAAATGGATTTTTGATAAAATTAAACGAATTTTTTTATCACAAAACTTGAATCTTCTTAAATATTAATGATTATTATTACGCGAACAAGAATAATACTTCGCCTTTCACAGGTACACTATGGAAACATCAGGAGAACATACTATAAAAATATGTTGAAAAGCATGGATGTGAGGTCAGAAGCTACTGCGTGCTTGTTCCAGAAATGATTTTATCAGAACACATTTTTTTATCAACATTAGAAACTAGACGGTTTTTACATTCAGAAAAAACGTCATATCTCCCAAAATACTTCGTGCTCCAAAATAATTCTCATACAGAATTATTTGCCTTCAAATGCTCTATCATAATCAGTTATCAGATGCATTTGCGACACCGTCGGGATATCTCAAAATTGAGGATTTACCCCAGCCACGGTTTTTACATTCAGAAAAAACGTCATATCTCTCAAAATACTTCGTGCTCCGAAATGATTTTTATACCGAATTATTTGTCTTTGAATGCTTTATCATAATCAGTTATCAGATGAATTTGCGACACCGTCGGGATACCTGAAAATTGAGGATTTAACCCAGCCACGGTTTTTACATTCAGAAAAAAACGTCATATCTCCCAAAATAGTTCGTGCTCCAAAATAATTCTCATACAAAATTATTCGTCTTCAAATGCTCTATCTTAATCAGTAATCAGATGAATTTGCGACACCGTCGGAGATATCACAAAATTGAGGATTTAACCCAGCCACGGTTTTTACATTCAGAAAAAACGTCATATCTCCCATAATAGTTCGTGCCCCAAAATAATTCTCATACAGAATTATTCGTCTTCAAATGCTCTATCATAATCAGTAATCAGATGAATTTGCGACACCGTCGGGATATCTCAAAATTGAGGATTTACCCCAGCCACGGTTTTTACATTCAGAAAAAACGTCATATCTCTCAAAATAGTTCGTGCTCCAAAATGATTCTCATACAGAATTATTCGTCTTCAAATGGCCTATCATAATCAGTAATCAGATGAATTTGCGACACCGTCGGGATACCTGAAAATTGAGGATTTAACCCAGCCACGGTTTTTACATTCAGAAAAAACGTCATATCTCTCAAATTACTTCCTGCTTCAAAATAATTTTTATACTGAATTATTCGTCTTTGAATGCTTCATCATAATCAGTTATCAGATCAATTTGCGACACCGTCGGGATATCACAAAATTGAGGATTCAACCTATCCACGGTTTTTACATTCAGAAAAAACGTCATATCTCTCAAAATAGATCGTGCTCCAAAATAGTTCTCATACAGAACTATTCGTCTTCGAATGCTCTATCATAATCAGTAATCAGATGAATTTGCGGCACCGTCGGGATACCTGAAAATTGATGATGTAACCCAGACACGGTTTTTACATTCAGAAAAAACGTCATATCTCCCAAAATAGTTCGTGCTCCAAAATAATTTTTATACCGAATTATTCGTCTTTGAATGCTTTATCATAATCAATTATCAGATCAATTTGCGACACCGTCGGGATACCTGAAAATTGAGGATTTAACCCAGCCACGATTTTTACATTCAGAAAAAACGTCATATCTCCCAAAATAGTTCGTGCTCCAAAATAATTTTTATACCGAATTATTCGTCTTTGAATGCTTTATCATAATCAGTTATCAGATGAATTTGCGACACCGTCGGGATATCACAAAATTGAGGATTCAACCTATCCACGGTTTTTACATTCAGATAAAACGTCATATCTCTCAAAATACTTCGTGCTCCAAAATGATTTTTATACAGAATTATTCGTCTTCGAATGCTCTATCATAATCAGTAATCAGATGAATTTGCGACACCGTCGGGATATCTCAAAATTGAGGATTTACCCCAGCCACGGTTTTTACATTCAGAAAAAACGTCATATCTCTCAAAATAGTTCGTGCTCCAAAATGATTCTCATACAGAATTATTCGTCTTCAAATGGCCTATCATAATCAGTAATCAGATGAATTTGCGACACCGTCGGGATACCTGAAAATTGAGGATTTAACCCAGCCACGGTTTTTACATTCAGAAAAAACGTCATATCTCTCAAAATACTTCCTGCTCCAAAATAATTTTTATACCGAATTATTTGTCTTTGAATGCTTCATCATAATCAGTTATCAGATCAATTTGCGACACCGTCGAGATATCACAAAATTGAGGATTCAACCTATCCACGGTTTTTACATTCAGATAAAACGTCATATCTCTCAAAATACTTCGTGCTCCAAAATGATTTTTATACAGAATTATTCGTCTTCGAATGCTCTATCATAATCAGTAATCAGATGAATTTGCGACACCGTCGGGATATCTCAAAATTGAGGATTTACCCCAGCCACGGTTTTTACATTCAGAAAAAACGTCATATCTCTCAAAATAGTTCGTGCTCCAAAATGATTCTCATACAGAATTATTCGTCTTCAAATGGCCTATCATAATCAGTAATCAGATGAATTTGCGACACCGTCGGGATACCTGAAAATTGAGGATTTAACCCAGCCACGGTTTTTACATTCAGAAAAAACGTCATATCTCTCAAAATACTTCCTGCTCCAAAATAATTTTTATACCGAATTATTTGTCTTTGAATGCTTCATCATAATCAGTTATCAGATCAATTTGCGACACCGTCGGGATATCACAAAATTGAGGATTCAACCTATCCACGGTTTTTACATTCAGAAAAAACGTCATATCTCTCAAAATAGTTCGTGCTCCAAAATAGTTCTCATACAGAAGTATTCGTCTTCGAATGCTCTATCATAATCAGTAATCAGATGAATTTGCGACACCGTCGGGATACCTGAAAATTGAGGATTTAACCCAGCCACGGTTTTTACATTCAGAAAAAACGTCATATCTCTCAAAATAGTTCGTGCTCCAAAATAGTTCTCATACAGAAGTATTCGTCTTCGAATGCTCTATCATAATCAGTAATCAGATGAATTTGCGACACCGTCGGGATACCTGAAAATTGAGGATTTAACCCAGCCACGGTTTTTACATTCAGAAAAAACGTCATATCTCTCAAAATAGTTCGTGCTCCAAAATAGTTCTCATACAGAAGTATTCGTCTTCGAATGCTCTATCATAATCAGTAATCAGATGAATTTGCGACACCGTCGGGATATCTGAAAATTGAGGATTTAACCCAGCCACGGTTTTTACATTCAGAAAAAACGTCATATCTCCCAAAATAGTTCGTGCTCCAAAATAATTTTTATACCGAATTATTCGTCTTTGAATGCTTTATCATAATCAGTTATCTGATGAATTTGCGACACCGTCGGGATATCACAAAATTGAGGATTTACCCCAGCCACGGTTTTTACATTCAGAAAAACCGTGGATAGGTTGAATCCTCAATTTTGAAATATCCCGACGGTGTCGCAAATTCATCTGCTTACTGATTATGATAGAGCATTCGAAGACGAATAATTCGGTATAAGAATGATTTTGGAGCACGAAGTATTTTTCGTACGTATTATTTCGGAAGATATCACATTTTATCTGAATGTCAAACGCATTGCAGAATAAAATTTTACTGGATAAAATACACTATTATATATTTCAACAATCGAATTTTATCTGATTTTAAAGAGTTGATAAATATTGCAACTATTCTTCATGCGTTTTCCCTCTCCCTATCGACAAACATAAGAAATCCGTCGCCAGGAGTGAATCGGTAAATATGATGAAGTTTGATATTGTAACCAAATATTAAGCAATTGAAAATCTGATGAAAAAAAAACAATAAACAAAAACCTAATACTAGTCCAGTAAAGGAAGGGCTGAAATCACTTTTTTCTTGAAAGAGCTGCATTTTTGATATGTTGATTGTTATAGCAAAAGAGAGAAACATATGGTGAAAATCTGTTAAAAAAAAAATGCAGGTGTTAAAATTTTCAGGAACATTGAAATTTTTGAAAAAATGAGGTGTTAAAAAAAAAATACGGTTTTTCTGATATTTTCGCACATGAGATGGTTTAGTGAGAAAAAGTTTCAAACAAAAGTTGTAGAGCGGAAAATTCTAGTCCAAATTATGTACTTTACCGTTCTCGAAAGTGATTTTGTATACTGATTATTAAGGAATTTCTCTAATGCGGCGATAACAGTAAATTCGAAATTTGGCGCCTAGTGGAAAACCGAGCGATCCTAGACATCTGAAGTTCTAGAACAGGGTAGGATTCAGCACAAGTTGTTTGGAGAGTTGTGATTTGAAATTCTTGGTCTATTAGAATGAATAACAGCTCGCTTGGGATATCAATAACATGTAATTATTGGGTTTGAACTCATTAGTTTGAAATCGATATTTCAGTGACGCATTGAAATGAATAATTGCACCACCAAAATTTCATTTTTTTCAAATAACTCGATGACGGGATTTTGAATACTTACAAGAACAGATTACTATATAGTTATTTACGGGGGGAAAACTTTCTCAATAATAATATAATACATTCATAAAAAAATTTAAAGAGAAATATAGTAATGTCATTATAATCGAACAACATCGTGGGAAGCAATCGATTTTCTTTTACAAATCTCCCAATATAATGGAGCTTAGTAAAGATTGGCATTTAATTCCGATTCTCTCAGTAATTATCAAAAAAATTAAATTTTACGGATAGCTGGTCAAATCGTTGTAGCTGATATAAAAAAAAAACAAGATTATAACTATGAAATCTATCCCCTCTCAAGTAAATTCTTGGATAGCACTATATCTGAAATTCCGGAAAGTTTGAAAACTCTCCTATTCCATTTACTAGATTCAAAATATAGTGCAAGGAAAGATGTGAAACGTGATACAATAGCACATTCCATAATTTCCATTGTTCGTCCAAGAATATTCATTTCCAAATTTCAGTTAGCTGTAGGAACTTATGTCTACAGAAAAACTATTCGGATGAAATCATCGGAATAAAATCGTATGAACGATTCCGCCGAAAAGAAAAAGTTGTTGCCCCTGATGTACAAATTGATGAAGACCAAATAGTAACAATGACCCAAAAAAAATTTTTGTCAACTATTGGGAATAAATATACATTTATCAAAATACTGTCCAATTATCTACGAAAACATAATATAGAAGTAAATGTAGCAGAAGAAGATGCCGACGTAGATATAGTAATGGCAGCAATCTCTCTGAAAGAGAACATTCCAGAATCGGTTGCTGTGGTTGGCAGTGACGTAGATCTCTTACACCAGATCACAGCAATATATTTTTCTACAAAGTTGTTCCAGGATGGAAAGGAATGAAAGTATTAGAGAGCTTTATCCTATTGCGGAAAAAATAGTGAGATATCTGTACAACACACACTTGTGTTGAAATCGTCACGCTAGAGAATTTTTAAAAAATTCCCAAAAAAATTTTTCAATAGTCACTATCTCATAAGATATTTTTCGGATTTCAATAAAAATTCGTGAATATATTGAGGTGATCGATATCTTACTTATCCTCAAAGTTAATTGTCGTAGCTCTTTCCCATGTAAAGATATGATCATTTTTTTTTCATTTACTCAAGAGAAAAGAGAAATGACATACGTCCCGATGATTTTCAATTCAATTCAATTCAATCTCGGTGGCTGAAATAATATACGTTCTCAAAATTCAGAAAAGCACTGACGTAAGTTTTTAGGGGAAGGGAATTATAGCTTCGAACATAACTTAGAGAAAATTATGAGTAGTTATTTTTAATTTGAGATATAGGTTTGCTCATTCATTAGGCGTTTATATTTGCATCACATTGCCCCATAGTACGGGAAAAGACTATTGTTCACCTGATCAGAGTGCTTATAGATTTGTTATAGTTTGAATATTTACTCGCAAGTAGCTCAACAAGAGCGCCAAAGCAATCTGACCTCACGTCAGTGCTTTCTAAATTTTTAATTAAATTCTTTTGTCCCATTACTCTGAATAAATTTCTTTCTTTCGAAGAATTACTATTATGTTACTATCAGAAACATACCTACCTACGTCTAAATTATTATTCGTAAATCGTATGCATCTTAAGTAAATTCAGCTGGGAATTTGTTCATAACTAAACTATTTTAGTATTTGAATTAATAAAATTTCAATTTCGTCAAATTACCAAATTTCCTTTTTAAAATTTATCCAATTTTTGACTTTTCTATTTTTCATATTACTTCTAGCCTCCATTGAAGAATCTATATCGCCTTCACTAGCACATCAGATTAGAAAACCAAACATCGTTTTACCCAAACTGTCCGTTTCCAACCAACTCAACATTATATGCTATTGTTCGATATAATAAATGCAATACAATAACAAAATAAGTAGAGTCCAACTCTGGCGAATATCTGCCAGATGTTTGGTTCAACAAAGGTTCAGCCTTTAGGTAGTCATTTCATCGAGCGCCAAATTTAAAATTCGTTGGTATTGCGCTACTAAAGAAATACGCTGTTTATCAGTATACAAATTCACTTTCGAGAACGATAAAGTACATAATTTGGACTAGAATTTTCCGCTCTACAACTTTTCTTTGAAACTTTTTCTTACTAAACCTTCTAATTCGAGAAAATATCAGAAAAACCATATTTTTCATTTCCACAAAGTGTTGGGATATTTGATACGTTATATAATCTTCCAAGCATAATAATAAAAGTTTATTGGACAAACCTGAGCAGCCAGTAAACCAACAGGTTCTCCACTATCACACAGAGCAAACATTCCCATTTGTTTGATCAAATTCTCGAAGGCTTTCTTCTCCCTTTTAGTTGAACATTGGTATTTATCGAGAGAATTGTGGAGTTTCTCACTGATCGATCCAAAACTACTCTGCGGCAGATATCGAGCAATGACAGGATCTGGACATGGCTGACATTCATGGATGAAGCTAAAAAAAATTATAATTAAAACATGTTTCATTGATTTCATAACATAAAATTACTTCTGTTTGAAATCATCATCTGCTTCATTCCAAATTCGCAAGAGTTCCTCCTTGGTAATTTTACTACCATATTTTGATAGATGAAACGCTGTGAACAATGTGAAAGCATTGTATCTTTTCTTAGAGAGGGCAGTACCGTTTTCTTCTTTCCATTGTTTCAACTGTGGAATTAAAATTATATTGAGGTGATGTAACTAAAATAAGGTTTTAACAACTGAAGAGCAATATTTCATCGATGTCTATTTCTATAACAGGAAGCTATAAAATCTTTAATATCAAAATATTTAGCTGCACGTAGTTGCTAATTGAAGAGGATCAAGTGAAGAAATAGGAACCCATTTAGGGTTATGCCATAGCCTTGTAAAGAAAAGTCTGCAATAAATAATCTTGGTAACATTCCGTGTAGGTGTACCGTCGGATTTTCTTCGTTAAGTTCAGATCATCAACTGAGGAAACTGATGACAACATTTGTTCCAAAGTGTAGGGCTATAACGCATAGCCTAAAGATCTTGATATCTAAATATCATTCTTTCATTTGATTATGTAACTTTAATTTTTTCACCTACTGCTCTGTTCTTCAAATTCAAATTATTCACTATTATTTAGCAGAACCCTGGTAGCTTGTAAATCAAGAATTATGTTTCACGGCGTGCAGACGAAAATTCCATTCCTGGTAGCATGTTTTTGATTTTTTCCAAAATTAATTAACTACAGTGACCCTTGATCCAATGGCCGCGTTCAGCAGACTTAACAGTTGCGGAACTGTTGTGACGTTTCTAAGGTTTGCCTGCTGAACGATACGATCACAGTGGAGAACATATTGAGTAGCGGTCGCCATTTTGAGGAGCATAATTTTTTCCGTTCAGTATTGGCAACATGTTGGAAGTTTGACAGTCGAGACATAAATGGTTTTTTCCCCATAAGTATATAGCTTGTCAAAAATTCAGTGGATTCATTTTAAACTTTATCATTTAGGAAAGGAAAATGAATGTCAAAAAATATGCATATTATTCATTGAAGAAAAAAGTGAAGTATTTTCGACAGAAGAGAAAAGAACAATCTTAAATAATATATATATATATATACAGTATTAAAAATATATATAGAAATGAAAATTATTACGGGATCTCGGAGGTTAATAGGCTAATATGGAAGTATTTCAATCAATAGTTTATTACTCGTTATGCATTAGGAAATTGAAATTACATCTACTTTTAATTGAAGACATCGAAATAATTTCGCTTATCACATATTTTCAATAATAAATTATATCATACTCAATATCATATATCACAAATGAATTCCTATTCTGCAATTCAAAGTATCTTCGAGTGGCAATTAATCTTCATCATTCATATTCAGAAGAAGTTATTGTAATATAAATCAGGGTCACATTATTTTTCAGTAGATATCGAGCTGATTCAGTAGATAAATTTTTAGAAGATCTGACAATTAAGTGAATTTGGCAACACCGAATCATTGAAAATACGAACCACCTAACATAACTTCCAAACATCCTAGACTTGCCTTCAATTGGAGCATTGCCGTGCGACAGAAACCGATTTCGATACCCATCGGGAGCGTATCGGTTTGGGCTACCGATGTTTCTGCTGAAAGCGGCTATTATGTATTTCAGTTCTTGCTATCTATCTATCTATTACCTAAAATTGTTGATTATAATATTGTGTTAAACTCAGATAAACTAATTTTTTTTCTATAATTCTGCAAGAATTGACTTGATGGAAATATCGCTGACAAAACAATATTCAACTGAGAACATACCATATCCTTGGGATGTTCAGCGCTACTCACAGTTGAGAGAACATGCTATGGCGGCTGTTCTCATTTTTAAGATGGCTAATTAAATCGAAACTGCGTTAATGTGAAAATAAACATCTAGCAGCAAAATGAGGATTGAGCTGAAAAGCGGTTACACGATCTTGCTGACAACTTATTGTATATTATTTATAAAATTAAATAAACTGTAAATAACTTACGTTATCCATATATTCTTTAACTTCCTTAACTCTTTCAGATTTGGACATGGATTTGACAAATACTTTGTCCAGAATCACATCAATATTGTCTTTCAGGAATGGAAAGTGTTTTTCATCTAAGAACTGCGATTTTCCAACGTCCATACCATCACCCCCATAAAATAACTAAAAAGAAATTCAAACTCAACACATATCGATCATTGAATACAAAGGAGTTTAGTTAATCATGGTATGAAGAGGAATAGAAAGCCAGCTAAAAGAATTATCAATTGAATGCATTCTATGACATACAAAGTTTGCTAAGATATTAATGATGACGGAACTCGTGTATAATGATTATTTATCCACCATCTGTTTGAAAAGAACCAAAATTATCGAAAAGCAAAGTAGATGATACTTTCTCATCATTTGGTAACATGGAAGAGGCGCTAAGGATGGATTAATTCAACATTTACGCAAACCAGAAGAATCAATTAAATTCAAAATTTAAATCAAGAAAGATTTCATTCTCCAAGAATCACAAAAAATAACCGGTAAAATTAATTCAAAACTGAAAATTCATCGATCCCTTTTGAGGTGTGTTAATTGGAAAGGAAAGCGATGCCAAATAAATTTTAGAGGAACTACCCTCATTTATTTTTACTAAACAATCATTTTCCAAAGTACTTGCATTCATTTACAGACAAACCTTACTACTTAATAACATAACACCATGATATGTGAATAATTTCTGGTGGGTCGCATTGAGCAGAAATATTAGAAGCGCATTAAATTGTTTCAAATGAAAATTATATTATATTTATTGGCCTCACTATTCCTCCTCATACTTTCCTATAAATGATGAAACTGCGATACATACTTGTATGACAGAACCGTCACTATCACGAACAGTCATATCTTGTGCAACTCTCAATCCTTCTAGATTTTTCACCAAACATCTTTGTAGATACCCACTTCTGCTCGTTTTGACCGCAGTATCAATCAAACCCTAAATTAAAAAATTACATCTTATTTAAATAGGATTTATATAGTATTTTATCAATCTTACTTCTCTGCCAGCCATGCAATGGAAAAAAAATTCTGGAGGTGTAATCCCGACCATAAACCTTTGAGAAACATACCCTCCTGCTTTTGGTGAGAAGTCAGAAGTTGAAAAACAGGGCAGCGTTTTTCCATTAATCATCCTTGGGGGTCTTTTTCCTTCCAATTCAATCTGACCTAGGCAACAGGAAATCTGCATAGTATTCACTTTGGTGCCTTTTGCTCCTGAGGTCACCATCAATTGTAAATTGTTCTCTGGAAATTTGCTTACGAGACCAGACATGCAAGCACTAAAAATTGAAATATGAAAAAATGTGAATACCATATATTGAAGAGGTTTGGACTATGTATAACCTCAAAAATGTTAAGCTTCACGATAGAGCTGTTAATTGGCAGATTCCAACACTAGGGTTGTCCAATCCCGAAATATAAAAGGCAACCCTTGTATCATGAATTCATACAGGAGATACTAGCAATATCTGTCAAAATGCATTTATACCAACTGAGAAATATCTGCCCATACAAAACTGAAACCATCAAAAATACATACCGAATAGAGTGAATAAATGAATTACTCAATAACTGCACAGAAGGGAATTACAGAAATCATATTGAAAACAACAAAAATAAATAAACGTCATATATTTCACAAACACTTGCTGAATCGAGAGAAATCAACACAATAACAAAAAGCATCCAACAAAATACTCCAGGGATTAACGAAAATGATGGATTTATAGATCCGAGAATATAGTAAATTCATGAAAACATAAGGTCAGGGAAGATCGTCCCTGGAATATGATAACTTTGCGGAAGATGATAGAAAAGTATGGATATACATAAACAAAGTGAAAAGAGAAGCAAAAAAAGATGATGCCAAGGCATACATAAAGGCAGAAGAAGGTTTTGAAAATGGAAATATATCTGTGAAGGAAATTCAATCAAACTAGCTGAAGAGAGCTTCAATTATATGACCCCTACATAAAAAAAAACTACATGAACCAGAATTTTGGGCTCAAATTATAGACATCAAAAGATTTGATTTTGGAAGATACAAAGAATTCCTAGCAAGAGTGAATTCTTAGAGGTGACTACACGGAGAATTAACAGCATCCATTACGAAGCAATATCAGTTATAAAAGATATAGAATAAAGAAACAAGAAAATAAAACAAATAAGAAATGTACACACAAATATATCCCATATTTGGATGAAAATGATAACGCTCTTTTCGGCATTCTACACCAAAATGTAGGCTCGTTAGGGAATTCCAGAGCATTGGATGACAAAGGAACAATTACAATAGCATACAATAGAGGGTTATGAATCCATCACACAATTCAATAGGAAAGAAAAAACAGGGAGGGGTGGCAATCTATGTAAGAGTTTACAAAAAAAAGGGTATCAAGAAAAAATCCAAAAATGGTGAATTTGAGTGTACATCAGTTGAATACTATTAGCATAATAAGAAGATGAAACAAGTGTATATTGTAGTATACAATGATGGGAATATTGATACTATGATTGCATCTAAAGAACCAATATTACACAAGCTATTCAATGAAATGGCAAAAGTTACAATAACTGGAGATTTTAATAACAGGCCTAAGGAATCAAGTAGGAGACGTCAATTTCTTTATTCATTAGATACATTCAACATAAAACAAACAATACATCAGCCAACTCGAATAACCAAGGACTCAGTCATGTATTGATGCTATCTTCACAAATATTGAAATTCCATGCACTGTTAGCGTCATTAAAACACATATTTCTGACCATACCGCTCAAAAAATAGTATTTACCGATGATTCAATTCATAAGAACATTTTAAGAATGATTTGAGCAACCATAAATGGACATTCTTATATGAAATTGATAAGAAAAATGTGAACGAACAATTTCAACATTTCCATCAAGTTCACTTAGAATTATTCAATAAAATATTTCCCTTACATAAAGTGCAAATAAAAAGGAAACTCCTAACACGTACAACTGACCCAAAAATAAAAGAGATTTGAAAAAACTTGATATACTTTTGACAGTCAGTACATATTATGACTGAAACATACAGAAAAACAATGATCCATTAAGATAACCAGTTAAAGAAGCAAAAGAGAGACAAAATTGAAAGCCAAATTATTAACTCAAAAAACAAAAATAAGACTGTTTGGTCGATAGTGAGATCTTTAAATAAATCTCAAATGTCTACTCAAACGAAAATATCAGAAGATCCAGCAACAACAAATGAGACACATTTTTCACAAATGCGGCAAAAGTTTTAACATCAAAATCATCGAAGAAAAATATTGATTTTAACCCTCATGAGGAAGATGAAAGTATGCTACTAAAACAGTTCATAAATGAAGAAACCAGGGAATTATGAAAGAACTAAAAAAGAAACATTACAGTGGTTACGATGACATATCAAATAATATAATCATTCAGACAGAGAAAGAAATAATCTCGTAAATATGGAATAATAAATAAGGTTTCTCACAAATTCTCGAGAAAGCATACTGCAATCAAGTGATGGATCTGACAGAAAATGAAATTTTTAAAAATAATCAACATGGATACCTGAAAGGAATTGGATCTATCTAAGGCATATGATTGTCTGGATGTACAAAAGTTAATAGAAAAACTAGGAGAAAAATGGAATTCAGGGCCCAGCATTGAAATGGGCAAAATCGTATTTTGAAACAAAAAACAAATGGTAGAGATAGAAATAGAGGAAAAATTATATAAATCTTTCTTCAGGAACTAATTCTTGGCATACCACAGGGAAGCATAGCAGGACCTCTCTTCTTCGTCATCTATATTAATGATTTCAATACATGTCATATCATCAATACAGCGAGAAATGGTTCAGTGTAAATAATCTGATTCTCAACAAAGAAAAAACTACGCCGGTTCTTTTTGCACCCTCCAACTCAAATGTCAAGAATAAGAACAAGTTAACGATAAACAAGGACAATTTTAACTTGAGCGACACCATCAAATTTCTGGGAATGCACATTGATAAAAATCTAAATTGGAATACACATGAGTGGAAAAAACAAGTCATTAGCTTATGGAATTAGAGAAATATCAATTTATTGGCAGAGATATGGTAAAGATAGTATATCAGGCAACAATGACATAGAGCATCTGTTTATTCTACAAAAAAAAAGGAGCGAGAATAATTATGGGTCTTGGATACATAGAAACCTGCAGAGGCGCCTTTAGGAGTAGCGGTCTATTAACAATATATGCAATATATACAGGGTCTTTCACGAGGAACCTCACCCATATTTATACGGGAAACTACTGAACGTATTTTCATGAAATTCATCACGATTCACGATGCTGATGAAATCTAAAATAGGCATGAGCACCTCCGGTTTTTCCGGAAATGACGTCAACTTCCGTTTTTCAAATTAGAACACCATTTTTTTATTGCAGAAATAGATTCCTTAGAAAATTTCAAGTTATTTTGATGTAACATTTTTCAGTTTTGGTTGGAAAATTCTCTCTGAGCGGGAAAATTCGAAAAAAAATCGAAAATAGAGCTCTGCTGAAACAAGAACAACTTCGAGGTTTTTGGATGGAAAATTTTCATTTTTGGGATTTTTCAAGATGTAAGATTGGTGTATCCACTTTAAAAATCGAATTCGCGATTCATGATACATGGGGTGAAAAAATCGCTTTCAAAGTTAGGGATGACAAAATCGAGAAAAATCAATTTTTTCAAATTGGAACCCCATTTTTTTATGGCAGATATTGAATCTACGTTAAAAAATAATGTGAGTGTATGCATCACACCCTTGCCCTAAAGTGGATATTTTCTGAGTTATTCACAAAAACCTGTTTTTCGTCTCGAATTTTCAGCTATTTCTTTTACCTTCACGCCAAAAAGATGAAATTTTCAGGAACTGGTTCGTTTGTTAAACTCCCTAAGTAACAAAGAAGAACTGGCGCACGAAACCTAATACCACAAAAAATCAGTTATCACGAATTGGAGATATTAAGTATAACAAACATAAAACAATCACACTCAATAATTGTCTCGTTTCATATCTTGGGTCCTTTAAACAAGGAGGTTGTATGTAGTTCTACTTCAATAACACTTGCCACTTCTTTAAAACAAAAAATACCAAAGAAAAATTATAGTAAAAATAAATGAAAAATCACATACTTGTTCATCTGGTTTGTTAATTCCCCCAATTTGGATTTATATTCTCTGTCAATGATGGCAGTCAACTTGGGGTTTTCTTCCAATTTCCTCAAAAGTATTGTTTCCAAATCCTCATTGGATAAATCTTCGGACGCATTCAGAGCTTTCCTCATTATTGTCGGTCCGGCTTTGGCAATTTTTTTCTCAATTTTTTTACGCTTTTCGTCGGCAGCAGCTTGAGTAACGATATCTTGGACGCCAAGGGTAAACCCGGTATCTTGTAAAAAAACTGTAAATAGCCTTGAAAATGCACTCAACAGTTCTGTAGCAATATTTGGTCCATATAACTGAAAAATTAAATTACGAGTATTTTCATCAGTTGGATCAAAAGGAGACATAGAACTGAAACATTCACTGAACGGTTTTCAATCTAATGTGTGAGATTCATAAACATATCTTATGTCTCATATAAAACTAGCTTTATTAAAAAAGATGATTATTTACTTATATAAAATAATATGTGACCGAAGGACCTCTAGCCAGGGCAAAACAATCATAAACCAAATTGAAAAAATAACTAAATCTAAATTTTTAGTATATACATAGAACAGAGCGCTAAGTTAAATTCTCATAGCATTCCGATGATTAAATAAATATACACTGGATCTGAGTTCGACCAAATTAATTTACGAGATACCAAATGAATCTTGCACAAAACTGACATGAATCCTCAAATCCAAGAGGAACTGAAATTTTGATCAAGTTTTTATTACAATCAGAATAGATTTCCTAGAAACCCCTGAAAATGAAATAAATCTTTACCTGATATACGCAATGAATTAAACCATAAGGTGTGGCACCCAAATGACCTTTGTCCAAGACACCTGAGAGTAGTTCTCCATTCCTTATCATTACTGTTGATTCCGACAATAACTCATCAGGATCTTCAAACATACGATTTGGTCCATTTTGCCAGTCCTAAAAAAGATAAGTTGCAGTTTTTTTGTTTTTCAATTTTACTCCTACATACTTTTGAATTTATTTTCGATTTAGACTTCAAATTCATAAGTTTTTTTCCATTAGGGAGAATATTAACAATGATTGTTGATATAACTTGTTTACCAGACCACATTTTGTATGGTCTCAAAACTGCAGGTCCTGGTAACTTGATTCTACATGTCTTCTTTAAAAGTCCTTGAAAAACTAGATTTTCAAATTCACTCCTACGAAAAAATAAATTAATGTTTTTCTTTTCTTATTAAGATTGCAATAAGAAACTCACTTTGAGAAAAACCTTCCACGAATTGAAAGACTTACACCAGATAGCACATGATCCTGGATTATACCAGTCAAAGGGGTGCCATCTTTAGAAACCAGGTACTGATTGCTCACATTCACTGCAAATCAAGATAATATGGTGATTAACTCATAAATACATTATACACTTCAAATTTTATTAGATTAATTATTGGATTAGATTAATCATTATAAATTTTCGAAAATGAATAATATATTTCATGAAAACATGAGAATGTAACTGAAAATAACTTAAGAGGATAAGGTTAACAAAGTAGAGTAATCTAACTTTCTTGGCATGTCAAGTTAACATGAAGCCAAGAAACAAACGTTGAAGATAATTAAAAATATTATCAAAATATTTACAAAATAAGATTCGTGATATCATAATTAGAATCTCATTCCTATGAGAAATTACTTACCTAAATTGTATGCTTCACTTCTAGCTTTTTCAGTCTGTGGAAAATGAAGATTCATTTCATCACCGTCAAAATCGGCATTGTAGGTTTTACAATTGGCGTAATGCAACCTTAAGGTTCTGGGTCCTTTGAGAATCCTCACTTTATGTGCCATAATACTCGATTTATGCAAAGACGGTTGCCTATTCATCAAGACAATATCTCCATTACATAAATGTCGATGAACAATTTTTTGTTCACTGTAATCTCCATTACGCACCTCTTCAGGGGTCATCAGGCGTTTGGCGATACTCTCTCTTTGAAGGCGATTCTTCGGGTCCAACCTCACGGTCTGACAATTCTTAAATTCGACCGAGTTAGCTCTGTGAAAAAATTATTGCTGTCAATATAGATAGGATAGTCTCCCAATGTAAGAGGCTTAGGCTACTGTGCTGATGCCTTGAATCCCAAAATATCATCATTTTTCAGACCATCAGGTGGAATAATAAAAACAATATTTCATGGAATTGTTGGAGGAAAAAAATTAAGAGAAGGAGGACATCAGAACTAAATTTTTTCTAATTTTAAGAATACGCAAATAACCTAATCTATAAACGTTCAAATATAATTGATCAAAAAATTGATCTACCTTAGAGTTCAAGATGGCGTCAAGTGAGGAAGATCTATTAGATGTGGGACGGCAAGAAAGTAAATATTGTACTAACACCAGAAAAGTATTTAGTGGTTTGCTCGAAATGTAAAGTGTGGTATCATTAAACATGTGTTATAAGAAGAACAGGCTTCAGGCCTTCTGTAATGAAAGAGAATTATTAGCAGGATCGTATGATGAAATCTTAACCTGATGATCCTTTGCTGTTACATATGGATGGTCAAGAAATTTTATTTTAAAATGACCGAGATTATTACAAAAAAAATTTCGCAGTGACCGAATTTGGGTTGACTTCTTTAGTTTGATTATACAAAATAATCAGCAAGATATTGGAGGTTAGAAAAATCTATAGAAATAGTATAACTGTATGGAAAAATCCCTACAATCCACATAAATTGAGAATTTATCAAGTCAAATTCTGAATGTTAAATGAAACATTGGCACTACATTAATCTGAAAATCAGCATTTAAGAAATATGAGTCAACGTTACAATCTATGATAGAATTCTAATCAAGTGACAAAATACGCCAACATCCATAGAAAATTCTTTGTCAAATCATAAACCGTTCCATACAGATGTCACTAAGATGTCTAAAATACTGGTGTGTGCACTTGTCAAATTTTGAATGGAAACGTCATTTTACTTTTTGGAACATGGCGACTGTTTAGTTTCATACTCACATGAGGGAGCCACAAGGCAATTCATTCATAACATTACATCGAAAACGCTTGACATTTGTTGAAATTTAAAATCAAATTATTTTATTCCCCTGAAAAATTAACTAGATATATATTTCATGGATTTCACCGATTAACTGGCTTTTAAATAAATATTCTTGTGATGAGAGTTCTGACCACGTAATGCTTTCAATTAGTATGGTTTATCAATTTTTTTTCTAATACATTGAAATATGATTTTTTTCACTAATACATGGTCTCTTGCTCAAACATAAATGTTCTCAATATTACTCTATAAGATTTTACAAGCCTGATTTATGGTAAGTTGATGCTCATTTATGTATGTGTTTTATTAATTTATAAGACAACAAACATTATTTGTCAACAGAATTCAATCTATAACTGTCCACATAAAATACAAAAACGCATTATAAAAAAAGGATAATCACTTTTCACACACTTTTATACAAAAATTCCAAATAACGCAATAAATAATTTATTCTAATCAGAAACTAACATTCGAATAGATTTGAGAGGTGCTACCTGGCGGAGAGAAAATGAAAGAATCCCCCATGTCGCCAAACCTGTAAAACAAGATCGGAGGAGTGCACACACCAGTATTTTAGACATCTTAGATGTCACAGGAAATTTTCGGTGTTTTTCTCGTTATAATTATCTAGAGAATATTCTGTGGTTACAAAGGGCCCGTAGTAGTAACTAGAAATAATCAAATACATTGCATATGCAAATACCACAAAGAAAAAGGAAATACAGAGTCGAAAGAGGAGAATTCCGTTACTGAATTTACTTGAAATGGATGAAAAGCAGGAAAAAATGAGGTAAGAACTACGAAAACCAAAATACAATGCGATATCAAGAACATGTCTGAAGATGAACGTGAGTTCGAAACTGCAGTCACATTCTCATTAAAAAAAAATGTTGGTAGAAAATACATAGCAAGAAAAAATCAAAACAGTTTTAATTATGATTGAACTACCAAGTAGTACCGGCTGCATTAATCGATCATAAATTATTTAGTGATACCAATAAATAAGCAATTAAAAAATTTTAAATTATTGAAATAACGTGACAATACGGTTGTGATAGAATTAGTAAAATCTTTGATTCTTTCATTATGTTTTATTGAAAATGAAGAGATTGTTACTGTTGCCATACTGTCAAAATAGGGCATTTGTGTGCTGTCATCAATATATTCAATAAAGGGATAAGTGAAGATTTTAAAATATTCAATTGCATCAGTTTTCCTTTTTCATGATAGTGTTTCTGCAGCGATGTAAACAATATAATACTGTAACTACTGCAAATCAAGGAGTAAATTACCATAAATATACCTTGTTTTGATCTGAGGAAGGGCGATGTGACGTCACCACTAATGTCTCATATTATAAATAGGTTGTACCAGCCAAACGTAATATTAAAATTCTACGAGGTTTTGAAAAACATCAAATGAGACTTTTTTCCTGTATTATATATCCGGAAACACTCACATCTTCAGCTAGAGCTGGCCAAAGTTGCGAAAAAGGAGGTTTCTTGCTCTGTTATTTTTTCCCATTAGTTCTATATTCTATGGTTTTAAGAGGGCGTTAGAGGCGGGCGCTCAACTCAGGAAATCGTTACTTTGTTGCTATTTAGAGTTTCTCAACTCTGATTGAATTTCCTGAAAGAACGCTAAAAATGGACATAAAAGATTCTCTTCAAGATTTTTGTCAGGCAAATAGCAATATGATAAATCAATTCAAAATTAAGGCGCAGGTATGCTACCTGTACGACACCAACGCGCCAATAATTGAGAAAATTGTCAAATGAAGGCGATTTCGATATCAGTTTGATCAACCAGATTCTGAAATTTTCAGACAATTTTCTAGTGAAAGTTATAGCGACTTTTGTGTTTTTCTTTTCGCAATCTTGGGGGCTCTAGCTCAAAATGTTAGCGATTCCGGACATTTGTTCATAGAAAAAAAATCATATTTTGACGTGTAGAGTAATCACCTGCAAGGTTGTGGAACAGTTTCACAACTGCTTGTATATCAGGAGACTTCAAAGCAGAAAATTTATATCATAATTTTTATTCTTTAGACAATAAGTGGATTAATAAAAGTATGTTCTTACCCGGGATGTACAAGAGGTCCATTTAAAACCATTTGCCTTAGTTCCTCAATGTTATGAGAATTAACATATGTAGGATATGTCAGTTTCAAAGCAAATGATTCCGGAACACCAATTTCGTCAATATCTAAAAGCGGGTCGGGTGTAATAACAGATCTAGCTGAAAAATTTACTCTTTTTCCTTGCATATGCATCCTAAATAATCCTTCCTTTTTTTCGATAGTCTGAAACAAAAAACGGGCAATGAAATGTAAAAAATTGAAATCATCTAACCAATATTCCCAAGATTTTTATCAGAGTTGAGCTAATTATATCTAACTCAATATCATAAATGAAGATACAGTTTAGAGGAAATGAGCTAACGTTCATAAATACAGTCACAATCTATTATAAAATGTTGGTAGAAAATACATAGCAATAATGAAAAATTGACAGCTGAAATGACCCAACTTGAAAAATTTCATCATTAGTCAGATTGTAGACATCTTCATTCTGCATAAGACAGACTTACCTGCTTTAATCCAACAAATTCCTTAGAGTTGTCGGCATCTAATATACAGTCCATATTGTTCTGCATATTTTCCCAAGTGAAGTTGAGTTTCTCAAGTGCCGTTTTCCCTTTGATTATATGATAAACTTCCTGAAAATATAAACAGGTGTGACAACTCATACTAAAAAAAAAAACTATAACAATTTTGATAAGCATCTTACAGCTGAACTCTGCAAAAATAACAAAACTAAAACAAAATGTAGACCACATTAGGCTCAAAATTCTTTGTCGGAGGAGATTTTAATAGTAAGAATACTCTCTGGGGCTCACGATTAACCACTACCAAGGGACGAGAGCTGGCTAAATTGTTGCAGGAAAAAACTACTCCTTCTTGTCTACTGGAAGTCCTACATACTGGCCCAGTGATCCAAATAAAATACCTGATCTACTAGATTTTTTATAACAAATGGAATAGCTCCATCATATATGGATGTATGTCCAAGCTATGACCTATCATCAGATCATACTCCAGTAATAGCGTCACTGAGCACCTTGATAATCAATAGAAAGTCTCCACCAAAACTACATAATCGAAAAACCAACTGGGATGAATACCGCAAATTAATTCATGAGCGGATCTCTCTATCCTTGAGGCTAAAGGAAAAAAAAGAAATCGAAGAAACACTCGATACATTTACAACTATACTTAAGGATGCAACCATCCAAAGTACTCCTAGAAATTACAATGAAAACAAACCAGAACCAATACCATTAGAAATTAAAAAGCTCATTGCTAAAAAACGCAAAATAAGATCTAGATGGCAAATCACACATGCTCCTGCAGACAAAACAGCATTCAATAATATAAGCAATAAACTTAAAAATAGGTTAAGAGAATTGAAGGAAGAATCATTCAATATATATATCACCGGATTAAACCGATACGACAACTCAATATGGAGACCTATAAAATCCAAGGTAAAGCCAACAGAACAAAATGTCCCAGTGAAAAACTCAACTGAAACCAATGCTAGATGGGCTAGAAGCGAAAAAGAAAAGGCGAAATTGTTTGCACTACACCTGACAGAGGTATTCAAACCAAATGACCAGGTCATTGATGAAATTGTTGAGGAAAATATTTCTAACATCCCTACAGAAACTCAAAATATAAAGTTCTTAACACCTAAAGAAGTATACAAAGAAATCACTCATCTGAATCAGAAAAAGGCACCAGGTATTGATGGAATAACTGCAAAGATGATCAAAGAACTACCTAGAAAAGGGCTTGTCATGGTAACCTACATCTTTAATGCTATATTGAGAATCGGGCACTGGCCCAAATCACTGAAAACAGCAGAAGTACTCATGATAATGAAACCGGGCAAGAATCCACACGAAGTGACATCATATCGACCCATAAGCCTTTTACCAATAATCTCGAAAATATTGGAAAGGTTATTACTTCAGAGAATAAACGCCGAAATTCCGATAGATCATTGGATTCCTTCACATCAATTCAGATTCAGACAAGATCACTCAACTGTCCAACAAACTCATAGAATAACGCAAACCATAAACCAAGCGTTTGAAAAGAAGCTATACTGCACTTCAGTCTTTCTGGATGTGAGTCAAGCGTTCGATAAAGTATGGCACTCAGGACTCCTATTCAAGATAAGAAATATTCTTCCTTTAAAATTCTTTAATTTACTAAATTCATACCTTACAAACAGACAGTTTAGAACTAGGGTAGGACAAGAAGTATATAAATATACCTAACCATCTTACACACATATATATATATAATAAGCTAACAACTTTAAATCAACTATTATTACTACTTTCTTTCATAATATTTTGAGAAACTCTTCCTTGTATTTTGTCATCATCAACTATATGTTCTTTGAATGATTGATCTTTTACTTGGTTGGCATGGAGGTTATTTTCAAGTAAGTTCACATACCTTAGTTTGTCTTGGTAGCTTAGGAGCATTTATAATTTTATTTCGAGATGTTGAATGCATTGAATATGATATTGTGTTTCTATGTACCAGTTAGCAAATAAACTATATCATTATCAATCATATAAGAGCTACCTAGTTCAATGTTATGTTTGTCCAAGTTTATTTGGCCTTGCATGAGTTTTCTTTGATCTGATATAATGTTAGCAATGGATGTTTTTGATTTGCCCTTATTGGTCTTTGAGTTAACTTGGTTTATTTACAGATCAATTAGATAATACTGGTTTCAAGGAGAGCTTTAGCTTTTCTATCTCCTTATTCAGACTATCAATGGGTTTTTGAATTTTTGCATCTATTTGAGTTTTTAGTTGAATATTCGAATTTTCAAATGATTCATGTAATTCTTTACTTGTCACAATGTCTTTTTGTTTGGAACCTATGTTGGATGAATTGGATTGTTTGATCTCTGTCTCATTCGAAACATTTATGTAACAATTCAATTCAATTGGTTATCTTTGGTCTTTTGTGGTAAATACCTTTTGCATTCAAGCGGCTTGGGTTATAGATCCGTGACGTCATGAGTTAACCTTAATTTGATCGAGAAATGTCAAGAATAACCAAAATCGTAACCCTGCTCTCGATTCTGGTTATTAGAGCAAGTAGGGTTAGATGTGTATAACCAAGAAAATAGTAAACAACAGCAAGGACTTTGAATTATTTGGAAGTTGAAAAACTGATCTTGGTAGAACCGAAAGACTACTGAATATTTCACAGAGATAATTAATAATCCAAACTACAGCAACACGAATTAGATTTAATGCAATAGAAGTTCAACTCCAGGTAGGAACTAAGGCAATTTAAGATAAAATAAAAAATAATACGCTCTTCCTAAATTCACAGGTTCAAAAGAAAACTTAAAGAACGTGGGTGAAAAGTTGTGTTGTTTGGATTGAAAGAACTCATCAAAAATAGGACCACAATGTAGCAGAATGTAATTTTTTTAAAATAATAAAAAACAGAGCAATTATGAAATACAGTTCTCGAAAGAAGGAAATACTCAGGATCTATTATAATCATGTGCTTCTGAATAATGTTGCTGAAAATCATGTGGAAATTGTAAATTACAGATCAGTAATACAACTGGTTTTATATGTATAGATATATAAGTCTAATTTGGTATTTTTTTCCTTGCTAAATTTATTGCAGTTTCAGTAATTCCATTATGAGGATATGTTGGCTAATAAAAATTGCCTATAAAAATGTCTTTTTGTTTATATAAACTTTGGGACTGGGCCTTTTTAAAAAAAAATCCTGAATATGCATAATGAAAGATACATATTGACCTAGCACAGCTGTGTCAGATTTTCCTATTTCTAAGATGTTTTTCACGAATGCCATATTTATCGAAGGAGTGACATAAAATGTGAAAAAAATAATATTATATAGATTATGAAATATTCATGGTCCAGAATCAAGACATTTCTTCAAGTCTGATCAATTTGAGCACAATCGTTAGCGTCCATGAATTGTTTCATACTTGAATTGATAATTATCGGAAAATATTCTTTGTAACGCTTTGCTCCTGAAATCTTGCAACGGATTTTTTCAGCAATTTTTATTCTATTTCAATTGTTGGGCAATACCAATTTCTCAATTCAGACCCGCCACTTTGCATAGGGATTATTCGGGTGTACCTACTGTTGCGACAATGGGGTAGGCAATAAAAATGTTCGTTTAGATAAGAGAATTTTCGTACAAAGCACACTCTCATTGTAAAAATTCGTTATTTCTTTTTCAGTGCTCCAATACGTGATTTATCTCAAAAATTTTGGACAAAGCATGCCCCTACAGTAAAAATTCGTAATTTCTTGTTATCTAGCCCAATATGGAAATTTCCTAATTTGCGCTGATAACCTATGAAACTATGAACATAAATAAACGTGAATCAAAAGAATGACAGCATGGATAACCAAACCCGAGCATTCAAGCGATAATTTCTGGTTATTCTTTCTGTGTTTCGAAGGAATAACCAAGAAGAACCAGCAATAACCGCTAGATGGACCAAAATAATAACCTGGTTACTCTGGGTTATTCGCTTGAAATACCTTTATGTAGCGTTTCTGCTGGTAGTTATTGACCGATTTGCAATGCTAGAGCAACCTTTGGTAAAACGGCGGTTTTCTATTTGTATTTATTTAGGCCAGATAGTTATACCCATTCATGTGATGTAAATTAATGAATAAAACAATTAGGTGATATTGGGTCCTTTAAGAACTCTACCTAGGTTGTTTGGGCATCTTCTCCATGCAGGCTCCTTTTAATATACAGAACTCCAAGCTGAAGTAAAGGCAAAGAGATTTTCAAAAATATTTGGGAAAACTTTTTTGTAGCCTAACATTTTCCACAAAACTTTGTAAACTTGTTTGTTTCAAACTTACTCATCCAAGTTACAAACTCAGCAGGTGTATATTCTAAGAATAATTGAAGAATCCAAATTTCAGATGGTCATAACAGCAAACAATCGATTAGATTTGGTCCAGTAACAAGCCCAAATACTTGTAAATTTTATGTATTCTGAAAATGCAATGTATAGCTCATGTCCTTTGAACGTTTTGAAGTATATGACCAAACAATTATACAACTTCAATCTCAGATTTTTCATCAGAGTTGAACCCTATCCTTTGACATCATTTTTTGATTGATATTTTAATTAAAATGATCGCTTAATGTTCTACCCCCGCTAGGTGATAGAAATACTAGGAATAAACTTGCATAAATACATACCTTGGCTTCAGGTGTTAATCCATCGAGGCCTTCATTTCCATATTTTATGACATAAATTACTGAACTTAGGATAATGTTGTTTTTCAAAAGTTCCCTATATGTATTGGTTTTAGGACTTTCAACAAGTTTTCCTCGCAGCATGTTTGCCTACAAGAAAAATAACATAGTTGTTAACAACTTGCAGGAATGTTCTCATTCTCTATGTTTCATACACTTAAATAGTTAGTAGGCTTACATAAGAAATACATTTTTTATGTTAATACAGGAGAATATTCAATATAATTATTGAATATTCAACTATTTCTCTAGAGTATCCAATTTTCAGACAAAATAATTTACTTTATTATAACTGCTAAAAGAATAATAAAAAAATTCAGAAGTACTGATTCGATTATAGCTGCAAAACACATTACAAGCTCAGAGAAGATGCTCAGATCAAACTCGAAAACATCAATCATATAGTTTATAATACCTAATACACAATATGCCCTATTAGTGTGAAGTCAGTCAATAGTTCCAAACAAATGATTCTTAGTGATGAGTTCATAATATTTCAATTGATATTTAATTGTAATTGTGTAATGAAGTAAGTCTCGATTTAACTTTTTAAGTTTCAGAAATGCCTGCCAAGGAGAAAATGCACAGAAATCCAAAGTAAAACTGAGTTGCTTATAACCAAGAACATTTAAAAATGGCAATATGATGTCACCACTAATAAGGCATATAGGATTGGTCAAATTTTCATGTCAAATTAAATAAACTTCATAAAAGGGAAGGGAATACTTCAAATACTCACAGGACGTTTGTTTGGAGGGCTTACACATACAACGTCCATATAAAAGAGATCTGTGGGATATTGCCTTTCTTTGTGCTTTTTCAGAAATGGTGCCATAACCATTAGAAACTCAGATTCTCTTTTCCATATTTCTCTCAAGTATTTTCTAGATTCGTCAGGATTGACATAATTCCATACCAATGATTTCTTAGAGTCTTCCTGTTTTTTACTATGATGTGCAAGTGATACTCTTTTTTTTTGATATTTCAAACCCAAATAACAGACCTGTTTACAGGTGATGCAAAGTTTATGTTTATGTTTCAAATCCTTTGGTTTAAATTTAAGTATTTTATTCCTAAGCTGATCTCTCATTTTCACAATACTGCTTGAATCATGATTTGGGTCCCCTAAATAGACATAAATATCAATATCAACAACTAACAGAGTAAATTATAAGAACTCACCTTCTAATACATCACATAATTCTCTGAAGTCACTAATTACTTTTAAGATTTCTGGTTTAATGTTATCTATTGAAATATCACCTTCAGCCAGATCATTTGTTATCTGCCCAAGTTCTTCTGCTTCCGTTATCATTCCACAATCTAGTAGCCTCATTTGTAATGGCAAGTAAACTTTGAGGACGTCTAAAGAAATTAAACACTTGTATTTAAATAATTTGCAAAGGTATGATGAGGATTACCTGGTATTTGTATGGAGAAACATTTAAGGCAAGTTAATTTCAAAATTGAACCAATAAAATCATGAAAAATTGGATTAATAAGAGGTAAGTGCAACTCTATATGACCAAAATGTCCATCACATTCAGAATATCTTCCCTGGCAGGTACTACACGGATTGCCTTTATCATTCATCGGGCCTTAAAGAAAAATATTTTTAAATGTGCACTGATCTAATTACAGCATGCCTCTTACCTAAAGCCGAATCATATAAGCCCCCAACAATAGGATGGCCCAAAGGATCAAATGTTAAAGGTGTTATGATTTCCTTCACAGATAATTTTCTAGTATCTTCAGGTGTGCATATATCGAATTCTAAATGTCCTATATTCACAAGAGTATTCTGTTCGTTCAGTGCTCTCTGTCTGAACGTAGCCATTTTTACAACACTGATCAGATATAAAAATAACCGAAATGAATTAAATTTAATTATTGATACACTTTAATTCACTAAATACAAGTTACTGACATTACTTAAATTAATAAATTATCAATTCCCATCCTCGTTCGGATTTTTATAGGTTATTTGAAAATGTAGGTTATAAATTCCACACAGAAAAGAAATACTTATTCTTCTACCCATAGAATTATATTATATTCTATACCATAGATTAAGTTGGCGTTCTATCTAAGATGTCTAAAATATTATATATATATATAATATTAATATAATGTATATAATTGTATTTTAGACATCTTAGTTCTACCCAGAGATATAGAGAGGGGAGAATAAGCTTCGACCACTGCGCATCCAAAATTGGTGGCTAAATTCTTATGTCAAATTTCGACCATTTTTATACTTTCGTAGTCAGCTGTTCTAGGTTGATATACTTGTCAGGATAATTAGAAATTGCTCGAATTTTACATTGTGCTGATAGATACTCCGATACTATCAACATGTCTTGTATTCTAAAACGTGTAAAAACTATAAAACAAAGAAAGTCGAGCGAATTTCATTTTATATGTAAGTTTTTATTGAAATTATCCGACTGATCATACCGCATGGCATTGTTTATCTGCTTAGTGGTGTGTTGTTTACTTTCCACAGTAATATGATTCTTTTTCGTTTCCCAAAATCAGTTGATATGAGGACAGTTTGGACTGATATTCTGAATATAGATTCTGAAGTTAGAGATTTATCTAAGAAATTTATATGCTCTATACATTTCATTTTCTTTTTAATTTTATACCAACTATCCCTCAGGTACACTACTTTCTACGCCAATGAATCGAAAGTATAAAAATGGCGGACGAAAAATTAGCCACTTCGCGCATCTCGAAGATCATTCTCCCCACTGTATTTCTCTGGACCTGATCCACTGCCTCACTCAGGCCAACATGGACCATCCAAGCGGAGGGGGGTCCGTGGGGCACGGTTCCCCACGGCGCAACTAGTGTCCGCGCGCAACAGAACCCCTCGAAGAGAACTGCCAAGGCTCAGCCCAAATCGGAGTGACCGGCGGTATGGTGTGCGCATGCGCAAACCACCGCGCGTCCACCCGCGATGCCGACAGGGCCGAGGTCGAACCAAGTGCCTGCCGCACAGCAGCCCACCCTACGGAAAACTTCGGTCTAAGCACGATTGAGCTTGCTCATCTCGCACATCAACGTCAGCTCCGAGAGATGGACAGCAGGAGTCCGCCGAGATAAAACGGCCCACCACCTAGGGACGATTGAGCTTGCTCATCTCGGCACCCAGATGTCGTATCCGCAATACCGGCTAAAGGACCCAGCAGACACCGTGACGAACCCGTGCCTCTAAAGGAAGGGGTCGGGTCGACGAAACGACAACAGGGGGCCCACAACACTACCCTCACCGCGCAGCAGCCCACGTCACGGAAAACTTCGGTCTAAGCACGATTGAGCTTGCTCATCTCGTACATCAACGTCAGCTCCGTGAGATGGACAGCAGGAGTCCGCCGAGGTAGAACGGCCCACCACCTAGGGACGATTGAGCTTGCTCATCTCGGCACCCAGATGTCGTATCCGCAATACCGGCTAAAGGACCCAGCAGACACCCGTGACGAACCCGTGCCTCTAAGGGGTCGGGTCGACAAACGACAACAGGGGGGGCCCACAACACTACCCTCACCGCGCAGCAGCCCACGTCACGGAAAACTTCGGTCTAAGCACGATTGAGCTTGCTCATCTCGTACCTCAACTTCAGCCCCGAGAGATGGACAGCAGGAGTCCGCCGAGTTATAACGGCCCACAACCTAGGGACGATTGAGTTTGCTCATCTCGGCACCCAGATGTCGGATCCGTAATACCGGCTAAAGGACTCGTAAAGGACGTGATGCCCTGAACGCCCTCCTGCAGCCGTCGTTCGGTCTCAACGATCGAACCTCACACTCACCTGCTGGAATCTCGTCCTCCACAAGTGGCTCTCCGGTCCCCTCTCTATACCCCTTTCCTACCTTTCATTGGTTTTTACCAGGGCTCCGCTCATTTTGAAGGCCACACCGAAATCCGCCAGTCTCACTGCGCCTCGTCCGACCAGCACGTTCTCCAACTTAATATCGCGGTGCACTATCCTAGCCACCCCGTGGAGGTATCTCACCGCCCCGGCCAGCCCGCAGGTAAAATGCAAGATGGTCACCGCGTCACACGTACCATGCTTCGTCAGGTAACGTTCCAGGTCCTCCTCCATCTTCGGCATCACGAAGTAGGGGTCTAGGTTCTCTACCACATCCAGCAGTCCGAGCACATTTGGGTGATCCAGTTCCTGCAGGATACCTTGTTCGTGGGCCCTCATCCACATCGGCCCCTTCACCTCCTTGATGGCCACGGCTTCCAGGGAACCTTTCCTTACAGCCGCCCAAACCCGGCCGAATGCCCCTTCTGCAATGCAATGCAAATCTCTCCCTCGGTGGGGCCAGCTAATGGACTTCTTGACAGCGCATCGGCCACTCTATTGAGGGATACTTTTCGGTATTTTATGTCGAAATCGAACTGTTGCAAATAGACTATCCATCTGGCAATACGTCCTGCAGGGCTCTTAACTGAATTCAGCCATGGGAGCGACTGATGGTCTGTCAATACTGTAAAGTGGTATCCCTCAAGGTAGGGTCGCATCTTCTCCACACCCCATACTATAGCCAGACACTCTTTCTCTGTTGTCGAGTAATTTCGTTCAGCCATCGGAGCGACTGATGGTCTGTCAATACTGTAAAGTGGTATCCCTCAAGGTAGGGTCGCATCTTCTCCACACCCCATACTATAGCCAGACACTCTTTCTCTGTTGTCGAGTAATTTCGTTCAGCCGGTGACAACGTTCTACAAGCATATGCTATAACTCTTTCGACCTCATCGACACTCTGGGTCAGCGCTATGCCCAATCCTTGATCCGAAGCATCAGTCTGCAGCACGAACGGCTGCTCAAAATTAGGACACGCCAAAACTGGGGCCTCCGTGAGTTTCTTCTTTAGCAGTTCGAAAGATTTTAGTTCCTCTGCCTCAAAACGCCATTTCTGCTTCTTGCGTAGTAGGCGAGTCAACGGTGCCACAATCTGGGAAAACTCCGGTATGAAGCGACGGTACCAAGATGCCACTCCGAGAAATCTTCTAATTTCGCGGACACTTCGAGGAACTGGTATTGCCTGTATCGCCGCCACTTTGTCAGGATCGGTCTTGATTCCGTCCGAGGACACGACATGACCAAAATATCTCAGGCTTCTGCACCCAAACCGACACTTCTCTGGATTCAGCTGTAAGTTAGCTTCTTTAAGCCTTTGAAAAACCTCGCTCAGGATCTGCAGATGATGTTCTAGCGAGTCACCCAAAACTATTATGTCATCCAGGTATGCGAAAACAAAGGGTTCCATCTCTGGTCCAATGATCCGATCCAATAATCTCTGAAATGTTGCTGGCGCAGAATGTAGACCAAATGCTATTACTCGGAATTGAAAAAGACCTCGCCCAGGTACCGTAAAAGCTGTTAGGGGCATACTTCCTTTGGTCAGGGGTACCTGCCAATATCCTTGCCGTAAATCTAGGCTACTGATATACTTTGCTCGCCGTAGTTTGTCGAGGATATGCGAGATGTACGGCAGTGGGTATGCATCTTTTATGGAAGCTTCGTTTAATTTTCGGTAATCCACGCAAAATCTAGCTCGTCCATCCTTTTTCTTAACTATCACCACAGGCGAGCTCCATGGACTGTTAGATGGCTCTATTATTCCCTCCTCTAGCATTCGTCGACTTCTTCATTGATAATCTCTTGTGTCGCAGGATTACGTGGTTGGTATCTTTGTTTAATGGGTTCTGTTACTGCAACTTAGTAGTTGCATTCATTCATTTTTATTCCAAGTTGCTTGCTCGTTTCGTGCGGCCCACGTATATTCATTTCATTTCCCGATGAGCGCGTAACATATGTTGGAGTGGAAAAGTGACTATTCTCGTTTGAGTGCTTGGACACGTTGATTCAGCCGTACTGTGAAACCAGGTAGGCAGCAGTCGATGCTCCAGCGTTCGATTTTCTTTCGAGTCATTTTTTCTTATCAGAATTTCATTGTTAATTTTTCTATTTCGTTTTCGTTTAACTTTCAAAGGCCCTTGTCGTGCCATTTTGGTCCTTCTTGAGCCGCATATTTTCGAACCGCGTTTTCAAAATTATTGCGATCAAGCATTTTGGAATTTTTTCATTTAGTGTTTTCATTTGGATTTATTTCAATCTGTCGATATTCACCTAACCTCAAAAACTTGACAAGATATCGAACACATTCATAAATCCTTTAATTTCTGCGCATGTTATAGAATTTAGCTTTCAATACATCCATTTTTCATTTTCATTACATAGACAACTCTTCATTTGTTTTTCTCATCTATGCTCATAACCTTGATTCAAAACATAAACAAAGATAGACATTCTTGTTTTTGTTTATTTACATTTCATTGTTTTCAACTCTATTTTCAATTTAATATATTCAATCTTAATTATTTACTTTATTAATTAATTTAGTTCTTTTCAATCGGTTAGTCTATTTACTCTTTTTTCAAAATTACTCAAAACAAAATTCATATTGTTTTCTGCAGTATACCTTGAATAATAATAATGACGACAAAATTGAAATAACTCAAAGTTCGTCGTCAAATTGTTATTGATGATCTCGAGGAAATTCTGAATTTAGCACAATTCGCTGTCACTGATGAAAGTCTCCACGTAAGATTCAAATTAAGATGTGAAATACTTGAGGATATTCTCGTGGACTTTCAAAATTTGCACACTTCAATTGTCTCTATGATTGTATCTTCCGAAGAACCGGAATTGAACACTGAGAAGGTTATTCGAACAACCTTTATGGATAATTATTACACCATCAGAACGACTTATGTTAATTTATTTCCTGTAGTAAACATTCCAGTAAAAAACCAAGACAGTTGCTCTATCAGTTCGCCAAATGTTAAACTTCCAAAGATAGTACTTTTTTCGATATGTTCCAAAGTTTGGTACATGAAAATTCTATCTTGAGTCAAATAGAAAAGTTTCAATACCTCCTTAGTTCACTTTCTTCTCATGCTTTAAGTTTAGTAAAAGGGTTTCCATTGACTGCTGAAAATTATGAAAGCGCTTTTCAGACATTGGCGGAAAGATATCAGAATAAAAGACTTCTCGCTAATACGTGTTGGAAGGAAATCTGTAATGTTCCAAAGCTACAGGGTGAGTCAGCTAAAGACCTTAGGCGAATTCTAGAGGTTTTTGCGGAGAACTTATCGGTATTAAGAAATTTAGGTTTACTCGTTGACCAGTGGGACTTTGTTTTATTTCACATTCTCATTCAGAAATTAGATTCAGCATCGATCAAACGTTTTGAATTACAAGAATGTTCAACAGATATTCCGTCATTTGTCAATTTACGAAATTTCCTGACAAATCAGTGTATAGCCTTGGAGGCAGTAGCTCTTTCTCTTCCGTTGAAAACTCATTCAGTTTCGAATTCTCAAGTTTTAAAATCTAGTTCTCTCTCAATGAATAAAAGAAATTCGACTCTTCTAGTTCAAACGGAAACTGAATCATTCAAGAAACGTATAACCTGTAATTATTGTAAGTTAGCTCATAATATTTACAAATGTCCATCATTTTTGGAACAAACTGTTCAAGATCGGTTCAAGACTGTGGAGAACAAAAATTGGTGTATCAATTGCCTCCATTCTGGACATAAAATTAACAATTGTTCCTCAATGTCAAATTGTCGTGTTTGCAACGGAAAGCATCATACCCTGTTGCACATGCGCAATAATGCGGATAATGATTCTTCAACAGAGACGTTTCATTTCAATGCTGCAAATTCATCGGATTCAAGCTCAGCTCAGGTTTTAACCAATGTTTCTTCAAATTCTACCGTTCTCTTAGCAACCGCTGAGGTCGAAATTCGTGATGCTTGGGGTAGATATCAGAAGGTCCGAGTTCTGTTAGATGGAGGCTCTCAAATAAATATTGTAACTCAATCGTGTGTAAATAGATTAGGCTTGAAAATTTGTGATGCTTCATTTTCGATAAATGGAATTTGTGAAAGCTCATCTTCTGCTAATTGCAGCACTGAATGTACTATTCGCCCATCAGGTCAAATAAATCCATCTTTTACATTCGATGCCGTCGTGTTTCCGAAGATTTGTTCGGAAATGCCGAGTTCTTTCGTAAATCATTCGTTTTGGAATTGTGTCCATAACAAGAAGTTAACAGATCCGAACTTTTCCATTCCGAAATCAATAGACATTCTTCTGGGAGCGGATATATTCTCTTTAATAATTCGACCGGGTCGTATCGAGGGTAACGGTTTGGAACCAACAGCACTTGAGACAGTATTTGGTTGGGTTTTCATGGGAAAGATTCAATCACCTAGCATATAAATTAACAATTTTCATTTGTCATTGTCTGAATCAGGTTTAAACTCCTCGTTGAAAAGATTTTGGGAACTTGAAGAAGTTTCAGAGAATGTCATTGTATCACCAGAAGATCAATTTTGTGAGAACTTATACACTCAGAACTATTCTAGAAATACATCTGGACGGTACACTGTGGCATTACCATTTAAACCTGATCAGTCAACACTTTCATTCGGTGACAGATATTCTCTCGCACTACGTCGTTTTTTATCCATTGAACGTAAACTTATTAAAAACCAGAATATATACAGGGAATACTCTACTTTCATGAAGGAATATTTAGAAAAAGATCATATGTCATTGATTTCTACGAGTTCGGATTATGAAAATACTTTTTATATCCCTCACCATTGTATAATCAAACCAAACAGTCCATCCACAAAGTTGAGGGTTGTTTTCGATGCGTCAGCTCATGTACCCGGTCATTTATCATTAAATGATGCTCTATTGATAGGTCCTAAATTACAAAAGGATATTATTGTCATTTTGATGAACTTTCGTGTTCATCGGTTCGTTTTCACAGCTGATATCAAAAAAATGTATCGTCAAATATTAGTTCAAAATTCTCATCGAAACTTTCAAAGAATATTGTGGCGGTTTTCTCCATCGGAACCCATAAAAACTTATCAGCTGAATACCGTTACGTACGGAGTTGCACCAGCACCTTTTCTTGCCCTTCGAACTTTGACACAGTTGGCCAAGGATGAGGAAGCTAGTTTTCCGAAAGCATCCAGAATTCTGCTCACAGACATTTCCTCATATTGGGGGTCTTTGGGAGTCTGGTATAAAATCTATCAAATCCCATTTGTTGAGAGTGATCGGTCATCAGATCCTGACATATGAGGAGTTTTATACAGTTCTCACACAGATTGAATCTGTGCTCAATTCTCGCCCTCTATGTCCGCTTAGTAATGATCCGAATGACATATCTGCACTGACACCAGGACATTTTCTTACTTTGGCTCCATTAACTGCCATTCCTGAACCAGATTTATCTCACCTATCTATCGGTCGATTATCGCGTTGGCAGCTTTTAACTCGTATCCATCAGGATTTTTGGAAAAGATGGAATTTAGAATACCTGAACACACTGCAACAACGAAAAAGGTGGTTCAATAGTGACTCGCCTCCTTATTCAATAGGTGCACTAGTCTTGATAAAAGATGATCAACTCCCTCCATTGCGCTGGCGACTTGGACGCATTGAGAAATTGCATCCTGGCGCTGATAAAATAGCTAGAGTTGCTACTATTCGGACTACTCAAGGTGTACTGCAGAGATCAGTGATTAAATTATGTCCATTACCTCTCCAATAATTATGACGTACGTTGATGTATATATGTATATGTATTTTTTTGCTTTATGTTCGATATCTTTTCAATTTTATATTTGCTTTTTTTCATAAAATATTCTATTTTAGGTGGGCGGTAATGTTACTGCAACTTAGTAGTTGCATTCATTCATTTTTATTCCAAGTTGCTTAATCGTTTCGTGCGGCCCACGTATATTCATTTCATTTCCCGATGAGCGCGTAACATATGTTGGAGCATATGACCTATGTCGAACGAGAGTACGAAATCGGCGTTCATCCGATAAAGTGCAACATTTTTCTTCGCAATGGATGAATTTTCTCGTTAATTTCTACGTTCGAACTCTGGTGAAAAAGTGACTATTCTCGTTTGAGTGCTTGGACACGTTGATTCAGCCGTACTGTGAAACCAGGTAGGCAGCAGTCGATGCTCCAGCGTTCGATTTTCTTTCGAGTCATTTTTTCTTATCAGAATTTCATTGTTAATTTTTCTATTTCGTTTTCGTTTAACTTTCAAAGGCCCTTGTCGTGCCAGGTTCAGTCCCCGGTTTGAGCTGAATCTTATGTTCGACCAGGCTCGTCGTTCCTTGGATATCGTCAAATTGTTCAAGTTCCCTGTCCAGAAAGCGGTTGAGCTCTCGTCTTTCTTCCTCAGGGAGTTCCAGTTCTTCATGGTCGTAATCGGCTTTCGAGCAGGACAGTGATTCCTCTCCGACAGATCTTAGTAATCTACCTCTGTAGTAGCAGGACACAGTTCTTAGGTCAATGCTAAAATCGTAGTCACTCAGCACGTCCATCCCAACTACTATGTCTACCGGTAAACTCTCCATATACAGCATATCCACCGTGATATAGTCGTCATGCAACCGCAATGGAAGTCTATAGCATCTAGATTGATACTGACTGCCAATCAGCTATCTTCGCCGTAGCCTGGTGTGTGAAAGATGGTATGTTCATTCGATCGCAGTAATCAGCCACAGTTTTTCCAAGAATGACTTCGTAGCACCAGTGTCCAGTAACGCTCGAAAGTTTCTCCCTTCTACACTGACATAAATTATAGGTCGGTTATCTGGCGGATGTCTCTGAATGGTATTTAACTTTGAGGCTAGTCTTTCAGAGGATTGTGGATGCCTCGTCCTCGCGCAATCCTCACTTAGTTTTCCGAACAACCACATTCTCTTGCAGAAACGCCATCTCTCCCACACCGTGGACAGGATATCTTGGGTGGGTTTCGGCAGTTTATTCGCATATGTCCTGTCTCTCTACACCTAAAACATACCATCGTGTCCTCTTTGAATCTCACAGTTCTTCGGTTGGGACTAGGCCGAGGTTCTGGGCGACAACGTTCGTTCTAACGAACGTATCACTATTCCCGTGTGGTAACTCCATCGACGTTCTAGTCGGCACCTCAGATCTATTCGTGTCCGACACATTCGGTCTGATTTGCGGGCTCTGGTACACGAGATGAGGCTCTGGTCTTACTATGGCATTCTGTACTGGAGGCGGTTTATACTGTTGTGCCTGCCAATGTACCAACTCAAACACCTTGCCCTTATTCAGTAGTTCCTCAATTGTATCGGTATGCTGGAAGACGAGTCGATCGAGGTCAACGGGTTTCTGCCACGCAAACAAAACTACTTCGTTACACAGTTTGGTGTGGATTGTAGAGTGGCGGCATCATCGGGCCGTACTTTTTCCGAAATTACGCTGGACAAGCCGTTACTGTGAACGGCCAGCGCTATAGCGACTTGCTGCGTGAATTTCTCTTCCCGAACTTTGTTGAAATTGGTGACGACGATCTTTATTTCCAACAGGACGGCGCCCCCCCACACATTTCGAACGACAACATGACTTTATTGAGCGATAAGTTCGGCGACTCATTAATTTCGAGAAACGGCCCTATCGCCTGGCCGCCAAGATCGTGTGATTTAACGCCCTTGGACTATTTTTTATGGGGATACGTGAAATCACAAGTGTACAGCAACTCTCCAGCGACAATTCAAGACCTTGAGGAGAACATTACGAGGTGTATCGAGGCCATACCACAGGAAATGCTAGGCCGAGCCATGGAAAATTGGGTCAAACGAATTAAGGTCTGCAAACGAGCTCGTGGAGGCCATTTGAATGATATCTTGTTTAAATCATAAACTTATACACCATATCTTTCAAATAAATGTTTGAGAACCAAAATCGGTTAATTTGTTGTTGTTTTATTCAATTTCAAAGTTCTATCAAGCTTATTGGGAGACCCTGTACATATCAATATTCTGCAACGGCTGCGGGTCCGCAACCGCGGCGGGCGCGGGTGACAACCGCGTCGTGAGTCCTTAGCCTCAAATAGACAATTTGAATAAGGATTTTTCAACTATATGATCATTATTTATATGGTTGTTATTGGTCCTCATAAATACTACCAAATATGAACTCGTTCCCACGTATAGTTTTAGAAAATTCGCAAATTCTACACTTTCAGACCTCCCTTCAATCCCCTCAATATAAGCAAATTAATTGAATTCGATACAAAGTTAAGCTCCAAATTAAATTTTTTGCAACGTTATACGCGCAATATTTTGAGAGCGCAAAAGGATTTCAAGCAGTGACGGCTCGTCAGGGTAGGCAGGGTCGGCCGGGCCGACCCAAACGCAACCGAAAAAAAGAAGGTGAAAATAAACATTTTTCTAATCGAAACTTATTTGAAAAATTAATAGCAATATTTAAATATCAAGAAATTCCCTAAGTATCTTTTCCTCTGCCCTCTTTATATCTCATATTTCCACTCAACACATCGAAGTACACATTATTTCGGTCGAACACCTCAAATAATTTTTATTCCAAGTTCCCGCATCTGTCCTTATACGTAATAACGCAGCTCAGCCAGCCGAGCCACTGCTTTCAGTTTATGATTTCATCTAACACATACGTCGCTCGAAGTTCCTATTATGGAACTCTACAATACCTCGACTGTGACACTTGCGAGGTCGGCCGAGAACCCTTGGCCGTCCCTATGTGAAACGCCCGGCGAGTGAAATTGTTTATTATTATCGATGTTTATTGCAAATATCAAATTAAAAATTGTAATTTAATATCCGACATCTTCATATGTTTATCCTAAATTTGAGATAGAAAAAGAAATCATTATGTATTTAAAATTTTTTCACGTATCCTGTTAATAATTGAAATTTTCACCCTCAAATCTCAAATGACTATTATCATAAGTACTTGAATATTATTTCAATTTCAGAAAAAAGTGTATTCATACTGTATGGAATAAATTTTGTGATTTTCTGACCATAAAAATTCATTCTTAGTAACTGTAAATAGCAAAACAGCAACCCACGACTTGTTCATTTTTCAAAGACTAGGTCGGCCAAAATACCCTTGGGGAGGTGGTATATGAGAATTGCATTGCGTGTGTTTACACTTTGATTATCACAGTTCAGTTTTCGTTCGTTTTCGGTTACAAGTTGAATGTGAGTGATCCTGATGGCAAGTGTAAGAGCGGTAGTATCAAATTGCGGTGATTTGATTAGTTTTTCAGTAGATAACAGGTTTTCTATTATTAGAATACAGTAGAAGTCCATTAGTCCGGCATCCAATAGTCCGGAATGCCCGATAATCCGGCATCGCTCCGGAAAATTTTTCAAATATTGTTTTTCTCCAAAAGTATCTTTCAAGCAAATAAAAACGCTCGAGAGCTAGAGCTATTTCGGAACCATCCGGAAGTTTTCGCCAACAATGCAAAGTCTGGTGCAGGTGCAGTGCAGCACTGTCATTCCATGCGTCTTCGCCATTTCTTTGTGCTTGGTGTTTTGTGTCCTTCAGTGCATTGCAGTAAACGTAGCTTTTGAAACTGTTTATAAAATATGATTTTCGTTCTAACTATACAGTGACCATGTTGTCAAAACCTAAGCCTTCGAGTTCAAAATGAGAGAAACGAAAACACGTAACAATGACTCTCAATCAGAAACTAGAAATCATCAAACGGCTAGAAAAAGGCGAGAATAGAAATATTTTGATGAATGAGTTTAATATTGGCTCATCGACTATTTATGATATTAAAAAACAAAAAGATGAACTAATGAAGTTTGCTTCTCACTCGTTAACAACTGAAAAATTGGCTTCTAGACAAACATTGAAAAAGCTAAAACTGGAACAGCTAGATGGTGTATTGTTCAAGTGGTTTAGTGCAGAACGTTCTGAAGGGAAGCCGGTAGCAGGCCAATGATTGTTGAAAAGGCTAAGAAATTCGGCCAAGATTTAGGACTTGCGGAAAGTGAATGGAATTTTTCTGATGGTTGGCTCAGAAACTTTTTATTTCGGCATGAAATTAGAAGACTTGATGTAACTTTAGAAACACTTTCAGCAAACCAAAACTCTGCTGAAAATTACAAAGACGTGTTTGAGAAAATCGTGGCTGATAATGATTCAACACCTGAACAGATTTACAATGCTGACGAAACAGGGCTATTGTGGCGATGTTACATTACGTGTATATACATTATGTTATATATATACATTTATTTTATATGTAAATTAAAATAAATTTAGTTAATAGTATTAGCATAGTGTATCAGTACTTTATTTATTAACCTATAATTACCACCTGATCGAAGGAAATTTTCGGACTGCCCGATAGTCCGGAATTTTCGGTAGTCCGGCACCGAGCCGGTCCCGAACGTGCCGGATTATCGGACTTCTACTATAATTCTAATTGACAGCGTTCACAACATGATGAATATGATTTTAATTTAATTGTTGGACAGTTATACATTTTAGATATGATTGTCACTGTATTTATAACATGTAAACTTGAAAAAGGCTCAATGTACGCCGAAACATATGTAGTAAAGTATGAAAAAAAAATTTAGAAAGCACTGACGTGAGGTCAGTTGGCTTAGGCGCTCTTGTAAACCACTTACAATTATTTAAATTTTGAAAAATCATATCTCCAGAACTATTAGCTTGTCGAAGACGAGAGTGGTATTTTTGTATACGTCTGATAAAACTGCACCATAAAAAAATTTTTATTTGAACAGTGTCATTTGAAAAAAAAATTTTTTTTGTTACTCCGAACCTATTCGGCCGATTTGACCGAATAACGAACTTAGCCGAGATATTTATACCTCAAACCTATTCTGAAAGTTTCAACTCTCTAACTTCATCCGTTCGAGAGTTATCGTGTTCACGGAACGGACGGACGGACGGACAGAATCGATTTTGACCACGGATTATTCATCAGTAGGTCCAAACAAAACGATTGATACCACTTTTGCCCAAAAATTCGAAAGTCACAGACATTTGGGCAAATTGATAAGCACTCTGTTCAGGTGAACAAGAGCGCCAAAAAGATGAAATCCTAATTTCAATCCAGTGCTCTAATCCCAAGAAAATTGCTTCTAAATTTTATATATACATATATATATATATATATGCATATTCTGGAATTACACTTTCGTTACGTAAACCGGCAAGAATATATTGGAGTTTCTTCTAACACGATTCTTGTAGTACAATAAACCTTGAATAGCGTTTACCCAAATATCAGTAATTTCCTTATAGCGAGCTGAAACAGTCTCAATCAATTGAGTTCGACAACCTGATGAAAAATCCGTTCTCAAATATGAGTGAGTATGTCGGGCCGTGTACTTATTTTGGGAAAGAGATGAGTATAGATTAATTGTCCAAATATCTTGGTCGAGTTAGTTATTGTGCCAAATTCATCCCACAGTTCCTCAGTTATGAACATCTTGAATCTCTAGAACTAGGGCGTAAAAGCTTGTTACCTCACGACCATGCTTTTCTAATATTTTCATTATGAACGTAACAAGTATAATTTGACTGCGCTTCTATAAATGTTACTTAGGGTTACGGTTTCGAAGTTTAAATGAACAAACATAAAAAGAATTAACTACAATAACCGAAAAATGGTTACAGTTGGACAATAATTCTAGGTTTTTCTCAAATGGCTATAATTTTGAAACTGCATGGGATGGATTTTTCTTATGAGTTCTGAAACACCTGTATATGTATATTTGTAATTGGACAATCAAACAATTCAAAAAATATGGAAACTCTGGCTCATTTCCTTTGGAAGATAAGAGTATACAGCTGGAAATATATATCTTTGATCACGGGTTCTCCATTAGGAACTTGTACCCAATCAGAATGAGACCACTTTCGGCTCGAAATATTAGAGACCTTTGGGCAGAAGGATTCACTAGGAATAAATATGCAAAAACGACTCATAACACTTTGCATATAACCAACTAATTTTGGGCACCCTCACTGATGTTGCTACCACTCATGAAATTAAAAACACTGGTAAAAGCATTATTATTATATTATCACTATTTATATACATTCAGTTCTATAAATTACAGGCTTTTATAAACAGTCTCATTAGATATGTACTTAATTAGTGTTATTTTCAATAAGGCCTTCACAAAATAATCTAAATAGACAGATTCATGTGAAATTTTAAGAGCACCATCATTTGAACATGTTAATATATATCCTCAAAAACTTTTCAAAATTATAGACTAGTAGTTTCGTCCATAAAAATATTCTATATAAAATTTAAATATACAAATATTTGAATAAAATGGTATGTGGTTGATCCTTTTCAAGGCACATTTCAGTATCAAAATCTTATATCTTGTTTCTTGAGAAAATGTATAGCTTAAAAACACTTATGGTAACTAGTACGGACTTTCCCAATATCACATTCTAGCAATGGATCATTGCAATTTGTTCGAAAATATTCTGTTTGATATAAAAAATTTATATCAAATTATACTGTTGATCCAAGTAATTTTCTTATTACATTCATGTTCCGATTTCAAATTCTTGATAGCCCTCAGCCCCCGTGAATATGACATCTACCCAAATTCTCATGGCCTCTGGAGATGGCGCCATTAAATAGTAGTATCTTTCGTGGGTTTTCACGATGAAGGTTAGTTGAGGATTTGGAGATTTTACCGATTTCGAATGATCCACATAAACTTCCTCGATAGCCTAGAATAAAAAAGTCTTGTTTGAATAAGTAGTTCAATAATGGTAATAACAATAATGTAAGCATCCTTATCGAATATTCTCATGGTAAAACTTAGACGATGAAGTGTAATGGATTAACAAGTTTATCATGGTTTAACGAAAAATTGACATCTCATTATTTAACCTTTTATTAGATTCAGCTTAAATGCATTAACCAATTAGTCATACCATAGAATAACAATTTTCAAGTAGCCAGGTGAAAAAATATTTGCATCATGAAATTGTTCTGTAACCAATGCGGAAATATTAAAAATATTGGAAGTGAAAAGCAGGGTTTACTTTAATTTGTGGCAGTCAGATGTCCAAAGTGATGAATAATTTTAATGTAAATTTTTTTTCAAACTGAAATTGCACCTTCTCTTGATATGAAACAAGTATTTTCTGTTCAGATGATATAACTTATGAATATTCCAGGTGAAGCACAATATTCTCGTATGTACTTCTCTTCAAGAAACTAGTCATGATACCCAAGTTAGAATAGAATTTCACCGTCGAATTCATCGTGAAGAATACAATTTTAATGCATTTTAATTTATTTAGTCGAATTTATTTATTTATTCATTTAATTATATACGGACTAGCCATTTTACATATTTACAATGAACCAACAACAATATCAAACAGAAGAAGTGAAGAAAATTCAGTGAAAATTCTCAAGTTCAAGAATCCCCGTTCCGGTGTTACACGTACAAGTAAATCGCGATAATCCTTGCTTATGTTCAACACTTGTTTACTAAACCTTGCATCTCTTTGGATCCCCTTGTGTATAAACACTATGACCTCACCTGAAAATATGCTCCGCCCCTTGCCTTCTTCTCATTCTTGTCAGCATAATACGAAAAAGTGTGTTTGCTCCTGTCGAAAACGAACCACCTTCTTGACCAACCGTTCAGTTTGGAACCTTTCTTATGCAGAAACCCTCTACAACTATTCGTGTTGATCAGTACGTGTGGACATAGTACTACTTGATGCCCGGCCGATTCTATATGCTGCCTCAGGTCAAGATCGCTGCCTCTGATTGGTAAATATCTAGTAAGGGGACGTTGTTTGTCTGTTGCTGGTTTACCTCGTTTTCTAAACGTGCCACCCTCCAGACTCATCTCGCTGACTTCTGATAAAGGACGTTGCTGCAATGTCGCCTCTTCGCTATCATTCCGACTCTGAAAATAAATTGGATTTCCTTACTAAAGAGCAATCGAAATACATAAATAAAATTCTATGGGTTTTATGTAACAACTTCAGGTTCAAACGTTTCACGACAATGACATTGGTCATTGGCCATTAAAAAAACTATGCAACTTGCAGGAATTATATTTATTCATTTTTTTTTATTTACATGCATTTAACTGCACTGTTTGATTTGCCCCACCTTGTAGTTCCTGATTTCGAAATATTACAGTTCGAGGTTGAAATGATCTCTAGTAACAGTATGTGGGATTGAATGTACCTGTGATATTAATATATATATATATATATGCATATTCTGGAATTACACTTTCGTTACGTAAACCGGCAAGAATATATTGGAGTTTCTTCTAACACGATTCTTGTAGTACAATAAACCTTGAATAGCGTTTACCCAAATATCAGTAATTTCCTTATAGCGAGCTGAAACAGTCTCAATCAATTGAGTTCGACAACCTGATGAAAAATCCGTTCTCAAATATGAGTGAGTATGTCGGGCCGTGTACTTATTTTGGGAAAGAGATGAGCATTTTTCTTTATTTTGAGTATAGATTAATTGTCCAAATATCTTGGTCGAGTTCGTTATTGTGCCAAATTGATCCCACAGTTCCTCAGTTATGAACATCTTGAATCTCTAGAACTAGGGCGTAAAAGCTTGTTACCTCACGACCATGCTTTTCTAATATTTTTCATTATGAACGTAACAAGTATAATTTGACTGCGCTTCTATAAATGTTACTTAGGGTTACGGTTTCGAAGTTTAAATGAACAAACATAAAAAGAATTAACTACAATAACCGAAAAATGGTTACAGTTGGACAATATTTCTAGGTTTTTCTCAAATGGCTATAATTTTGAAACTGCATGGGATGGATTTTTCTTATGAGTTCTGAAACACCTGTATATGTATATTTGTAATTGGACAATCAAACAATTCAAAAAATATGGAAACTCTGGCTCATTTCCTTTGGAAGATAAGAGTATACAGCTGGAAATATATATCTTTGATCACGGGTTCTCCATTAGGAACTTGTACCCAATCGAATGAGACCACTTTCGGCTCGAAATATTAGAGACCTTTGGGCAGAAGGATTCACTAGGAATAAATATGCAAAAACGACTCATAACACTTTGCATATAACCAACTAATTTTTGGGCACCCCTCACTGATGTTGCTACCACTCATGAAGTTAAAAACACTGGTAAAAGCATTATTATTATATTATCACTATTTATATACATTCAGTTCTATAAATTACAGGCTTTTATAAACAGTCTCATTAGATATGTACTTAATTAGTGTTATTTTCAATAAGGCCTTCACAAAATAATCTAAATAGACAGATTCATGTGAAATTTTAAGAGCACCATCATTTGAACATGTTAATATATATCCTCAAAAACTTTTCAAAATTATAGACTAGTAGTTTCGTCCATAAAAATATTCTATATAAAATTTAAATATACAAATATTTGAATAAAATGGTATGTGGTTGATCCTTTTCAAGGCACATTTCAGTATCAAAATCTTATATCTTGTTTCTTGAGAAAATGTATAGCTTAAAAACACTTATGGTAACTAGTACGGACTTTCCCAATATCACATTCTAGCAATGGATCATTGCAATTTGTTCGAAAATATTCTGTTTGATATAAAAAATTTATATCAAATTATACTGTTGATCCAAGTAATTTTCTTATTACATTCATGTTCCGATTTCAAATTCTTGATAGCCCTCAGCCCCCGTGAATATGACATCTACCCAAATTCTCATGGCCTCTGGAGATGGCGCCATTAAATAGTAGTATCTTTCGTGGGTTTTCACGATGAAGGTTAGTTGAGGATTTGGAGATTTTACCGATTTCGAATGATCCACATAAACTTCCTCGATAGCCTAGAATAAAAAAGTCTTGTTTGAATAAGTAGTTCAATAATGGTAATAACAATAATGTAAGCATCCTTATCGAATATTCTCATGGTAAAACTTAGACGATGAAGTGTAATGGATTAACAAGTTTATCATGGTTTAACGAAAAATTGACATCTCATTATTTAACCTTTGATTAGATTCAGCTTAAATGCATTAACCAATTAGTCATACCATAGAATAACAATTTTCAAGTAGCCAGGTGAAAAAATATTTGCATCATGAAATTGTTCTGTAACCAATGCGGAAATATTAAAAATATTGGAAGTGAAAGCAGGGTTTACTTTAATTTGTGGCAGTCAGATATCCAAAGTGATGAATAATTTTAATGTATATTTTTTTTTAAACTGAAATTGCACCTTCTCTTGATATGAAACAAGTATTTTCTGTTCAGATGATATAACTTATGAATATTCCAGGTGAAGCACAATATTCTCGTATGTACTTCTCTTCAAGAAACTAGTCATGATACCAAGTTAGAATAGAATTTCACCGTCGAATTAATCGTGAACAATACAATTTTAATGCATTTTAATTTATTTAGTCGAATTTATTTATTTATTCATTTAATTATATACGGACTAGCCATTTTACATATTTACAATGAACCAACAACAATATCAAACAGAAGAAGTGAAGAAAAATCAGTGAAAATTCTCAAGTTCAAGAATCCCCGTTCCGGTGTAACACGTACAAGTAAATCGCGATAATCCTTGCTTATGTTCACACTTGTTTACTAAACCTTGCATCTCTTTGGATCCCCTTGTGTATAAACACTATGACCTCACCTGAAAATATGCTCCGCCCCTTGCCTTCTTCTCATTCTTGTCAGCATAATACGAAAAAGTGTGTTTGCTCCTGTCGAAAACGAACCACCTTCTTGACCAACCGTTCAGTTTGGAACCTTTCTTATGCAGAAACCCTCTACAACTATTCGTGTTGATCAGTACGTGTGGACATAGTACTACTTGATGCCCGGCCGATTCTATATGCTGCCTCAGGTCAAGATCGCTGCCTCTGATTGGTAAATATCTAGTAAGGGGACGTTGTTTGTCTGTTGCTGGTTTACCTCGTTTTCTAAACGTGCCACCCTCCAGACTCATCTCGCTGACTTCTGATAAAGGACGTTGCTGCAATGTCGCCTCTTCGCTATCATTCCGACTCTGAAAATAAATTGGATTTCCTTACTAAAGAGCAATCGAAATACATAAACAAAATTCTATGGGTTTTATGTAACAACTTCAGGTTCAAACGTTTCACGACAATGACATTGGTCATTGGCTATTAAAAAAACTATGCAACTTACAGGAATTATATTTATTCATTTTTTTTTATTTACATGCATTTAACTGCACTGTTTGATTTGCCCCACCTTGTAGTTCCTGATTTCGAAATATTACAGTTCGAGGTTGAAATGACCTCTAGTAACAGTATGTGGGATTGAATGTACCTGTGATATTAAAACGAAGTTTCAGTCCATTATGCCAAATATTAATACTATATGGGCTGAAAATTCCCGGGACTAACACGTAGATGAAGCTAGTTTTATTGCAGTCGCCTTTTTTTTCAAGTTAATAGAATCCTTCAAATGAATATCGTGTTTCAATTTTACACTGCTTTTTGATGGGCAAAAATACCGTTCAAGCGAAGCAATGGGTGGTAAAGTGTTATGGAGATTCCGCTCCATCAGAAACAACAATAAAACGTTGGTTTCCTGACTTCAACCGTGGTCGTAGAGACACCGATGATGCAGAACGCAGTGGACGTCCAAATGAGGCGGAAACACAAAAAAAAATTTTTAGAAAGCACTGACGTGAGGTCAGATTGTTTTGGCGCTCTTGTTGAACTATTTGCGAGTAAATATTCAAACCATAACAAATCTATAAGCACTCTGATCACGTGTATAATAGTCTTTTCCCGTACTATGGGACAATGTGATGCAAATATGAACGCCTAATGAATGAACAAACCTATATCTCAAATTAAAAATCACTACTCATAATTTTCCCCAAGTTTTGTTCGAAGCTATAATTCCCTTTTCCTAAAAACTAACGTCAGTGCTTTTCTGAATTTTGACATCGTATATTATTTCAGCCACCGATATTGAATTTTATCTCTATGATTTCCCGTTATGAAAAATTTTGATTAATATTACGCCAACTGACACTGATTAATGATCCTGGCATATGTCAATCGAATATCGATCTGTGATGGCCATCGTTCAAAGAAAATCATCGGGACGTCTTCTCTTGAGTAAATTAAAAAAATGATCATATCTTTAGATGGAAGAGAGCTACGACAATGAAATTTGAGGATATTTAAGATATCGATCACCTCAATATATTCACGAATTTTTATATATATAGTCAGGATTAAAAAATTTTTTTTTGGGAATATTTTAAAAATTTTCTAGCGTGACGATTTCTGCGAAATTTTGCGAGCTGTTTTGTTGCAGCCTCCCTCAACAATATTTCAAGTATCAATTTGATCGGATGGATATCCTAGTAGTTATTGAGGAAACAAAATTTCAGATGCTCATAACTACTGAACCATCCGACGGATTTGGCCCAATAACGAACTTGACCGAGATATTTGGACAATTAACCTATTCTGAAAATATGAAAACTCTAGCTGATTCCTTTTGGATGCTAGAGAGGATACGGCCGGCCGGCCGGACAGAATCAACTTTCGCCACGAATTCTTCATCAGGGAGTCGAACCCAATCGATTGAGACCATTTTCGGCTCAGTATTCCAAAATTACAGACATTCGGGCAAAATGATAGGCACTCTGTTCGGGTGAACAAGAGCGCCAAAAACATAGAAAAATTTACAAAATCCCACATTTTACATGATCGAAAAGTGAAGTTGCGTGAGTTAGCTGAAATCGTCAAAATATCAAAATAACGCGTTGGTCTTATATTGCATAAGTATTTGACTATGAAAAAGTTCTGTTCAAAGTGGGTGCCGCGGTTGCTCACTGTTGACCAAATACTAAAACGTATTTGGCCATGTTTGAACATAACAAACCGGGATTTGTGCCAATGGATGAAACATAGATCAATCACTTCACTCCGGAATCAAAACCATGGTCATCAGACTGGACAACAACTGGTGAACCTCGTCCAAAGCCCCGAAAGCACAACAATCGGTTGGAAAGGTTATGGCCACGGTATTTTGGGATGTGTGCGGTGTAATATTCATCGACTATCTTGAGAAAGGAAATACCATTAAGAGTCAATATTATAGAGCGTTTGAAGGCCGAAATTGCGAAGAAACGACCGCTAAAAATTTTGTTTCACGATACCTAATCGTATCACAAGTCAATTAAAACAGTGACAAAACTACATGAATTGAACTGCTCCCACATCCACCGTATTAGCAAGGTTTAGGTCCCAGCGACTATTGGCTGTTCGTAGACCTGAAAAAATGATTGCAAGTAAGAAATTTCGCACGAAATTTATCGCTGAAACTGAGAGATTATTTTGAGGCAAAAAAGTAAATCGTTCTATAAAAGTGGCACTGAAATGTTACAGCGGCGCTGGAATGATTGTGTTGCTTCTGATGGAGATTACGTTGATGAATAAAGCTAATTTTGAACCAAAATTTTTCTTTGTTAAGCCCGGAAATCTCATGGATATCTCATGGCATACTATAAACCCATAAATACGCCTTTTCGCCCCGATAAATATTGCGGCCAGACCCGTCTTTACGATTAATCCGCCATGGTGGCCTGATCAATTTAGCGGCCAGATTGATGTTTCCTTATTGCAACAAATCCACAGATTAATATATCTGTTCTGATCGGTAATATCGCCCAATATCAAAACATTCCATTAGGGAATCATTATTTTATGTGTATAGGGTGGGTATATTTCGATGTTTTAGCACTACAACTTTTAATCCAGAGGAAATAGGTAAAATCTGATTCATCATTCTCGTTTTCTTTTTCTGAGAAACTAACTAGAGTAGCTATTTTGGCTACCTTCTCTTGTTTTCTACTTATAAGAGAAAATTTAATTAATCTAATTGTATACATTTTATGGCTGATAACATAATATGTGGATACGAGCAACTGAACGTTTTTCTGCGTTGACGTTGACAATGGAAATCTCATCGTTATTATTCATTAATTTCCATTCTTTCGCTCCTCAAAACATGACCCTATTATTATTATTTCGCGAAATACGTCAAGTGATTAGGTTTAAATAAAAATATATCTATTCTCGAGTTGGTATTGATTGCGATCATAATTCAAAATTTTCATTATTAATTATATAAGAAGTACAATTTTTATAATAAATATTTTTTATTAAAAACTTCGTACGACACAAAATTTTTGAAAATCTTGGAAGCAGTTACTGAGATTATTGAGGAAAAATAACATGATAATTTCTGAATTTGAATGACCTTCTGACTACTCATTTGTAAAAAATCATATCAGTTTTCAATCTATGTGATAATTATTGAACCTTGTAGCTAGAAATAACAATTTTCTTCTTGAGAATTTCTGACTGAATTTGACGTATTTCAATTTTACGAAAATTTGCAGTCCGCATTTTAATAAATTAGGAATATTCTATAAATATTTTCCATTCATTAAGCGGACACGATCTATAAATAATTTATGAATTTCGTGTCTAAAATCCAAGTAAGACACACCTGTTTTGGAATGGGATGATGTTTATAGAAAACTGATCAAAATTTTGAGCTCAACATTTGCGAGTTAGGGTTTGAAACATTAGCCAGTGTCCCTTAAATATTGTACAACCTATGGTTATATTGGAAACCGAGCACTTCTTATGGCGCACACAGTAGTTATTATGGGATCGGCAGATCGATTATTTGATCACAATAACATCACAATAGATCATAACATAAAAACTCAACGGTTTTTAGGTTATTGATTTTCATATAAACCAAATGGTAAAAACGTGTAAGAACCTTAAATATACAGGCTTTTAATGAGAAGGAGAAACCGCAATTTAAAATCGGGTGGAAGAAGTTTGCGACTGTAGAACTATTTGGACTGTATCCACCATCTCTTATTGTTCTTGCTACTAACGTTAGGATAGACAACTTCTAGTTTCAAACATTTTCTGTTTTTCTGAAAAGTAATTTAGCCTTGAGAACCATATAAGATCTCTATTGAAACGTTGGTAGCAAGAATAGAAAAAGATGGTGGATCTTGCCCAAATAAAATTTTTACACGACTTCCACTATCATGTTTCTCTTCAGCAACTAGGCTGCGACTACCAGAAAGCACAGAAAGATACTGAAATTAAATCAGTCATTTGTATATTCCATCTCTTTCAAGCAATCCCAACGAACAACTCATAGAGTACAGAATTAACACGAGGAAACTTTTTCCTTGTTCACCCTAGCAAACGCAAACCGCTCTCGATTCATTTTCGGCCAGTTCTCTTTGAAAATATCTGTCAAGATTGACAAGCCACTCCCTTCCTTACTGTAGAGAAGATTCTGGTCATATGTCATAACTAACATTTATTTTTCATTGCGTGATGTCATTGTTAGAAAGACTTACGGCTGTTTTCTGAAATATTGATCAACAACGATCATCTTGACAGAGATGTCAAATCAATTTGTTGCTGGAAGAATGGTCAGTGTAGAATTAACAAATCTATGATCATTTTCAGTCAATGTGAAGTGGCCCTGTTTCCAGACTATTGAACCACAGATTCTGTGAAAATAAACTAATATTCTGTAATTGATGAGTAAGATTTTAGTGTTTTGTGGTTAAGATTTTGATATGGTTCGATAATCTCACTCGGGACTTTTTCATTTTTTTCTGTAAGTATCAACTATGTGATTATTATAAATGTTGATTATCCAAAATCATTTCACTTGGTCAAAATTACACCGAAAGAGAAAAGTTAAGACTTTTAGATCTAATTGAAAAGTAAGTTTCTTCAGCAACTCGGTAGATATTAATATTCACATTATATTGTGATCAGGACCATCTGAGTGTATATTTTCTTGATTGATTCTCTTCAGATGAAAACACATGATAAAAAATAAATCCACAAATGCAATATCAGTTGTAGAAAAAAATGAGAAGTGGGATCAAGTTACTATTGAATTTAACGATTTTGTTGAAGCGCCTAGATCACGGAAGCAACTCCACACTGCCTAGCTCAATTTAAGGAGGTTGGCAAGGCAAAATATTGCAGATGAAAACGTGAGTAAATTAGTCTTATTCATACAACAAACATACCTATAGACATAATTTGATATACTTCAACACTACAGAAGAAATTTTTAACTCAGAGTTTTATTGAACATATCTAAAAATATCATTAAGCAATGCACCGAACAAGGTTATCAATAGTTATAATAGATATATAACTGGTTAACATAGTAGAAAGCTGCTTTGTTATCTTTCCTTTTTATTCAAGGTCAAGAAATACCTACAAAGCAGATCGAATAATGATGAAGAAAGATCAAATCTGTTGGTACTAAAGTATAAGCACTGCGAACTACTTTGTTACAGGTATATTCACATTTACAGTAACTATACGCATTACATTATCCATATTTCTCGTTTAAAATACTTGAATTTATTATAGAAAGGGATGTTCAGAGTTGATCAGGAGATAAAACCTAAAGTGGATGATGAAATACGAAATGAACATCCTCCTTCTAAACGAAGGGCGACCTAAAGGAAAAGAAACGCAAGGAATTTACGTTAACCATGAATTGATGAAAATTAGGAAATAAAAAACCGTTGTTATAAGATGAAATTGCAGACTGCCAACATGGAAAGGAAAATCAAATTTCAAGAATACAGACTGATGTTGAAGCGACATCAACTATTAGATTTGGAAATTAAAATAAAATAGAGAGAATGGCAATTTCTTTTTAAAAATAAATAATAAAATATTGTGAATGTTCAATATACATTGAATTAAAATGTAATTTGTAATCGAATCTTGTGAAACCGCTATGGGACTTTAAGGAGGGTGAATCTTCTCCCATAGATGAGGCAGAAAATTGTCAAAGGCACATTTTCGTGAATTCATCTCTAGCTTCGGCTCTGGGTCCTCGACTCCAAACAATATAACTCATTTAATTGGATTACGAGACTAGATAGTTCCAAATTTTCATTTCCAACACATGTATGTTTTTGTTTTAGACTCGAGGTTTTCAAGGGTAATACCACTAGAGGTGAGAATTTTTTGAGAATACTCTTGTCTTTTGGGAATTATACGTTTAAATTTCACGAAACAAAGTTATCCTTAAAATACCACGAGCCGAAGGCGAGTGGTATTTCGGTATCACTTTATTGAGTGAAATTGTATAATTTTCAAAAAACGACAGAGTGTTCTCAAAACAAATTCGAATCTCGTGTGATATTTGGAAAGATCATTACAATATAAATCAAACGAAATAAAAAATAGTTTTTTATTCAAAAATAACCAGATAGAAGCATAACAACAAATTATTCATCTTTATTCTCAAAATAATAATTATTGATAGTACAATTATTATACACATTACGAGCATTCATTTCGAATGATGAAGTAGATACTGATGTTGTTTCTTGAACGACATTTTTTTCATTCCTTATGGCTGTGATTATTTTTTGGTAATGTTGTTGGTCCAGTTGGAGATACGGTTTCACTGACGCTGCAGAAGAATGGCCTGTTATCTTTATCAGCTGTTCCTCGCCATCCCTGCTTTGGCTAATTGGCTGACAGCAGTAGCTCGATGCGAGTGGTTGGTTATCTTCGACTTGATTGTGTTGATGCCAATGAGTTCTGCCGATTCTTTTGTCCATTTAGCTATCGTATTGGGACCGACTGGGGAGTTTTTGAACCATGAACCATATTTCCAATTCTTATGTGGAGTAAGGAATAGTCTTTCAGTGGTTATGTTTGCAGTTCTTTTGGATACAAGTACCTTATATAACCTCACCGGGCAAATATCTTCTTCAATATTGGGAGCCATTTCGTTTCCGCACATTTTTGAGCCCCACCTTGTCTTGTTTTAGAAAATAACGGATTGTAGGCAATTCGGCCCGTGGGATTACCATCGTTTTCAATTTCGAATTGGAAATGCTAAATTAGGCATGATGAACCCTCTCCTCCGCGCCAAGCAAGCTCCAATGCAGCAATAAAATGAAATTTTCTGTTCAAACCGTCTGGATTATCTTCTTTACATAAGTTGACCATCTTTTTGTGTTGCTCCAAAGACAGCGCCTTGGCACTAACTTTTCTTTTCTCAGGGTCCTCTAGCAAAATACGCCTCTTTGCATTTCGTGCATCCCGCGCCGTTTTAAAAGCCACGTCTGTGAATGGATCGAACCTGATGCCCCATTCGGAATAGAATTTTTCCTGCAGCTGTTTGGCAGTATTATTCCACAAGATTTTTACGACACTTTCCTTGTAGTCTGATCCATCTCTTTTCTTTATATTGAAAGCCCAGTCTAGCATAATATTATTGAGCTCTGACAAACTTGTTTTTTCATTTACAAGGTATTCCCGGGCAGCACAGAATTCTTCAAATTGTTTCCAAATGTAGGATCTTGACTTCACTGTAGTAAGCGGCACACTTTTCTTCACACTTTCCTCAATTGAAGTAATCTTACAATTCCCAAAACGTTTCATTTTTATCTACTTTATGGTAAAATACGAAAATAAACTGACAGAACTGCCAAATGTGCTGTTGAAGTTATCGCTAACAACTGCTTGTTTATCGTAACCATGACGACCGCTACTTCCACCAACGGCCAAAGCTATCCGGACGTATTAATATTCCTATGCAAATTAGGCATTTGATAAAAACAAATTTCTAAAAGTGAAAACACTGTGAGGTTGAGTGTTTTCAGGCACAGTTTGTTTCTATTGGTCCGTTTTCAAAAATTGAGCGATTTCATCGGACGATGTAGTATAGTGTTGAATGATCACTGAAATGTGCTCCTAGTAGCCACAAAACATGGAATCATATTTAAGATACGTATTTGGATTCTATTGTATAATCCATCAAAGAAGGAAATATAAGTCTGAATAACTGTATATGGTTCCATTCTTCCCATCGTATTCGGATTTTGTTGTTAAAAAGTAATTTTCAATAGTGATACACTCTATAATCATCAATTCTACTTCATCAACACTTGAATCATCCAATGCATATGACCATATAATCGGTATATATCTATAGGTAAACAGGGTCTTCTTTTATCATCATACGTGAATTTCGGATGGAGTGGAACTTGTGAAATAGTTGAATCACTATTGTCAGTTTTTGCGTCATATCAATGATCTCGAACGAGGCTGCGAATCAACATCTATTTTATGCTCAGAGATACTGAAAAATATGATAAACTCATTGCTTCTTACAATGCAATGGTACAATGCAGAAACTCTAGGATGCTTTGAATGTAAATAACCTCGATATTCGTTCAATATTTTGTGGACCTCTGATAGAAATCTTATGAGATCCACGTATTTGAAAAAGAAGTCTTGAGAATCATTTTCAAAAACTTCCGTCGTGACAATTCGCACGAAATTTTGCGAGGTAATGTATTTCAATCTCATTCAAACATCTTCCAAATTACAACATAATCGAAGAGATGTTCTAGGAGTTATTGAGGAAACCAAATTTCAGATGCTCATAACTGCTGAACCATTCGACAGATTTTGCTCAATAACGAACTTAACCGAGATATTTGGTCAACTAGCCTATTCTGAAAATATGAGAACATTCGCACACCGCTTTCGGAGTGTATATATACTCAAATTTGAACACGGGTTCATCATCAGGAAGTCGAATCCAATCGATGGAGACCATTTTAGGTTTGAAAGCCAAAAATTACAGACACGAAGTAACACGGTTCTACTAGTTTCCTAAACTAGAACGAGTGCGCAAAATTGTTTCTGACATACATTTATGCAAGAAATTTCAAAATGATTGCATTCATCTTTTGGGATTTTTTTTTAATTTCATCAGCTTTGGAAGGTTATATTATCAACCTTAATATGCATCTTGGGGCATAAATTTATGCAATAAACTTCACTTATTTTTCGATTTTCTATCACCCTCTAGCTAGGGACATATTTTTGACTCAACTTGTATAGTATACATATTGTTGAGAACTCACCGAAAAGACAATCGCAGAATTCCTGTTCTGATGTTTGCTCCTCTGGATGCCCAATCGTACATAATTTATCCAAAGCGACATTTTCAGGCTTTATCCTCTCACAAAAAAAGTACGAACACGTAATCCATACAACCGAAAAGATCCAATAAAATCTTGAACGAGGCTCGAACAAACTGTCTCTCCTATGCGATGCACGTAACGACTGAAATAGTTCGTGGAATATCTTCACGCCAGAAGATCCATCCGAATTATTTCAGAATAAGGAAGCAAGTTTCTAATTTTACAATGAAATGTCGTACTCGTCCGATTTTATTGCATTCGTCGCAATGTTATAAATGTAACTGGATGCGTTCGCTGGACTAGTTTCAGAGTATTCGAAAGCGGACTTAATGGATGTTTGATATTGTATACGGGTGGAATCCGAACTTCTGAAGAAATTCACTTCCGTCTTGAAATTACCAAATTTTCCTGCACGCACATAAAATTTCATCGAAAACATTCAACCAGAGGAGCTTATTACCGTCTAACAGTCGGTTCCTTAATTTTTTGCGCGCTTGTTGTAGTAGAACAGCGTGCTCTCGCTTTGCCCAAATGTCTGCAATTTTCGAATATCGAGCCGAAAATGGTCTCAATACAGGGTCAAACTCGAGCGTGTCCATCCGGCCGTAAAGATGAGCTAGGCTTTTTATATTTTCAGAACAAATTAACTGATCAAATATCTCAGTCAAGACAAGTTCCGTCCAATGGTCTCTGAAATTTGGTTTTCTCAATAACTACAAGAGTATCAAGTTGTAAGGTGAAAGATATTCGAAACATATAGGTTTGCGAAATTTTGCATAAATCGACACGATCGAATATTCAAAAAATTCACAAAAAAATGTTTTTTAATAAGATATCCGACGTATTCAAACAAAAATTTGTGGACGTATGGACGTTATTGATATCTTACATAGCTATTACGTAGCTTTATCGTATCATTTTTTATAGTAAAATCAGAAAAGAGAAATGTTAAAAAGTCCGTCATAACTTTCAATTTTGGATAAGTATTCGATCGACATCTGTTGAACTTGTTAATTCATTTTTTACTGATGGAAAATTAATCGAAATTGCTCATATAAAGGTGGAAAAATGTATGTGATAAAGCACTGACGTAAGGTAACAGTTTTCCTTTTTAGCGATGGCATTATTATGGCGACTTTTTTAGGTTTTTAGGAGGAGAGAACATGAGCGTCAAACAAATATTGGGAAAAACGTGAGTAGTTATTTTCATCTTGAGTTATAGGTTTGTACATTTATCGTGGGGGTTAAATCAGTATCACACTCAGGGGGTGGGAACTGGCCTACAACAAAGGTGGTCACGTTTTTCTTCAACGAACGGCAGAGACATCTTTAGTTATTCCCAAAGCTCGGATCGGTAAATCAGGAATTCTCAGTGATCGGTAAAAACGGATTTTATCGGATCTCAGTCTTGATGTCTATGGGTACAGTGATAGTAATGTCAAAAGGTATGTGTATTTAAGTAGTCCTTTTGGATTAACTTATAACTCACTAAAAATGTACTGTGAATCAATATTTTCTGTAGCAATTTCATATTCGTGTAGTAATTTCTGATTAGTAAAAATTTGGGACAGTTTCTAACACTGCTTTCTTTCTAGGTTTTTCATTACACAAGTTGAGGGTGTTAGAAATGTTTGGTTGGAAAGAATCAGAAATCCATGTCTTCATTCATCCAAAATCGTTATTTGCATAAAGCAGTTTCAGATGGATTGTATATGGAAAGCTGAAAAGATTTGCTCTACCAACACTTAATTTGCCAAGTAATTCATTCTACTCCCTATGATTATCATTTTTGTAATTTCAATAATCTTTCAGATTATGTAAGCCTCCCTCATAATGATGACATATTTTTTATACCATCCAGAACTTTGAGGCAACAAGATATTTATATATAAGTGAACTGCTCATGGTCATTGATTATAGTTTTGGGCATTCCACTAATAGTGGGTTTCATAAAAATCGTTTATCAGAAGATTCCTAGAATACTTCCACGGATATGTGAGATTTACCGTTGAAACGCCAAATTCATGGAATTTCAGGAAATTAGTAATAAGTTTATTGATTTTGCCATGAAATTCATTCTGTACTTTTATGACAGAACTATATATATGTATATATATAAAATTTTATCGGGAATAAAACAATAAGATCTTATGGCATTCGAAAAAGTATCCAAAAGAAAATAGACTTTAAAAAATTGTTTCTGTCATAAAAGTATAAATCTAATGCATTTCATGCTTGAATTGATATATTTGTCACTAATATTCTAATTTATTCTTTTAATGTATTTTTCATAATTTGATGAGTTATTGTTGAATAATTATTGTTGGTTCGTTTATTCTTTCCCTCTATATTGAAAATTTTGTAAATTGATTATATACTGCATTATATATATATTTCCAAAGTTTATTTTTTCTTTATTTGCTTTCATCCTCTAAATATTAGTATCTTCGATTTGAAGGGCAGATATATTTGGAATGACCAACTCTGGCATGAATTTTGGTCCCGATTTCAAGAGCTCAACTTACAGTTATTCCCTACTTTATTACAGATTCCATTCGCACAACGTTCCGTCTTGTGGCGCCCTCTAAGGCATTTTACATGAGTTATCATAGGATTCCATTTAATCTGCTGCAAATTGTCACAATTCTGATTCAACCTGCGCTTACGCGGAATCCTATGATAACTCATATAAAATGCCATAGAGGGCGCCATAAGACGGAACGTTGTGTGCAAATTGTCACAATTTTCTGATAAAATGATATTTATTAATTGAAATTATGACAATCTACAGCAGATTAAAATAATGGTCATTTCAAATGTATTTGTTTTCAAATCCAATAAAAATACGGGATTCAACCTGCGCTTGCGCGGAATCCTATGATAACTCATATAAAATGCCATAGAGGGCGCCACAAGACGAAACGTTGTGGGCAAATTGTCACAATTTTCTGATAAAATGATATTTTTTAATTGAAATTGTGACAATCTACAGCAGATTAAAATAATGGTCATTTCAAATGTATTTGTTTTCAAATCCAATATAAATACGGGATTCAACCTGCGCTTGCGCGGAATCCTATGATAACTCATATAAAATGCCATAGAGGGCGCCACAAGACGAAACGTTGTGCGAATGGAATCTGTAATAAAGTAGGGAATAACTAAAGATGGCGCTGTAAGTTGAGCTCTCGAAATCGGGACCAAAATTCATGCCAGAGTTGCCTATCTATAGGTAGTCTATGATCACACTGTTCCCGATTACGGGAAAAGACTCTAGAACAAACGCGTAAAAGCTCCTAACCTCACGTAGTGATTTTCTAAATTTTTTGTTTTTCTTGGCGCTCTTGTTAATCGAACAGAGTGCTTAAGATTTGCCCAAATGTCTATAATTTTCGAATATTTGGGTGAAAGTGTAATCAATCGTTTTATTAGGACTTACTGAAAAAGAACTCGTTCGTCCGTAGGCACGATAACGTTCGAACGGAATGTGCTAGAGAGCTGAAATGCTCATAGTAGATTTGAGGAATGAATATCTCAGATGAGTTCGTTATTCGGCCAAATCGTCTCAGTAGTTCCGGAGTAATGAAATACCAGTATTACAGTTCTTGAATAAATTTTCTCTTGTGATGCAGTACTATCATACTAATACATCAATGCCATTTTCATTCTTGACAAATTCTTTCGGAGATATGATCATACAAAGTTTCAATAATTAACTGAGATGTATCAATAAGTCATACAGTTATCAACTACCAGTTTATTGTATTGATAACGTAGACAGGTTTTCGTCCAGAGGTCCGCGCAAAGCCTATCAACTTCTATAAAAAGATTTTGAACAATGTTTTTAGTAGTAGTAGTGAGAAAATTTAGAGGGCGCCAGTTTCAGTAATAGGGAATTTTCTGTCAGCCATCATTTTAAGCTTAAGTGAAATCGTAAATGGGTGATGAACTAGTGTAGAAAAATAAACCTTCTTCAAACATGTACTATTGTGGTTATTTATAGACAAAATACTTTTATTTTGGAGTAAAGTACATAACACTATTACTATTATCCACTCATTCAAAAATTAACTTCACCTAATGAATTATATTTTTGGAATTTTCTAGTAAATACTGGAACGTAAACTGAGATATTTCAGTTTCGAAGTATTCAGCAGTACACTCTTTTCTTTTATTCTTCATTTATCAAAATTTGATAATATGTTGTTTGTTATTTCTCGTTATACTAATGTAGTTTCTGTTTTTGGCGCTCTTGTTCACCCGAACAGAGTGCCTATCATTTTGCCCGAATGTCTGTAATTTTGGAATATCGAGCCGAAAATGGTCTCAATCGATTGGGTTCGACTCCCTGATGAAGAATTCGTGACGAAAGTTGAGTCTGTCCGGCCGGCCGGCCGTATGCTCTCTAGCATCCAAAAGGAATCAGCTAAGAGTTTTCATATTTTGAGAATAGGTTAATTGTCCAAATATCTCGGTCAAGTTCGTTATTGGGCCAAATCCGTCGGATGGTTCAGTATTTATGAGCATCTGAAATTTTGTTTCCTCAATAACTACTAGAATATCAATCCGATCAAGTTGATACTTGAAATATTGTTTAGGGAGGCTGTAACAAAACAGCTCGCAAAATTTCGAAGAAATCGTCACGCTAGAAAATTTTTAAAAAATTCCCAAAAGAAAATTTTTTAATCCTCACTATATCATAAGATATTTTTCGGATTTCAATAAAAATTCGTGAATATATTGAGGTGATCGATATCTTACTTATCCCCAAATTTCATTGTCGTAGCTCTTTTACATCTAAAGATATAATCATTTTTTTAATTTACTCAAGATAAAAAAGAGAAATGACATACGTCCCGATGATTTTCTTTGAACGATGGCCGTCATAGATCGATATTCGATTGACAAATGCCGGGCTCATTAATCAGTGTCAGTTGGCGTTATATTAATCAAAATTTTTCATAACGGGAAATCATAGAGATACAATTCAATCTCGGTGGCTGACATAATATACATTGTCAAAATTCAGAAAAGCAATGACGTAAGTTTTTAGGAAAAGGGAATTATAGCTTCGAACATAACTTGGAGAAAATTATGAGTAGTTATTTTTAATTTGAGATATAGGTTTGTTCATTCATTAGGCGTTCATATTTGCATCACATTGTCCCATAGTACGGGAAAAGACTATTTCTCACGTGATCAGAGTGCTTATAGATTTGTTATGGTTTGAATATTTACTCGCAAGTAGCTCAACAAGAGCGCCAAAGCAATCTAACCTCACGTCAGTGCTTTCTAAATTTTTTATTCCTTGCAGTTGGTTATCTTAATAAAACAATGCTATATTCATGTGAGAGGCATTTCGATGAAAACGTAGACTTTTTCAGTACGCCAATTCCTGCAATTTGATCCATTTGGTGAATAACCAAGCAAAGAAGGAAGTTTGCTGAGGAGAAAACGAAGAATTCTTCAAATAGAAGGATTCTATATTTCCTTGAAAATGTTTTTCATTTCAATTCTTTAGCATTGATTTCAATATTCTATTTTTACTTATGTTCATTTCAATAATGTCGTTGCGATGTTAAAAAGCAACTGCTAATTCTTTGTTGAATGATTGTTTGGGCTATTACCATCATCTATTGTGGATGTAATGATTTCCGACTTTTCGATAGACATCTTCTATCTTTATCAAGGAGAAAAGTAAGAAACCTTTTGAAAATTATCAATTTAATTCAAGTAAATATTGACAGAAGTCATGAAAGAAAAATGAACGATGTTATATACTCATCTGTGATATAATGATCTTTTTAAGTTGGATCGAACTATCGGCGTCCAAACTTTTGGCAGATCTATAGATGGAGCACTTATGGAATCAGGTGGTATTTTCATAAATGCTGCTTCTTTGATTTTTTCTTCTTGCAAGTTTTTCTTCTTTGGATATTATTGATGCTTCATCCCATTTTATACGATGATTCTCATCTACAGCATGTTGGACCAACCTGGATTTGTCGCTGTCTAGTACTCGTAGAAGCTTCTGATGTTCTTTTATTCGTACATTCAGAGGGCGTTTAGTTTCTCCGATGTAAGATCTTCCGCACTCGCAAGGTAATTCATATATGCAGTTCTTTGTCCTTTGTGTCTCATTATTAGGCTTAACTTTTGTAAGTTTAGATCTGATAGTGTCTTGAGTTTTGAATGCAGTCGTTATGTTGTATCTATTTCCAATTCTTCTCATTTTCTCCGACAAACCTTTTACATTAGGAATTACGGTTTTAATGGTCTGATTTATATCTGTTGGTTCAGGTTGACTTTCTCTTGTTCGTTTAGCTTTTTCTAATATCTTTTGTGGGTAGCCATTGCTTCTAAGAGTTTTCGAGATGTTATTTATTTCTTCATTTTGGTCTTCTTCAGTGCAACAAATATTTATTGCTCTATCAAATAAACATTTTGCTACTCCCAATTTAGTGTTTAGTTGGTGGTTTGAATCAAAATGTAGATATTGTCCTGTGTTCGTTGGCTTTTTATACACAGTGGTTCTTGGGATTCCATTTTGTTTATGTACGAGTACATCTAAGAATGGAAGTTGTCTGTCTTTCTCGATTTCCATTGTGAATTTAATTGATTCCTCTTGATTGTTTAGGCATTGAATATATATATATATATATATTCGAAATTTTCGAACAGAAGGCATTAGAAAAATATGTACTCAAACCCAAACTGTGGAAAAAATATGTAGATGATACTTTCATTATTTGGCAACATGGAAGAGACACTATAGATGGATTCCTTCAATATCTAAACAATCAAGAGGAATCAATTAAATTCACAATTGAAATCGAGAAGGACAGACAACTTCCATTCTTAGATGTACTCGTACATAAACAAAATGGAATCCCAAGAACCACTGTGTATAAAAAGCCAACGAACACAGGACAATATCTACATTTTGATTCAAACCACCAACTAAACACTAAATTGGGAGTAGCAAAATGTTTATTTGATAGAGCAATAAATATTTGTTGCACTGAAGAAGACCAAAATGAAGAAATAAATAACATCTCGAAAACTCTTAGAAGCAATGGCTACCCCAAAAAGATATTAGAAAAAGCTAAACGAACAAGAGAAAGTCAACCTGAACCAACAGATATAAATCAGACCATTAAAACCGTAATTCCTTATGTAAAAGGTTTGTCGGAGAAAATGAGAAGAATTGGAAATAGATACAACATAACGACTGCATTCAAAACTCAAGACACTATCAGATCTAAACTTACAAAAGTTAAGCCTAATAATAAGACACAAAGGACAAAGAACTGCATATATGAATTACCTTGCGAGTGCGGAAGAAGATCTTACATCGGAGAAACTAAACGCCCCCTGAATGTACGAATAAAAGAACATCAGAAGCTTCTACGAGTACTAGACAGCGACAAATCCAGGTTGGTCCAACATGCTGTAGATGAGAATCATCGTATAAAATGGGATGAAGCATCAATAATATCCAAAGAAGAAAAACTTGCAAGAAGAAAAATCAAAGAAGCAGCATTTATGAAAATAACACCTGATTCCATAAGTGCTCCATCTATAGATCTGCCAGAAGTTTGGACGCCGATAGTTCGATCCAACTTAAAAAGATCATCATATCACAGATGAGTATTTAACATCGTTCATTTTTCTTTCATGACTTCTGTCAATATTTACTTTTTGAAAATTGATAATTTTCATCATTCATCATCAACAATATCTCGTCATCTGCTAATTGTTTCACTTAAAATTTAATGAAATTGAGAATAATAATAAAAAATAATACCATTAATTTTTAATTCTAATTATGTGAAATAATCCGTAGCCTCACTATAAATAAAAGAAAATGTTATATTAAATTATAATTACAAAATAGAAAGTCCTTAGGATTTCTGTATTTCAAGAAAGAACATTTAATGGACTACCCTTAGCGCGAACGATTGTAGAATATAGCCTGCAGTCACGATCGCTGAGAATTAGTTCCGATTTTCGTAGTACTATACGTTTACCCTCAGTGGTTTTTGGCCAATTGAATTAAATTGAAAAATTGGCTTTGATGCTTATACCCTATCGTACTGACGATATCTGGGCTACAATCACTACCATACAAAAAAAATAAACACAGTGTAGCGGCACTTTCTGCAGGTCTCTTTCAAATAGAAATTTTCTCAACATCAAACAGGGTATTAAAAGTTCAAGTACCACTGGAATTATAATATTTGTCTTCGAACTCTACAGAGCTAAAATATTTATTCTGGGCAAATTCTGGGAAATCTTGGCACTTTGGTTCCTTTGTGAGCACTATGACTCCCAATAGGAATTTTGAGAACTGAACTGTTTAACGGTTTGAATATATCGGCTTATTCAGTTTTTCAGTCAAGCCTAATAAGTATATTTGATGTAACAGAAAAAAAAAAACTTGAATACTTTTCACTATGCAGTGTAATTATCCTCATACTTTCTAATTTGGATATTTCTTGCAAAGATGCGATTTTTAAAAGTTCCAATAATTCCTCGCAAGTAGATTAATAAGAGCGCTGAAGCCATCTGAACTCACGTCAGAGCTTCTTAAATTTTCAATATTTATTTTGCTATTCCGTACGCTTGGTCCGCAAGTAAGGTAAAGAAAAAGAAATTCGTGTTGAAAAAAATAAAATTATGAAACATCCGAATTTCACTTAATTGTCATCAAAAAAATGCCAACTAAAATCACAATTACCTAGTGAAACAGTAAGCTATTGTTTTGCTCCAATATCTGCAATTTTCCAATATCGAGCAGAAAATTATATCAATCCATTACCCGATGAAGAATCCGTGTTTAAATATTTGTATGCAGGTCGTATTATCTCTATCTTCTGAAGAAGATAAGCCTGAATTTTCATACGTTAATTGTCCAAACATCTCGATCAAGTTCGTTATTGGCTCAAATCCGACGAATAGTTCAGCAGTTACAAGCAACTGAAATTCAGTTTACCCTCTTGATTCGCAACTTGAGAATTGTTGGAATAACGTTGAAAGGAAGGAGTCTACCAGATTTTGTTGAAATCCACAAGCTAGAAAATTTTAATAATCTAAAAACATTTTTGAAAATATTCGATCGCTCATTAAGTTTCGGGGGGTTTCAACGAAAATTTGTGCATACATGGCTAGGAAATTTCAAAAAATCCCAAAAATAGATTTTCTTTTTTCATGAATTCCAACGAATGATTAACGGTATAAATCGAAATTTGAAAATCATCATTACCGTTTTATGAGAAACAAAATATTTCCTTTCTAAAAGGAGTTCGATAAGATTAATTTTATTTCAATATTATATATTATATGGTTTGAGTATGTAGAATGTATATAGAATTACATCAAATTGTCATTTCTTTTGTGGTTGAAAAAGAACTAAAAGAAACCTGTATAAGTTTGATTATTGTTCATTCAAAATATATTTGCTGATTTTTTTTATATTCTCTATGTCGTTTGTTATTTATGTATAGCAATGTTCAAGAGTTCGGGAAATTGCATCATAAAATGCATGAATAATAAATTTTCAGGGTAGTTTTCAGGAACGAATATATCGAATGAGTTCGTTATTCGGCCAAATCGGCTCTGCAGTTTCGGATAAATGAAGATTTTTTCTGATTACACTAGAATACAATTCCTTTTGTGATGCAGTTGTATCATAAAAATCCATTTATTAATTCTCAACAAACTAATAATTCCGGAGATTTCCCAAAGTAACTCTCTAGGATCTTTATCAATAAATCTGATAGTTATGAACTACCAGGTGTAACGTAATGTTTATGACCCTTGGTTCTCGCCCAGAGGTCTTCAGTTCGAAACCAGACAGAACCTAATTTCAATTCTAGAATAATGTGGGTAACAATCAGTAGGTCTTAAAAACTCTATGGTTTTTACTTGATCGATGCATCTACACGGGCTCATGTCGATTCAAGTGATTTCCTACCTTGTATTTAATGGTTTTTCTCGTACAATCGTCACCGATGAGATTTCTTAAGTATGATCGAAATTGACTCCTCATTCTATAATTTTGTTATGAACTTTATAATGCCACGATATTTAAAATTTCCTGAATTTCTCCTTTCACTTAGAATTATGTTGTTTGATGACGACAGCTCAGAGAATAATTGTCTGATAACAATGAATCCTATTGTTTACATTAATTACGAGTCACTGAACACGTTACGATACTAAAGATCTCAAACATCCTCATCAAACACTATAATTTTGCGAACATAAAAACGCTCCCTCGTAGTTGAGCCATAAACCCAAATAATTAATTCGAATTCTTCCGTGAAGAGAAGGTCGATATGATAAAAGTAATGAAATAACAGTCAGTAACGGAGAAAACCGTAAAAAAAAATAAAACAATTTAAGCAAAAATACTCACCCCATCGGATGGATCCGGAGAACTAGGTACCTCTTTAACTTCGACGTTACTGTCATCTGTTTTTTCCCTGAAAAGAATGAGCGGCATCTTAGCATGCAATTCAAAGAATATCAAATCCATAGAAATAGCGGATTCCGTTTCTCCAAGAAACCTTACGAGAACACAATGGTTACCGAAATGCTATTATAGCCTATTGTTTCGCGATATGGATCCTCACAAAGGAAGCTCGGCAACAAACATCAATTGGAGATCATCGCCTCACATTTCTGGGTGTGACCCAAATAAGCAAATTTAACATACGAGATGAGGTCTAGTTATTATATTACAGATATTTAGGCAAAATATATCACGCTGTTCTACTGGTTGAATTGTTGAATGTACTAGGAACAAGCGCGCAAACACATACTGCTCGAGAAATATGCTTATATTTTGAAAATTGTTTCATCACCGAACATTCCCGTTCAATCAATAAATGTAGAGCAAACTGGAAGTCGCACACAGTCCCGTAATTTTTTGTAGTAATACAAATCTGGAGTTTCATTGTGGAACGCACCCTATATTTGTAGTTTCTCAAGGTCAGTTATCTAGATGTAGATTAACTCGTCGAGTGTAAGATGATATGACGTAAAGTGGCTATGTAAAGTGGTCTCGAACCTATCGATTTTTCGATATTTCCACCGAAACGAGCGATGTTCTACCGAAATACAAACACAAAGATCGGATCTATAGTAGTCTGTAACATTTTTTCGTTTAGAACATTGGAATTGCTTGAAATCAGTATTAAGATATTTAAAAAGAACAGAAGATTTTGTTTTGAAATATTATAAATTTTCAGAATCAAAAAATTTAAATAATAGGTGTTGATTTTGCGAACGATTCTGACAAAAAAAATATAAAAGGATTCATTCTGAAATTAAAAAATAATTTAATGTTATAATGTGATTGGAAAATTGAGAAGACAAGCGTTGAAGCTCTGTCCAGGTCAGAATCTGAATATCTCTCATGTTTGTGAATGTTTTTTATCCATTGTTATCTGAAATAAATAATTATGATATATCACTTATTGAACTTTATGAAGATTTGTATGGCGTCCACATTAGACACTAAAAGATCAAAGCGTATAAATACCATCTTATACTGGACAGTGTCCGAAAAACTTGATGGAACTATGATATGTATGTCTGTTAACTGAAGAATTGCCTTAACTGAAATTTATCGATTTTAGAAACCTCATGAATATATGTCACATTCAAGCCTTGACTGGTGATTGTTGATTAGCTTTGCTACATTTATATTTTTTTCAAGTGTTCCACTATTACAACTTTATCAGATTTATGGGAAGTGTTGTAATACACATCTCAGTATACACCCTGTATTTGTAGTTTGTCAATGTTCTGTCAGATACTCAGATGTAGATGAACTTGACAAAAACAGTTTGAGATGATATAACGAAGTAGATTGCGTTCAGTTATTCAGTGTGTTTAAATAAAAGTAATAACAAAGAGAGATAAATTGTCTTACTTGCTGCATCTGACAAAATATATAAAAACTAAAGTTTTGAACTGACGGCTGTTCAATAAGAACGCATGTGCACATGTATTCTATCTAAAATCTTTAACTGAAGTAATTTACTTTTGTTTTTGACGTAAATGTCATGTTTTCTATTTGGGTATTCAATTTCAATTTTCAATTCCGATGTATTTCAGACTCCAGGCGGCCGACGAACTTGTCGACTACCACGAACGCCAATGCAAATATACTCGTAGACACTGGACTGCTTTTTCGAACAGATCCTTGATCGGCTACCTCTCGCCTCCTACAGATATGACCTGAAATAGGTGCACATCCAGTATGTGTAACTGTTTACCGTATATAGTGTATTCTCGCAATTATGGCCGTAAATTTGGAGAATTTGCATTAACGTAGAATATTTTTAAACAAGTAGTTTTCTTCGTTGACATTGCAAAAAAACAAAAAATTAAAAGTGACGGTCGTCCAAAACCAATTTTATCGATCAGGCATTTAACAAAATGTAAAACACGAGATTATAAAAAAACCTTTAAGAGGTGGTTGTGAAATAATAACAGTTTTTGTTTTTCTTGTTTGTTATTTGCTGGCGATGATCAAATACAATGGACCAGATCTGGTTCCAATGATTTAATCTTGTATCGGAGCTGGAGCGATTTGTTCCACCAGCGGGAGCCAAGGTACACAATGACGTGCCATGGAAGACTCTAGAAGAAGTCTCGCGCAGGCGATACCCTCTTTCGCTTTCCAACTGGATGCGCTATGACAGAGACTCAAGCTAGGACGTGGGGGGTCAGTAGTGCGGGAAGTCGAGGGTAGGATGGCCTGGAAACGAAGTGACAGTGCGCCCAGTAACGATGACATACCAAAGTGGACTTACTGGTGTGAAAACAGCAAACCGAGATAGCAAACTTTGACCTTGAAATCCCCTAGCGCGCTCGAAAAATTGCGCGGAGAACGATGCAAAAAATTTTATTTTTGCCGGAACATTTGATCGATTTCAATTCTTTTGTATGTATTAACGACAAAATGGACACTCTCAGAGTATATAGATAGGGCATTATCCTACACTTACGGGGTGTCGAAGGGGGGCACAGAAAGTGACAAAATCTGCGATTTCTCAAAAACTGTACATAGGATCGCGATCAAATTTTGTAGTAATATTGAGGACCCATAGCAACCAAGATCTGCACATACGGCATGTACTTACACCTAAAGGGGGTCGAAGGGGGACACAAAATAGTAAAAAATTTGCGTTTTCTCAAAAACTGTACATAGGATCGAGATCAAATTGTGTAGTATTAATGAGGACCCATAGCAACCAATATCTATACATACGGCATGTACTTACACCTGAAGGGGGTCGAAGGGAGGCATAAAATAGTACAGAATTGGCGATTTCTCAAAAACTGTACATAGGATCGCGATCTAATTTTGTGGTAATATTGAGGACCCATAGCAACCAGGATCTGTATATACGGCATGTACTTACACCTAAAAGGGGTCGAAGGGGGCACTAAAAGTGACAATTTTGCGATTTCTCAAAAACTGTAAATATGATCGCGATCAAATTTTGTAGTATTATTGAGGACCCATAGCAACCAGGATCAGTACAAAATTGTCACTTTTTGTACCCCCTTCGACCCCCTTTAGGAGTAAGTACATGCCGTATGTGCAGATCCTGGTTGCTTTGGGTCCTCAATATTACTACAAAATTTGATCGAGATCCTATGTTCAGTTTTTGAGAAATCGCAAAATTGTCACTTTTGTGCCCTCCTTCGACCCCCTTTAAGTGTAAGTACAAGCCGTATGTGCAGATCCTGGTTGTTATGGGTGCTCAATAATACTACAAAATTTGATCGCGATCCTATGTACAGTTTTTGAGAAATCGCCAATTTTGTACTATTTTGTGCCCCCTTTCGACCCCTTCAGGTGTAAGAATATGCCGTATGTACAGATATTGGTTGCTATGGGTCCTCAATAATACTACACAATTTGATCGGGATCCTATGTACAGTTTTTGAGAAATCGCAAATTTTTTACTATTTTGTGCCCCCTTTAGGTGTAAGTACATGCCGTATGTGCAGATCTTGGTTGCTATGGGTCCAAAATATTACTACAAAATTTGATTGCGATCTTATGTACAGTTTTTGAGAAATCGCAAGTTTTGTCATTTTTTGTCCCCCCCTTCGATACCCCGTAAGTGTAGGATAATGCCCTATCTACATACTCTGAGAGTGTCCTTTTTGTCCTTAATACAGACAAAAGAATTGAAATCGATCAAATGTTTCGGCAAAAATAAAATTTTTTGCATCGTTCTCCGCGCAATCTTTCGAGCGCGCTCGGGGATTTCAAGGTCAAAGTTTGCTATCTCGGTTTGCTGTTTTCACACCAGTAGTGGACTTATGTGCATGGTAAGAATATTTAGAGTGTCGTCAAATAGAGGTGAGATGAAACAGTTAGTGTTTGCACGAGGAGTAGTACTGTGTTCTTCAGGGTCCGAGGTAGGAAGAGCGCCAGGTACAAGTAGGTAGATATAATTATTAAAGTACGAAAGGTGGCTGCAAGGGTGTCTACGCAATTTGTGCCATCTGAACCTGAACCCGCCCGAAGGTTTTTCCGTGAGGATCCGGTCCCAAGCGCCGGCCGATCGGTCAACCACCTGTGCCCAGCTGAGCCTCTTATCGTATAGCCTCTTTGTCAAGCTTGCCGAAAGCGCTCGGTTCTACTGTGGTTCTGTTACATTCACTAATAAGTGATGTACCGTTGGGCCTCCTAAGTGTCTAAACGTGTGCGATTGGGCCTGCAAAACACTCACGATTTTGCTTGGGTTATCCGCCACTTTGCCTATCCTTGGTGCTCTATTTTTCGTACTGACTACTGCTCGCTCACTACGTGCTCGCCATATTGATTGCTTATAATACTGCCACTAACGGTAGCTCATGATTGCACCCTAACCTCGCTCGGTATTTTGAGTTTTTATTAGAATATGTTGGGTCTTTGTTTGATTTATGCTTACCGCTGTTCGGTGTGTGATTTGCACCATAAAAAGGCAATAAGATTTGAATTTTGCATGGATAGATCGTAAATTAGAATATAATTGGTTGCGGAATGCTGTTAGATTTATCGCATTGTTGCAGATTTTAGTTAAGGAATATAGAAGAGTTTTGTTAAGACCGAGATTTCTGTAATTTTGTTGAATAGATTGTATTTTTGTTAATTTTAGAATTTAGAACCCACTTCTTTCTCTACTGGAGACTATCTCGGTTCGAAAGGATTTGCGGTTTATTAAACGAAAGAGTTCGATGAGGGTGACGCTTTGGTATGTAAATAGTCTGGTACCCGAGTAATTTCAGAAGTAATACCGACAAAGGGCGTCACAATTTTTTCAAAAGAAAAAATTAAAAAGCATCTATGTTTCAAGAAACATCTTCCTGCAAAATTAGGTTTTGATTAATTGGGTAAACGAGTGAACTGTCTTACCGACTAAATATCGAGGAACACTATATGCAAGTAAAAAAGATTAGAGAAATTTTATCGAATATCTGTAAAAATAAATGTTCGTATCTTTTTTGCCGATTCGAGTGATATTACAAATTCCTTCTCCAATGCTCCACATGCATAGTGTCACGCGATAGAGGGACATAAAATATGAAGAAAAAAATCCCGAAACTGCTTCCTTTAAGAAATACAGGGTGTTAAAGTTGATTGAAATATCTGTAACCATTGAAAGTGCCTTAACAGTATTGACCGGGTACGTCGTTGCGATTGCATCGTCCGTTGTGTTGTCTTGTTCAAATGTTTACAGTTGGTTTGAAATTGTGAAATTGAGGATTCAGAGGCTATTACATGGTTCGAATGAGGTTTTAGTACGTTATACACCTCTTAGCAGGAAATATTCCTATAATAAATAAGGTGAAGAAAAAGTGTAAACATAAAATGCAGGTGACTGTTCATCGGATATTGTCCACTCGCGATGAATCGATGATGTCGATCCACTAAGTGATCATCGGATGCCGTCAATTTACAATACCACGGATAATATCGAACTGTTCGTCGGATGATATCCCTGATAAAAGTTTAACTCCAACTAAAAATTGTGGAAGTCGTTTTTCGTGTCGATGATTTTATCTCATAGGTTAGAGGAACACAATTCGGAGTGAAGAAGTGTGAGAAACCAATAAAACACTCAGCAGAAATAAGCTAAAAAGGTGAATTGAAGTATCTATTCGGTGCCACTTGACAGGTGTTGATATATCGCATCTGCCGGAGCTGTGGAAATTATGGAAGCTTTGATGGGAGGAAATTTTGAATAGCAAAAGGAATTACAGCAAAGCATACAAGCAAGTGAAGACAATATTAAACTGAAAATAGAGACAATCCTGAATGAAAAGATTGAAAAGCTGGAACGTGAAAATGAGGAACTTAGGCATAGAGTAGAATACCTGGAAATAAGTGAAACTAGGAATAAAATAGTTATATTCATATTACCTGCAGCAGAAAATCAGGCATCAGAGGGAGAACTCTGCAAAGGTTGGAATACCCTATCAGGCACAGATATAAATAATAAAAGTATCATAATATATATAGACTAAGAAGATCAGGAAAAAGTCCAATTGAAGTAGAATTCGTATCAACACTCTCAAAATTAGGTATAGTGTCAAACTGCAAGAAACCGAGGCGTACCAAAGTGCGCAAATTTTCAAGATCTGACAAAGTAGCAACAAGAAGAGTACAAAATCCTGAAAAACTATTTGAGGGAGATTCGAAGCTCCATTCAGGATCACTGCTATATAAAGGGAGAAAAATTATACAGGAATGGTACAGCTTACACTGTGGAAGACATTCTGAAAATTGAGTTGGATAGTACACGAAAGGGAACAAGTGAAGTACATACATCATCTGGAAGAGATTTAGAAATTAACGAAACAGCACCCCGCAGCAACGTAAAAGGATTATTTCAAACAAGAACGAAGAGAAGAAAGATCAAATTGACGAGAGAAGCAGGAGAGACGAAGAAACCAAGTACAGAACAAAGGAAAAAGTTCTATCTTCGAATCTTCCACAGACCAGAGACAAAAAACCATCCCTTAGGTCCCAAAATAGGAACTAAATGCTCAGATAGTGACAGTGAAAATAGATCCATATATTGAAAACTATGACAATAAATTAATAGCAGGACAATTAATTGATAATTTGAGGAGATTTGATGAAGAATGTTTAAATAGTGGCGATTCTAAACTCAGGGTTCTTCATGTGAATATCCGTAGTGTAAGTAAAAATTTTGATGAATTACTGTTTTTCTAGGTCAATTTACTCAAAAATTCGAAATTATTGTTTTGACAGAGACATTCAATGTCACTGATGATACTTTCACAATAAAAGGCTATGACAATTTTTATAGCCAAGGATCATTGAACAGAAACGACGGAGTGATGGTTTTCGGCAAATCTGATATTAAATGTGAATATAGGTGTGTTCAAATAGCTTTGAGCAGTGCTATAGAATTACATATTAGCATAAATAATGTGAAGTTACTCCTTACGGCGATTTATAGATCAACTAGTACTGATAGGAATGTTTTTAACACAGAACTCTACAACTACTTGGATTTGAAAAGAAACAATAAATTTCATATTATTATTGGAGACATAAATATGGATTTGCTAAAAAACAATGTCAGTGAAATAGAGGATTATAAAAATGTATTGAATTCATTTGGTTTCATATCGTATATAAATAGAATAACAAGACCAAGCAGTAAAACGTGCCTAGACCACATTTTTGTGAAAAATCTCCGTGAACAAAATGACTCTCGGTCCTGTGTATTTGACTATAAAATAACTGACCATTTTCCGATTTATTTTGAGTACAACTGTGGCAAAGTTTTGCCGAATGACCCTAAACGGAGTAAATATAAAACGTTTATTAATTACAACACTTTGAAATCTGATATTAGTAATGAAGACTGGACGTGTATATGCGATTTAAAAAATGCGAATGACATGATGGATAATTTCCTATATATATTGAAACGATATATACGAAGACATACAAAAACTATAAAGCTTAAAAAGTTAGAAAAGCCTGGATTACGCAAGAAATACTGAGTAAAGCAAAAGAAAAAAATGACGTCTATGTTCAACTTTGCTCAGATCCAGAAAATACTAGGCTGAAGGGAAAATACCGAATGCTCAAAAACAATCTTAGAAAAATGATAAATAAAGCCAAGAATGAATATATGAATAAAATCAATAGAAAAAGTCCGAATGCTTCCAGTGGCTTATGGAAAGCTATCGATAATATTTGTCCTAGACAGAAAAAAACAACAAAAATTGCATCCATAGAGATTAATAAAAATATTGTAAACTCTAAAATTGAAATCGTCAATCATTTCAACGATCATTATAGTAAACTAGGAGAGGCTTATGCGACGAAAATAAGTAAACCCAGAGAATTTTCGGATGATGTTGATAACATCGAGAAAACTATATTCTTGGAACCAACGTGTGCGGAAGAAGTGATACACGTCATCAATGAGATAAAAACAAAAAAATCACCAGGATGGGATCTAATCAGATCTGAAACAGTTAAACAGTTGAGTGAACAAATTGCTATTCCATTAACATGTATAATAAATAGATGTTTTGAACAGGGCAGATTTCCAGATTGCCTCAAGATGGGGATCATCAAACCTGTATACAAAAACGGAAGTAGAGAAAAAATAGAGAATTATCGTCCAATCTCTCTGCTGTCGGTGTTTTCCAAGATTTTTGAGAAACTCATAAAAAAAGACTGCGGGTTTTTGGAGAAATTCGGCATACTCTCTGGTCGACAATTCGGATTTAGAGAGGGACGCAGTGCGGAGGATGCCATATTGCAGTTAACATCGGACATATATAGGGCGTTAGATAAAAAAGCCCAGTTCTGTGCGTTTTTGTAGATCTCTCGAAGGCCTTTGATACCGTTTGCCACAAACGTCTACTACAAAAATCCATTCATATGGTATAAGAGGACCAGCTTATAATATACTGAAAGATTACTTGACAAACCGTGAGCAAAAAGTTGAAATAGAAGGAGTAAGAAGTAGGTCGGCGACCGTCGCTTACGGGGTTCCCCAGGGTCGGTACTCGGTCCGCTTTTGTTCACGATTTATATAAACAGTCTAATGACATCTAAATCTAGGGGTAAACTCATCAGCTTCGCAGATGATGTGGCGATCTTGTATGAAGCGAAAACATGGGTGGAGTTGAAGACAATGGCGGAACAAGACTTCAAGGGAATTTGTGACTGGTTTAGTTTCAATAAGCTCACAATGAACGAGCAGAAAACGTATTACCTTCCTTTTGCCTCTTATTCTAGTCATTTGCCGGATATGGGACCACTTATTGTTGATGGAAATACGAGCATACAGGAAAAAGATCGATCAAAGTATTTGGGTATAATGATTGACAGACATTTGCGATGGGACCATCACATCGAATATGTAAAAAATAAATTGAGGGGTTTACTGAGTAAGTTTAGATACCTTTCTGAATTCCTGAATACGAAGAATCTGAAAAGATTGTATTTTGCACTTGTACAGTCGCAGCTGGGTTATGGGATCTTGGGTTGGGGCGGTGTGGCTAAGTGTAATCTTCACAACTTAAATATTGTGCAGAGGTGGATTATGCGAATAATTTTCAAAAAAAATATAAGATACTCTGCTGACCTGTTACATTCGGAAAACTCAATTTTTGATGTAAGACAATTATTCTGTTACCGAATGTTGACAAATATCCATAAGGGTAAAATAAAATTGCAGCCAATTTTACATCAATACGACACTAGAGCAAACTTGCAATCCAGGAGCGTGCCAAGTCGAGGGAAAACTATCGGACAGCGGTCAGTGGAATTTCTGGCACCTAAGATATATAATTTGCTGCCGAACAATTTGAAGATCACAAAAAGATTCAAGACGTACAAATATCATGTCAAAATATGGGTGACAACTACAGAGAGAAAATTTTTTAATGAACTCATTGACTTGAGGTTTTTGTGTTGAGATTCGATCTCGTTCAGTGTTACTCAGATGTTGTGGACTGGATTGGAGAATGGATGTATCTGTCGCCATCTACGTGACAACAAATATATGAACACTATTAGAATATATCATACTAAGCCGGATTGGACTAACTGGAGGGGACACAACTGTAAGCGTTAATATGGGTTTTATTGGTGAATGCATTTCTTTTTTGTGGAATTTTTTATGTGTTTGATGGGATTTTATTTGATAGGATATAATCATGCACAAGCTTCTAGCTTCAGTGATTAGTCATGTTTGTTCTTGTATTTTGATTCTGTTTGATTTATGAAATCTGTAAATTGTTGAGGAATAAACATTATTATTATTATTATTATTATTTTATTTATTTGGTTTTTTTTAATAACTTTGGATGAAGAGGAAAGAATTGAATGAAATGTGGTATGCGGGGGTTTTATACGATGCAGAATCCAAATATCCTATTAGTTTTTAGATTACATACAGGATTTCTCCACATTTAAATCAACCTTAACTTTTTTGTCTTACACTGTATGTCATTCTGGACTAGAAAAAGCGATTCCACTATCTTTTTTCCTCCAAAAAAGCATACTTCGTTGAAGTCGACAGGACTACGGTAAAAAACATGGAAAAGTTATGATGCACGCAAATTGTCCAGAAGCGCCAAAGTAACCTTCTTACAATAACAAGGACAAAACACTTCAATAATGAAATTTTAATAACAGCAACATTTAAGGGACCTGCCTGCGTCCCTCAACTACTCAACTCGCACTTAAATTCCGTACTACGTCGTACTCAGCTTTGAGTACGGACTATGAATACCGCCCTAAAAGTCAACTGAATTAGAGACGACTATGAAATAAATGAGTATGTGGGGTGAATTCACAGGAAACATATGCAAGAGAGAGACAGATGGGATGGTGAGAACACTTGCAACTTAGGTATAATCCGATACAGCTTGAAAACGTGTGGAAAGCTAGAATAGAACAAAGGCCAAGAGACAAAGACCACATTACAACAAACTTAGTATGATGCAACAATGAGAGAAATCTGCAAAAGAACGAATGTTTAAACAATTAACAGGACACAACGGAAAATTATGACATATGGAATTTTTATCATTAAAAATATATTATGTTAAAGATTCCAACACCGGAAGCATACGGATGTGGATTATATGACTAATTTTACTCACCCACTAGCTGTTTCTTCAGACCCTGTTGATGTCATAGAACCGCAATCTTGTATTCGCTGAGCCCATTTAGTCTTCACCTCTTGCTGAGCCCGTTCCTTCAAAGCCTGTACCCTTTGTCTTTCCTGTTCTATCACTTGGGAACCTGCTTGGACAGAAAATGAACACTTCCTGATTCTAATTGCAAATCTAATCTATCACATATTTATCATTGGCCCCAACCGGGATGAGATCTCTATAAACATATTTGAAAACTGATAAGATAAATAAGTTGTTTTATTTACAGCTGATATAATGTATCTTTGAATGAGAAAAATTATAATAATTTTATTGATTTATAAAGAAAGGAGCTTAGTTCACGTCAGTCAAGTGCATAGGAAATTCTACGATATATTAGATTATCATCAAGTATTGGATTCTTGCTATGGTGCCAAAAAAGAATTGAAATGAAAAATTATTGGCTTTCAAAACATACCTTGCTGACACAGATGGAGATGCCTGTTTCTCTCGATTTCTTTCAAGGATTCAATTGTTTTTCTATTCAAGGATGCAATGTCAATCGGCGAATCAGATGTGACCTTACTTATTCGATCTATATCGTCTTGACTGGGAAATCTTTTTTCTGAAAAAAAAAATTGCTTAAAATCCCCTGCTCCAACAAGGGTATGAATTTTTTCAATAGTGACCAGGAAGCATTATACAGTAAGATCTTACAGGTACTTAATGAAGTGATAATCAATAAGAAGAGGTATTAAAAAAAAAGAACAACCTTCAAAAGAACTACATAAGAAATAAGAAACAAAAGGTAGAAATATTAAAACAAAATGATTTCACAGTTCTCCTGCAAAGAAAATATAGTTATAAGTTAAAAAAAAGTCCCATAAAAATTTGGCATAGATATTACATTTAGAATTCTCACCACGTGACATGGCAATTTCGATAGCAGATCTATAGTGTGTTTTTTTCTCTGAAACCTTGTGGTGAATTAATTCAGTGTAGATTTTGACACATCAAATTATTGAAAGTTTATGTTTTGAAAAGTTAAGTTAAGTTAAAACAAATTGACTATGGAACAAAATTTTTGAAAAGTATTTAATCTTCAACACTCAACGTTTGCGACCCTATGTTTATGAAATTTTGTTTCTTGAATTCACTCAAGGAATTTCCCTTTATGGTTTGTACGTTCAATTTATGAACACCCTGTTTAATGAAGTTACAATTATTATTTTCTGGAGTATGTTTATCAATACACATAGTTTTTTGTGTTCAATGTATTGGCAAATTGAGAGCGATTCAAAAATGAAAATAATTGTAACTACATTAAAAAATCAGAATACTTTAACTTTTGGGTATTCATGTATTATTTCATTTTACTCACGATAACTCTGAAATATATTCCCATCAATGAGTTGATAATAAATTACTGTTTACTGTTAGTGCATATTTTTTGTTCTGCAGTTTTTCCAAAGTAGGTTTTTCTTTTCGTTGAAAGAAAGAATGTTCCAGGTACTTGAAGAACAAAACAAATATCTTGTCTAATTTTCACTTCATTAATATTACGACACAACCGGTTTTGGTTTTCAAAACATTTTCAGGTGCTGGATACAGACTGAAATTTTTTTCTGTTTATATGAAAACCTACTGAAAAACATCATATGGACACTGTCAAATTTAAAATCCTTCACAGATGCCAGAAAGACCTGAAACTAAATGGTGTATTTGATGGAAGTGACCAATCTGTATAAGAACTCCAAATTTTCATCACTTATTAGGAGAAATATTTTATTCTGCATCTAGCAGCTGAAGATGGTATAAAAACCGAAAGCTGTCTTGTTATGAAGTTAATAAACTGAAAATTAGACAAAATACTTGTTTTAATCAATATTCATAATGGATTTTCTTAAAATAAATGGGTCATCAATACTATCTACCTGAAGTATTCTTAATAATTAGTATGAATATTTGTACCTTCCTGAAAACAATTGCAAGGATGAGTAAATAGTCTCATAACTGACTCGATATTCAAATTTCTACTTGAATGCCAGATAAGACATTAGATGTCTCAGTTGAAAAATCAACTCCAAGGTTTAGGATTGACGATACTTCCATGAAATTTTTCTTTCCGTTTCCTCCTTTTTTACCGTACTGAAAAGTAGCATATACTATTTGCCATGCTCCATATTAGTTTTTTCAAATTTAATATAAATTGTTAATTAGTTTCGCTGTGAAAGAGAGGCAGAATTATTTTTGAATAAATTACCTTAGTAAGCTTTTATACAATGACCTTAGTGAGGATTTGTATGTATTTATATCAGAATTTTCTCTTTATTTGCCTAAACAAAGATTTTGCGGTTTTCATACACTTGAGCATACCACAGAGAGTGCTATGTGGGAAACACATTTTTTTTCTACATGCACTGCTGCAACTTTGAAAATCAGTCTTGTTTGTAGATTTATAAGGTAATGAAAATTTCTACTCATAGGACACTTTTCCACACAAACACAGATAGAAAGTGACTAGTCAATATTTCCAACTCGATTACTATCTTCACCCAGATTACCTAACATGACCATAATACTTCCTTTCAACCTAGACCCCTCTTTCAACATTTTGCATGTTGAGTTTCTTGATGCATTAGACATAGCCTTTACCACTTTCTATGAATAGATTTTATATAAACCGCTACAGTAGATTTGGCGTTAAAGTGTGACATGCAATTACGTTTGCATATATAAGAATAGTGAAAACTGTGAAACAAATAGAATTTTTGTTTTCTCATGGACACCCAATGTCAATCGACACAATGTTAATTAGACCTGGAGGGATCGGGACCAAAGGAAAGGCACTAGCTTTCATTTAAAAAAAAATGATCAAATCAGTTCACCCATATGGAAGTTTCAAGGTACCAAAAAATACAGACTAATTGATAACCATCTCCTGTTTTAAGAAATCAGTTTGAAAAATAGAGAACCAATCTGCCTTACCTATACCGGGCTCCAGGATCATTTTGTCTTGCATCAGTTTATCATTGAAAGAATGTGACATCATAATATCCTGTTGAGAAGGTATAGACGAATTACAAACAATTATAGAACAACTCAAATCCTTCAAATTGTTAAAATCACGTTGAAATAGATCTCTAGACTTATCACTATCTGTGTCACTGGTCATTTCATGTTCAGACTCTTGATCAGAGAATTCGGCTAATTTTGCATCAACGTCCTTTAGTCTGTTTCTCACTTCCTCTAATTTCACTAAACAATTGATTTTTTGGCTTTCTAACGATTTGTACTCTTTGTTATTGGTATTAGCAGCGTCTATGCTCTGTTGCCCCAAGTCATGTATCTGATTTTGTAATTTTTCGATACGGTGACTTAAATCTAAAATTTCCCTTTGTATCTCCTCCCTTGTAGCTAACCAATTAGCCTCCTCTTCCAAATGGTGAAATTCTAAATCTTCGAATGATTTTCTGTCGCTGTCCAGAATTTCCTGACATTTAAGGTAATCGTCAAATACTGTTTCGTATTCATCAGTTGTTTTATCAGTGGAAGCCAATTTGTGTTCCATCTCTTCCATTTTTTCTTGAGCTGCCTTCAATCGTTCCTGACAAGTTTTCTCTTTTTCAGTTCGTTTGTGCTGAGCTTCTTGCATAATACTTTCTATTTTTTGAGCCTGCTTTAACAGTTTTTCCTTTTTAGTTTTTAGATTATCCAAATCTAAAATTTTAGATTTATGTTCTCCAGATAGCAATGCTCTTTCCATGTCCATCTGAAAAAAATTTTGTGTTTAAAAATAATTAATCGTAATTTTTTTACATTAATAACACAAAGAAATACAGAATACTGATCACATTTCTGTTGTAATTGCTCCTTAACCTGAACAGAAAAAGATATAAGAATAGATTTGTCTGAATCATGAAGTAATTACATATAGAGTGGAAACTGAGATAGTTCACAATAATAGTTCAATTTGCCGCCGCATGGCGTCTCTGGCTTCTCTGATTTTTGGTTTGTTGATATTTTCATAACCTCGTCATTTCCACAGAACACACATCTACTCTCTACTTTCTTTGAGAACTCAGAAGCCTTTGTTACATCCACAAAGGATCCAAACAGAAATGAGGAGGTTATGAAAATATCAACAAACCAAAAATCAGAGAAGCCAGAGACGCCATGCGGCGGGAAATTGAACTATCACCTACCATTTTTCCTATTTCAGTTTCACTCTATATGTAATTACTTTATGTCTGAATGTTTGTAATTTTCGTGCATTTGGGCAAGATTGATATCAAATATTTCGTTTGGACTCATTCATGAAGGATGAATAAAAATATTACACTTTTTGAATGAAAATTTCTATTTTGATGCAGTTCTATCATAAGAATGCCTTGATATCATCCTCAACTTTGACAAGGTTATACTACTTCGAGAGATTTGAATTCTAGAAATTTAAAAACTACTCTCAAATAGTATAAAAACAGCGCCAAAGCTACCTGACCTAACGACAGTGCTTTCAACATTTGTGGAAGTAAGACTCAGCTAGGTCGAGAGTCTAGAGAACTCATTCGGTCCTTCACCTCCTTTGTTAGTGTTTAGATGGTAAACATGTTATATTCGTGAATTTAATTTCAATTTATTGAATACTCCTAGAATTATTGAAAAGATTATCCGCAATGAATGCTTGTCGAAGATTTGGTTGAATATTTGTCCTTTTTAAAAGTATATATGCCACCCACTATACTGTTTAATCATCGATATTCGTTTTATAAAGAATATTTATGTTGACTGCAGTATTTCAATTTTTATTTCTTAATAAATATTTATCTCAGACTGTCCTTCGTATTTGAAGACTTAGGTGTTCTGCGTTTTTTGCTGACGTAACCTTTAAGTGATGTCGCCTAAGACAATGTTGACTATTCGTAATGCTTGGTTTATTTCCAGTTTTCACTCTTATCGTGTTCGTTTGCCCGCCACTTAAAATTGTTCTTTTCAACATGCAGATACTGATAAATGCTTTCCAGACTCTTTTGAATCAGTAGATAGTAATTGGATATCCATATGCACGGGAGTGAACGAAGATTTCATAAGCATTATAACTGTAATGTAGTTAGTTGTATGTAGGTAAGAGTACTCTATCTTACTGTATTTTCATATTATTTATGACCATAGAAAGGTACCAGGAAAGAGATTGATACATTTAGTACAGTTTGAGAATTGATAGTTTAGCATCAGATTAGCAGTTACTACACCATAAGACTAGGTGTCACGCCAGAGCCATAGCCCATGGTTCTTCATTCAGATTCTTGGTCATTTTTTTTTTAACTAAAACGAAATTCTTGATCAATATTTTTCCTCACGTTTCACAACCAGAGAGCCTCCCCTCTATTATTGGGTTGCACATTTGGGTGGCTTATTTAATACTCACGGACTGTTCCGGATTTTTAATTATTCACTGGTACACAAAACTGACACAAAAGGCTCATGTATCTTAGCCTTGCCACTCCAACAGTAGAGAAATGCCAGCTTAATTTCACTGGTTATATATTATTGTTTTCATCTTGAGGGATTTTTTGATGCTTAAGGCATTTTCCCCTCCACTCTCCATGAAAAGTTGATCATTTGAATCTGTGTTTCACTTAGCATCTCTGTTTACCACCAATTTTTCACTAACCTCAAGATCACGAACGAATCTCTTACATTACTTTTAATATCTTACTAAACAATCACATTCAATGACAAAATTTCGTATATGGAGTCCTTGTGACACCAGGGTTGTTGTTGATTTAATTTCAATGATGTTAGTGTTTATTTTTGCGAAAGAAAAACTTGAGAATTTTGCAGTATGAAAAATTTCAGGGAGAAAGAACATTGTCGCAAGCTTCTGGTAAATTTTCTGACTAAAATTGTGATCAGTTTTTCATAAATGTCATAGGTCATTATCGTGAATCACCCTGTATTGGCATTCTACTGAAAATTTTTTATTTAAGGAGACATGACAACTTATGAATTTATATGAGTGGTTGGCAGAGAATGATATGAAGACTATCAAATTACACAAGTGAAAGCATTCCTTAGCATCTTAGATCACTTTGAGAAGAGTGAATAAAGTTTTTTTCTCAGTTTTCTCTAAATAGGAGCAAAAAACTTACCTCGATGTGCAACTCTTCTTCTTGAATTTCCACTTCAGCTATAAGAGATTTCAGATTTCCAACTGCATCTAACAGTCTCTTTTTTTCAGTCTTCAAACTTTGATAACTAGACTTATTCGATTTATTTGTGCGATTTGAGATATTCGTATTGCCTATAGGAATACAATTATTGTTAACTTTTGTGTCTTGCTCTGAATCAACATCGTCCAAAGGTAAAATGAATTTAGTCGGCGTAGGTTTCCTGGTATTTTCAATACTATTGTCTTCTGTTGTATCTTTAGTCCTGTTTAGATTTTGCAACAGATATTGCTCCTTCTCTAATGTAGAGAACTTATTTTCAATAATGTTTGATGCATCTTTTGGCGTGCTATAATAGAAAAAGATCATTTTCAAAAGCCATTGAATATGATGAATAATTATCAAGTGTTTTCTTAGAGGTATAGAAATTAAATATGCTCTGAATTGCCATCTGAGTGTGATTTATGAATACTTTCAGCAAGATTGGCGCCTCAACATCGCATGACACAATTCATATTTTTCTCAAAAATACATGAAAAGAGTGGAAAACACTGATTGTGAAGGAACAAAAGGTAATTTTCAAAGGAATGCTGTGAATTAAATAAGCTGAAACGTAAAAATGAATATGCACAAAAAAACTTGAATTGTGAGAAATATGAAGAGAGTTTAACAATTGAGCAAGAAAAGTAATTCACATATCCAGAGGGAAAATTTACATGAATAAATATCAAGAACAAGATATAAAAAATTGAAAAGTGGGTAAACTAACCCATGCACTACACAGAAAATTCTGAAGCAAAAGGGGATTTTGCACAAAAAACAAGTTATGAAGTACCGAAAACTATTGAGATCTGTGTGAGAAAAGGACAAAAGCAGAAGAACTAAGAGTCAACTACACAATGGAGATGAAATGTTCAAGAAAAATAAAATGAATTATGCACTATATAACGAAAAAAGAAGTACAAGATATCTGAAAGTGAAATAACTGAAATGTTGGAAAAGGATAGATGGCGGGGACGCTCGAAATGTAAGCATGATGATAAACAGGTTGAAAAGGAGTGGAAGATAGGAATAGAAGCGGAGAGGAGAAAGAACACCATAGATTTGAGACCATACAGACATTTGCAAAAGAGGTAAGAACCTGAATGAAGCAAAGTAATCAATGATTAATAGGCTTGAGTGAAAAAAGCTATGAATTCGTAGTTTATTTATAAGGCATTTATTTGAAGAATTTCATTTGAAATCCCAACGCCGACAGGTATAATGGATATTGATTATGTTCAGCAAATTCAGTACATGAGGAATAGCTGGAATCAAGACAGCAACCGGGGTTGAAGTACAAATATAATACCGGCACAGCAATGGAGTCACTTACGAACAGAAGTTGATCTCGTGCTTGGTAAGAATTACTGTAGTGTAAACCTATCTGATAAGTGGAAGTTTTCAAGTATAGAATGAAGGATTTTTGGATAAATCTTCTCACATATCTAAGAAAAATAAAACGAAACTGAACTAATTGAGGTTTAGTGAAAATCGTCAATAACCAACAAAATTGACGTTGAAACATTTTTTTTCTTATTTAAAAAGGAACACCTCATCTTGCTTTATATTGAACCCGTATCTTATTTTAAATTCAATACCTCAAAAAACACTTATATTCCATTTTTTTGGGACCTACCTTTCTCTGCCAGCAGTGACAAAAGTCTTAATTCGAGTTCTAGGAGATTGCGGATAATGACTTGTAGGTGTAGACTGATACTTGATATTCTCATAATTATTGAAATCATTTTTACTTTCACCACTCGACAAATCAGGAGGTGTGAAATCTATGTTTTCATAGTTTGATGTCACCGTTTTCCTCGGCAGGGGAAAATTTGATGGCGTGTTCTCATAAGCGTTTTGATTAGACTTCTGAAAATCGAATATGCCTGGTGATGACGGTGGAGAGTTGTAGGGCGAACCAAAAGGACCTTGTGAAATTTGTTGACGCTTATCTCTTGGCAGTGAACCGTTCGTTTTGATCCTGAAAAAGTGGTATTATCATCAGTAAACAAATATTTTTTCTTGATATAGTATTGAGGTTTTAAATTTTTTGAATAACAAACACAGTATATACCTGAATAATGATTTTCACTCACCTATTTGGAGTAAGTTGCTTATTTTTATCATTTGCTTTTTCGTACTCTGCACACATATTCAGAATCTCCTCCAGTCTGAGTTTTTCAGCTTTTCCAAGCTCTTGTTCTTTGATTCTATCCTGTTGAGCCTGAAAGCAAAACACAACAACTATTCATGACATTCTGTCAATGAGGTAAAAATCCTTGAAGTGAAGGCATTCACAATAAATCATCTATTCATCATGTGTTGAACTCAAACATTTGTCCAGGTAACTGATAAATATTATCAAACGAGATAACATATAAAGAACTTGGTGGAAATTGAATTAGGTCGATATATTCAGTCTGTCATAAATATAACGTGTAGTTAAGAGAAATCAATTATTTTTGCATGAAATTTAATACTTTAATTAGCATAGCTAGAATGACCCGACAAAGATACAATATGCCCCGTTTTGTCCTTTAACTTTATTTCATTTTGAAGGTAATACAAGTATAGACCACTGATAAAAGCTAGATCCCGTTTTATTGTGAAATAATATAAGATTTGATTTTTTATTTCGTGGATATGGAATCTTTCTTTTTAAAAGACGTTAAGGTTGTCCTTCAAGTGACGTTTCGCAACTTTATTTGTTGCTTCTTCAAAGCTCTACAAATACACACAGATTATTATAAAAGACATGGTTTTATGACTATAGGAATACCTCGGAAGTGGGAAAATAAAAAAATCATTTATTTACAAGGAATACGAAAGAATTAGAATTGAATACAATATAGGATATTTTCAATTTTAATTAGAAAATGAAATAACTATTTAAAAATTATTCTGAATCATAAGAATGACGAAGATAAAAAATTATTAGTTTTATTGATCCCTTAAGACATAACAGAATCTAATTCGATATACATATTGATTATTATTTGTTATCATGAGAAACTTTCTCGAAATTTTGGAAAAAAGAAAATCATCTGAAATTTCGCATAAAGTGGGAACTCTAGGAATGTTTACCTGTCGAACATGACCACAGATAACTGTTTATGATGTGACAGACACTGAATATTTTTATCTAATATCTCTCTCTCTCTCTCTTCTTCAGAAGGACATGAGCTAGTTTTCATATTCTCAAGATCAATTGTCCAAATATCTGGTTAAATTCATTATTAGAGCAAGTTAAACAACTAGTTTAGCCGTTATAGGCATCTGGATTTTGGTTTATTCAATAACTGCTGGAATATTCATCCGATTAATTTGTTTCTTGAAAGAAGTTTGAATGAGGTTGAAAGAAAAGTTTGCGAAATTTCGTAATAAACGTCACGCTAGAAATTTTTACAAAAATGCCCAATTTTTTTTTCAATTACTTGAAATCTCGCAAGATATTCATCATTACAATACTTTGCTACAGACAGCTATATTCAAATGAAGATTGCGTTGAGCAATTTGTTTTTGCGTAGGTACTTGAGCCAAGTGGAACAGCGTTCTATCGTTTTGCCAAATGTCTGTAATTTTCGAGTATCGAGACGAAAATGGTCTCCATAGATGAATTGGTTTCGACTTCATAATAGAAGGTTCGACCAGGTCCGTCCGTATAGTCTTTATCTAACGAAGGAATTACTATTGTCGCCGCTGTAGGAGAAACACGTAACTTAAGCCATCTATTAAAAAAATAATGGATCTCTTATACTGCAACTTAAATGTAACACATAAAACTCTCATATTACTTACCTGATTTCTTTTGATTTCTGCTTCTTTTTTTCTTTCGTTTAATTCATCGCTGTTGTCGTAAATGCTGCCATTTATCAGCTGATCTAAGGAGTTACTTCGTCTATGAATCGCCTTGATGTTTTTGTGCACAGGACTTGGAGTTACACTCCTGATGTAAGGGCGTGGATTCCTGTCGTATCCGGGAGATGGAATTATCACTTTCTGCGTGTTTATGTTTTTGCTGCCGTTTGAAGTTTTGTTAACGAAGTCGTCACCTTCATCCAAATTGATATTTTGTTGTTTAACGCCGTTCTCGTAGATCACGACCCTGAAATAATCAAGAGAAGAAATTATCAGGAACTTAATCTTTATTTGTAATGAACTCTTCATTTAGTATTGGTGAGTTTTAATTTATGACGTATAGTAATAATTTTGAATCAATCGCTGAATACATTTTTTTTCGCGCTTCTTCTAGTTTAAGAAAACTAATAGAAGAGCATGCTATTGTTTAACCCTAATGTCAGTTGTTTTCGAATATCGAGCCGAAAATGGTCTCAATCGATTGGATTTGATTTCCTGATGAAGATTCACGGGTCAAACTTGAGTATGTTGGCTATTCGGCCGTATACGCTTTTTCATACGAATAATATGAACTGGAGTTTCCATATTTTCAGAATAGGTTAGTTGTCCAAATATCCACAGTTGAGAAAATGGCTCTGTTACCTTGATCCAACCCTGACCGGAAAAAAACCACTTAACCGAAATAATTCCACGTTGACAGTTTTTTAATTGGAAATTTGCAATTGAATGATATGAGCTAACTTGAGACTTCAGCGCCGTTCTTTATTACCTACTGCCCTCAGGTTTTCAGTTAACTCTCGCAGGTTATAGTAAAAGTCCCACTTAGAATTAATGTTTATTCTCTCCTAATGTAGCTAACAATAATTAATTAATTCAAATTGAAGTTATAGTGGTTTTTAATAGGTGAGCTAGAGTTTTCATATATTCAGAATAGGTTAATTGTCCAAATATCTCGGTCAAGTTCGTTATTGGGCCAAATCCGTCGGATGGTTCAGTAGGTATGAGCATCTGAAATTTTGTTTCCTCAATAACTACTAGAATATCCATCCGATCAAGTTGATACAAAACGGCTCGCCAAATTTCGCAGAAATCGTCACGCTAGAAACTTTTTAAAAATTCCCAAAAGAAAATTTTTTAATACTCACTATCTCATAAAATATTTTTTGGATTTCAATAAAAATTCGTGAATATATTGAAGTGATCGATATCTTGCTTATCCTCAAATTTCATTGTCGTAGCTCTTTCCCATCTAAACATATGATCATTTCTTTATTTCACTCAAGAGAAAAGAGAAATGACATACTTCCCGATGATTTTCTTTGAACGATGGCCATCACAGATCGATATCCGATTGACAAATGCCGGGCTCATTAATCAGTTTAATGTGGCGTAATATTAATCAAAATTTTTCATAACAGGAAATCATAGAGATATAATTCAATCTCGGTGGCTGAAATAATATACGTTGTCAAAATTCAGAAAAGCACTGACGTAAGTTTTTAGGGGAAGGGAATTATAGCTTCGAACAAAACTTGGGAAAAACTATGAGTAGTTATTTTTAATTTGAGATATAGGTTTGTTCATTCATTAGGCGTTCATATTTGCATCACATTGTTCCATAGTACGGGAAAAGACCTCATCAGAGTGCTTATAAATTTGTTATGGTTTGAATATTTACTCGTAAGTAGCTCAACAAGAGCGCCAAAGCAATCTGACAGTGCTTTCTAAATTTTTTTATTTATTAATTTATTCCTTTTATATGATCGATTATGTTTATTTTATTTTGAAAATATACTTAGTTTGAACACTACGTTTCAATAATTATTCTTATTGGCAGGTAAAGACCGTAAGAGCTAACTTGAGACTTGAGCGCCGTTATTTATTACCTACTGCCCTCAGATTTTCAGTTAACTCTGGCAGGTTATAGTAAAAGTCCCACTTAGAATTAATGTTTATTCTCTCCTAATAATAATCCAATAATTAATTAATTCAATTTGAAGTTATAGGGGTGTTTTAATAGGTGAAAAAATGGGGGCGCTGAAAAAAAAATATTCTCAAAGGGGGCGGTGGACAAAACAAGTTTAGGAACCCCTGATATAAAGAATTGGAAACAATCATAGATTTCAACAGTATTGCAAAAGTTGATTTTAGATACGAGTATTTCTTTATGAAGTGTTCGATTATATTATCGATAAAATTAAGAAATTTTAATATTTTTTCAATATTATTTTTAGATGGAAAATTATTCTCCATTCTCCAAAGAGAGTATGTGTTTTATCATAAATATTAAGCATTGGAGCCTTGAACAGGAACATAGTTCATAAACAAGTTTGTCCCTACAATTTTATGGACTATCATAAACCAAAAGCTGGATTTTTGTGTAATCTCGAAATAAATCTAGTAGTGACATAGTACAATTTGAAGCTTCAAATATCTTATAACTTTGCAACGAAGTAGAATTGAAAAAAAAAGGAAAAAGTGTTTCTTTTCGCTTCAAAAATCTATAATTAAAATTAACGCAGAGGTCCAGGACTCACTCTGTATATTGGTTTCGGACTTTGGGCTAAATAGTCCTTTTAATGGAATATATTTAGAGTACAGTTATGAACCCCGAGATTAGGGAAAACATTTTTCAGCCATAAACATTCGATTTCGTTTCTTCCATTTTATCAGTTGTCACAGGTATTGCCTCACCTGTTATTAATATTCTTCGTATCGTTCAACTCCACATTAACATATTGCGGCGACTTCTTCCCGAAGAGCGGCCAATCCCTCAATTTAACCTTCTGCTTCTCGTTATGATTCAGTTCCGAATAATTCAAAGCGCTCTGCGGTAGATTCTTCGCCAGGTTGTGTAGGTCCGGCGGGGACTTTCCGAGCACATCCTTCGCCGGCGTGTTCACTGTGACCGCGTTCGAACTGAACACCTTCGGCGATATGGACTTCTTCAGATTCTGGGCGGCCAGATATTCGAACTTGGACACCTTGGTCATTATGCTGGACGGAGGATGTTCCTCACTACCGCCGCTGTCCGAGTAAGATTCCCTGGGACTTTTCTTGGGCACAGCAGGTGGCTTTTTCAGAAATTTCACTGAATGGATCTGACTCTCCTGTTCAAAGTTTATGGAAGGCATAGATATTCTCGGGTTCGGCAGCACGGATTTCATTAGCTTCGCCTCGGCGGGATGGTTGAATCTCATGTAGTTCGATCTGCCGATCGTTAACATGGCACCTGAAACAAACAGATTGTTATTTTGTGAATGATCTTTCATAACTATCGATAAATGGTAGGAACAAGTCTGTCGAGGATTTTCAGTAGCACCGCCCCGCGATGCCCCAAGGTATTCATATACAACAGTTTCCGATCAAAACTACCATTGAGTGTGACTTGGACATAATCTCGACCGTGCAACATCGACGTGTTACTTGGAAGCAGTTTCCCGCGACACCTCGAGTGTTTGCATTATTCTATGAGGACCTCACACGTGCGCTTTCTCCAAAGATTCGTATGGTATATGCAGCATCACTCAGTAAACGGACTTATTATGTATTGCAGGAGCCTTGCCTTGGTGTATGCACCTCACTTGATTTGAATTTAAACCTTAAACTATTTCAGGAACATTGTTTGTTAAGGCAGTCAAGCGAGGTCGCCACCGTGATAAAAAATATTTTACGTATCTTTGCTTTCATTCCTTTATCTTTAACAATGTTAAGGAAGTAAAAATAGTATTATATTCATGAGGATAAAACACTGCAGCTTGATAAGTTCAAGACTAACCCTAAGTGTTAGAATCTTCCAAGGTGTATTTTTCCAAATGAATCAATACATTTCTCACCTTTTTGCGACTAGTTAGGCATAATCGAGACGGTCAACTCCAGGCATACTTAAACAATCTTTCTTAATGATGCATTGATCGTAAATATTTCTTCCGTTTTTGGTTCGATAGCATATCACGCACTTTGGATATCAGAACCATTTTTTAAAAACTTTCATTTTCCGAAATTCAAAAGTAGGTTATAAATTTTTTCGTTTCCGTTTCATAATAGAAACGGAATTACCAAATTTGAAAGACGAAGTTTCAGGATCAATTTTCGAAATTGATGAAAATGTACTATTCGCTTGGTTATTTGATCAGTTATAATTCTTTAATATACACACATTTTCAGTGAAAACCCTTATACTGTATTGTATGATAGAAAACATATCCTTCAACTTCAAAAGATCCTTCTTCCAAAACAAACAGAATTAGCTGTAATCTAATGAGTAGAAATGAATCAATCACATGAAATATATGTATATCTATGAAATATTCAATAATCTTGATTTTAATTTAAAAAGACAAAAGTATGATCCTTACGGCTTTGAAGAGTGAACTACATTCACTCCCAAAATCCAACATCCATGTGAAATTTATGTTCAAAGAGAAATTATAGCACAATTTCCATGTTCCCACACTGAAATAAATACATAACATATACATAATTGAATTTCTTCGAGTAATTAAGGACCCTTCGAACAGCTTCAAAGAAAATTAATCATCGTAGAAAAATGAAGAAAAAAAGTTCTGAATCTCTTAATCTATCCTCACTAGAGTTGAATTCAAAAAGTTTTCCCGAATAGGTTTTGAGAATACTGACTTTCATAGAACTGATTTCTCTGTTGGGAATCTGCCTCTACTTCAAAATATAGGAAACTTCTTGAATATAATCATAACTTTGAAATTTGTATTCTATGAATTATTGAATCACTTTGGACTTTACAGGTTCAAACTAGAACATAAAAGTTAATACAGATACAGATAGAGATAGTCTTTGAAATTTATGGTAAAGAAAGAATTGATGATATAAATAATTTGAAAAAATCATAGAATTTATAGTATTGCAAAAACTGATGTTAGATATAAGTATTTTCTCATTAAATATTTAATAAAATTATGAATAATATTCAGAAATTTTAATATTTTCAAGGGTAATACCACTAGAGGTGAGAATTTTTTGAGAACACTCTTGTTTTTTGGGAATTATGCGTTTAAATTTCACGAAACAAAGTTATCCTTAAAATATATATTTCAGGATCACTTTGTTGAGTGAAATCTGTATAATTTTCAAAAAAACGACAGAGTGTTCTCAAAAAAAATTCGAATCTCGTGTGGTATTTGGAAAGATCATTCAACAATATAAATCAAACGAAATAAAAAATAGTTTTTTATTCATAAATAACCAGATAGAAGCATAACAACAAATTATTCATCTTTATTCTCAAAATAATAATTATTGATTGTACAATTATTATACACATTACGAGCATTATTTTCGAATGATGAAGTAGATACTGATGTTGTTTCTTGAAGGACATTTTTTTCATTCCTTATGGCTGTGATTATTTTTTTGTGATGTTGTTGGTCCAGTTGGAGATACGGTTTCACTGACGCTGCAGAAGAATGGCCTGTTGTCTTTATCAGCTGTTCCTCGCCAATCCCTGCTTTGGCTAATTGGCTGACAGCAGTAGCTCGATGCGAGTGGTTGGTTATCTTCGACTTGGTTGTGTTGATGCCAATGAGTTCTGCCGATTCTTTTGTCAATTTAGCTATCGTATTGGGATCGACTTGGGAGTTTTTGAACCATGAACCATATTTCCAATTCTTATGTGGAGTAAGTAATAGTTTTCACTATTCAGTGGTTATGTTTGCAGTTCTTTTGGATACAAGTAGCTTATATAACCTCACCGGGCAAATATCTTCTTCAATATTGGGAGTCAGCCATTTCGTTTCTGCACATTTTTGGGCACCACCTCGTCTTGTTTTAGAAAATATCGGATTGTAGGAAATTCGGCCCGTGGGATTACCATCGTGTTCAATTTCGAATTGGAAATGTGAAATTAGGCATGATGAACCCTCTCCTCCGCGCCAAGCAAGCTCCAATGCAGTAATAAAATAAAATTTTCTGTTCAAACCGTCTGGATTATCTTCTTTACATAAGTTGACCATCTTTTTGTGTTGCTCCAAAGACAGCGCCTTGGCACTAACTTTTCTTTTCTCAGGGTCCACTTGCAAAATACGCCTCTTGGCATTTCGTGCATTCCGCGCTGTTTTAAAAGCCACGTCTGTGATTGGATCGAACCTAACGCCCCATTCGGAATAGAATTTTTCCTGCAGCTGTTTGGCAGTATTATCCACAAGGTTTTTACGACACTTTCCTTGTAATCTGATCCATCTCTTTTCTTCATATTGAAAGCCCAGTCTAGCATAATATTATTGAGCTCTGACAAACTGGTTTTTTCATTTACAAGGTATTTCCGGGCAGCACAGAATTCTTCAAATTGTTTCCAAATGTAGGATCTTGTCTTCACTGTATTAAGCGGCACACTTTTCTTCACACTTTCCTCAATTGAAGTAATATTACAATTCCCAAAACGTTTCATTTTCATCTACTTTATGGTAAAATACGAAAATAAACTGACCGAACTGCCAAATGTGCTGTTGAAGTTATCGCTAACAACTGCTTGTTTATCGTAACCATGACGACCACTTCTTCCACCAACGGCCAAAGCTATCCGGACGTATTAATATTCCTATGCTAATTAGGCATTTGATAAAAACAAATTTCTAAAAGTGAAAATACTGTGAGGTTGAGTGTTTTCAGATACAGTTTGTTTCTATTAGTCCGTTATCAAAAATTGAGCGATTTCATTGGACGATGTAGTATAGTGTTGAATGATCAATAAAATTATGATTAATATTCAGAAATTTCAATATTTTCACCAATATTCAAATGGAAAATCACTAACCAAGGAATATAGTATTATTTTCAGCTGAAATGATGATTTGAATGGACAATAATGTAACATTCTCCGAAGAGGAATGAATATGAGTTTTTATCATGGATATTAATAACACTTTGGAGCCTTTAACAAGAACACGATGCATAAATAAGTATGTCTCTACAATATTATGATCTATCATAAAGCAGAAGCTAAATTTTTTGTGTAATCTCAAAAGCTATCCGGTGGTGGCATATCCCAACTTGAAACCTTAAATCGCTTATAACTTTGCAATGGTGTAAAATTGAAAATAGTGGTTAAAGAAAGAAATGTTCCTTATTGCTTCAATAATCTGTAGCTGAGATTAACGCAGGGATCAAAAACTCACCCTGTATACCAATATCAATTATCACATAAGTTACATTCTTTCAAGAAGTACATCGAACTATCTGGACCGTAACCACTTAATAACTATAAACTATAGAAATTGTTTATCCCAGAGACGTCAAGCAGGGCAATTTGCAATGAAATCGTAGTCTATATTTCAAAACCTGCAGGAGATTCCATGTGATTTCGTCGATTTTGAAGAATGGTTTTTATGAAGCTAAAAAGGAGGATTGCCTTTTTTTTGCATAATTTACGGAGTATAATATCTTGTTTTCAGTAAATAATGTGTCGTTGTATAAAAATTTGCATGGCAAAAGTAATGGGAATATACTTATAATAAGCATATCAGGATGTTTGTAGTATATATTTAATTATTGTAAAAAACAAAACATTGCCATCAGGTTTATAACCCAATGGGTGGTTTCTTTCGGTTTTTAATTAATTTTTAAATACTCGAGGTGGTTGCTGATTTGCCTCATCATTTGTTGAATAATGATTATCATCTGAATATCTGAGAAAATATAACGGACAAAAAACCAATGTTTGAAAAATTACCACCGAAACTGAAGATTATTTGTACTGTTATTACTTGCTCAACCGTTCACAATGAGCAGTAGTCAAGAATGTGTAAGAGTAGACGCATAATAAATACAAATCCACAAGACCAAAAAAGTGGTTCTCTTGACGACAATAATTTATCGCAAAATATATTTTAGTAGTTCAAGACTTACCTCGTGTAATTCTATTGTTGAATTAACCTTCATAATATTCCTAGGTTTATAACAAGAATATCAGTTGCAATCTTTCGAAAAAACTAGTTTGTTCCAATTTTTCACGTAACTTATTGAATTATAATTATTATACAAACACCTATTGCCTTCGATGTGTGCACAAATCGAATTATCAAAAACAAACACCGTCACAGAATTCTTTGGCAGTTTTATAGCCTGATCAAGCATTTAAGAAGACCAGTTAATAGTGTAGAGTGCGTTAATACAAAATAGCTACAAATACGTAAACCACTCGTTGAACAGGTACATCATAGTTAGGAAATCTCGTGTTCTTCACAGAAAAAGGTATCCGAACGATGAATCATAATTTTTATTTGGGTGAGGGCAAGTTTCAGGTGTCAGGAATTCTTTTGGCGCCGTCATAGAACCGGCCTATGAAGTACGACCATTCTTATCGCGGGAAAGACCTGAATGAATACAATTTATGTCGAATGCGACCATGAAATGACTTTATGAATGAGGTGTACAACATTACTTACATACGTGGAAATAAGAATAATGTAGCCACCGTTTAGTCTAACCAACAAATGTTTTCTAGGCCAGTTTTTTCATATTGTCATATGTGATTGAGGTATCGTTCTATTAAGAAATGTATATAAAATGTTTCGGAAAAAATTCAAGACCGCTCTTAGAATATTTGAGATTTAAATTTTGAAAAAATTTAGAAAAGCAGGGCAGGATCTGTAGGGGCGCTTGTTGCGAAGTCATTTACCAGACTGAAAGAGTCAACGAATATACAGGGTCTTTCACGAGGAACCTCACCCATATTTATACGGGAAACTACTGAACGTATTTTCATGAAATTCAGCACTTATAAGTATTTCACGATGCTGATGAAATCTAAAATGCATGAGCACCTCCGGTATTTCCGGAAATGACGTCAACTTCCGTTTTTCAAATTTTCATTTTTGGGATTTTTCAAGATGTAAGATTGATGTATCCACTTTAAAAATCTAAATCGCGATTCATGATACAGGGGGTGAAAAAATCGCTTTCAAAGTTAGGGATGACAAAATCGTGAAAAATCAATTTTTTCAAATTAGAACCCCATTTTTATGGCAGATATTGAGTCTACGTTAAAAAATAATTGTGTAAAAAGTGTATGCATCACACCCTTGCCCTAAAGTGGATATTTTCTGAGTTATTCACAAAAAACTGTTTTTCGTCTTGAATTTTCAGCTATTTCTTTTCTCTTTACGCCAAAGAGATGAAATTTTCAGGAACTTTTACTTAAACCATGTTTTAGATTTTACTACCCTAATATGCAAGAGGAAAATGTTACAGGTTGTTCCTAAATAGATGGCGAATTTGGATTCGAATTTGTATCGGAAACCTCTTTATTTCAACCAATCGTCCATCGGTTTTCTCTCCAGTGATAAATAAATAATTCCTTATGAACCATATGCAAAAACTTACCATGTTTTACATTCTTTTTTTTTAATGATAGATATCATCAATTACATCTGCCAAATTCCTCTTTATTCAGTAGCATTTTGTGTTTACTATTAATTTGGTGATAATTCGGATTAAGTTATATAATCGATCACTATGCCTAATTTTACCAATGAAGATTATTTAAATCTCATTCTACTTCATGAAGAATGTAATAATGTTGTAGATAGTACGATTATACTGTTCATTGAGAGGTTTCCTGACCGACCCAGACCAACGAGAGATACCATTAACAGAACCATGACAAACTTGAGAAATGTCGGATCTTTCGTTAAGAAAACTATACACAGAAAAAAAAAGTGTAGTAGAAGATGAGAACAACAAAATTACAGTTCTTGCATATTTTCGTGTGAATCCTCAAAATTCTCTCAAAGATGCCGAGATTGCTCCGGTTTTATCTCAATCGAGTGTTTGGAGAATAATAAAAAAATATAAAATGCTTCCAAATAAATTCAATAGGGTACAGCATTTGAAGGAAACTGATTTCGTCAGGAGAACAGAGTTTTGCGAAGCCATGATTATTCGATTTCAAGAGAATGAAAACTTTTTGGACTTTTGGACTGTATAATTTAGACAGATGAATCTAAATTCACAAAGAATGGTTCTTTCAATAGGCATAACAGTCATTATTGGGATGAAGAGAACAACCACCACTTCAGACAATGGAACTTTCAAGAGACCTGGAGCTTCAATGTTTTTTGCGCCATCAAAAATAATGCAATTCTCGATGTTCACATTTATGATGGGACTTTAACTGGTAAGATAGAACAATACACATGTTTGCATTATTTAAAGAATGTTCTCCCTTAGGATATAGATATTCTGACATATTGACTCAAATAATTGAGCCGCTAGTACAGAACCATAATGACTTATGGTATCAACAAGATGGCGAGCCTCCACACAATTCATTCAATGTGTCAAATATCCTATACATGCTATTTGAACATCGATGGTTGGCGAACAATGGTCCACATCTTTGGCCACCACGTTCTCCCGATTTAATTTCTTCAGACTATTATGTTTGGTGTAGGATAAAAAATATTGTCTACTCAACTCCCCTGACTGATATAGAGGACTGTATAGAACGAGTCAGAAATGCGTTCAGGTTTGTTCAGATTTTTAGATTCATAGTTTTGAAACTCAATTTGGTTTTTAAACACTTTTGCAGATCTCTTCCTCCCGATGAAATAAGAAGAGCAACGCACGAAGCATTCCTGAGACGTATAAATAAATGTCTAGAAATGAACGGTCAAAACTTTGAGCATCTTCTCTAGTTATAACTGCGAGAGTTTGCTATGGTTCTCCTAATAGTACCTTGAAGTCGGTTTCAAGAAGGGGTGAAAAATCTACAGCATGGTTCAAATAACAGTTCTTGAAAATTTCATCTTTTTGGCGTGAAGAGAAAAGAAATAGCTGAAAATTCAAGACGAAATACAGTTTTTTGTGAATAACTCAGAAAATATCCACTTTAGGGCAAGGGTGTGATGCATACACTCAAATTATTTTTTAACGTAGATTCAATATCTGCCATAAAAAATGGGGTTCTAATTTGAAAAAATTGATTTTTCACGATTTTGTCATCCTAACTTTGAAAGCGATTTTTCACCCCTGTATCATGAATCGCGATTTCGATTTTTAAAGTGGATACATCAATCTTACATCTTGAAAAATCCCAAAAATGAAAATTTTCCATCCAAAAACCTCGAAGTTATTCTTGTTTCAGCGGAGCCCTATTTTCGATTTTTTTTTTTCGAATTTTCCCGCTCAGAGAGAATTTTCCAACCAAAACTGAAGAATGTTACATCAAAATAACTTGAAATTTTCTAAGGAATCTATTTCTGCAATAAAAAAATGGTGTTGTAACTTGAAAAACGGAAGTTGACGTCATTTCCGCAAAAACCGGAGGTGCTCATGCCTTGAAAATATTTTAGATTTCATCAGCATCGTGAAATACTCATAAGTGCTGATTTTCATGAAAATACGTTCAGTAGTTTCCCGTATAAATATGGGTGAGGTTCCTCGTGAAAGATCCTGTATAACTTAAAAATAACCACACACAGTTTTCCCTTTGTTTTGCTCTAAGCACAATTTTCCTATTCTTGAACACCAACCAAAAGAAGGTATATCTTTTCACTCGAAAACCATGTTTGCTGAATGAATTATTATATTTTCAGACTGATACATCTTTCCCTTTCTTCTACCCAAAAAGAAACAAAAAGATAGATTAACTTCAGGATGTTTAATTTTGATCAAGAATTTCCTTGAATTGGTACAAAACTAATTCAGTTATTGTAAATCTCCCGATAAGACCAGATTAGTAACTTTCTCTCTCTAAAGTTTTCAGGCATGATTTACTAACACTGGAATACTTTAGTAAATATAACTATTGTCTCGAAATCAGCTATTAAATTTCTCTGGCTTGATCACTTTGGAGGGTGACCAGTTGAGTGGGTGCTTGATCATAGCTGACCGCCAGAGCACTAAGATTGAACAAAGCTTGGCTTGCTGCAGGAACGAGGCTGGAAGGGATCTCTTCCCTATTGAGTCGCTAATTAATGCTCTGTGTATGTTTCATTTCACTCTCATTTAAATTGTGACTCTTTACTTTGGGGCAATTCAGTGTCTGTTGAGAGGAGATATTAATAGCACAAAAGAGAACTTATTCGCGTCTCTTATTCTTAGATTAGGTACTCATACGCCATGTAGAAGTTTTTTCAGAAACTGTATATCACAGTGTTAATGAGTACCATATGATACTGTTTTTCAGAGTTTAATTTTAGCTCTGTTTTTGACTTATTTTTTTCTCTATAGATGAGAATAATACTTTTTCTTTTTCTCCCATGTTCTCATCTGTAGTGTAATCAGTTATGATTTTTTTGTTGTTTTTGTTTTAGGCAATGCCCCTTACACATATATATATGTCATAAAGATTAGATAAATTTATTATTATTATTATTATTATTATAACCTTTTGGAAAGTTGTAGCTAATACCACTACTTTTGACGTTCTGGAAGACCACCATCGACTTCAAAATTTGGTTAACCATTTTCCTGTATTTGAGAAACCATCCTCTGAGTGTGATTTCAGAGACCCTCTCAGAGAGTGGGATAGAGTACAATTTATTTTCATTCATTTTCATCACCATTTATTGCATTACAGGCTCATTTCAGAATTCCTCTATAAATTGTATAAATTCTGAACCCTCTATCATGAACAGTGGACAAGCTTATTTAATCCATTCAGTAAGAAATAATATTTGTATTAATATATCATTAGTATATTATTTGACATATTATTTTCACCATTTGTCAGAATTTTGGTTGTAAATGAAAGTGACCTTCATCCCCCTCATTTAAGAAGTATCAGTTTCTTGGTAAATATTATGTTTATATAACCTTTGAATAAATATCGAAGATCTTATTTTAAATTACTTTCATTCATCAAATTTTAAAATTTTGTTGGTTTTGAATTACAAGTAAAGCATCTAATTTCAAGTTAGATTAAAGCACTCTGGCGCTCCTATTTCAAGAACCCACCCTTCTCATAGAGTTATTTTTGCAAACCTGACTAACTTTAATTGTATGCATGATTTATGTCAAAGATAGAGAGTGAACAAAAAAAAATTCAGTACATTTAATAATTTTGCTTTGATAAAGGGGAGAATGCAAGTCAGATGGCTGCAAATGTCCATAATATTTATGGCCCCAATACTGTAACAGGCTATCACGTGTAGTTTTGGTTTCACCGATTGCGTTCCGGAAATTTTGATGTTAAAGATGCACCACACACTGGAACGCCTGTGATCAAGAATATTGATAACATATCGGAAATTATCGAAGTAAACCGGCATGAGAGCTGCCGCAGCATCGATCAGGAGCTAAAAATGGACAATAAAAAGAAGCTGGATATTTGTGTGTCGCACGAGTTGTTTCCATCTGCGATTCCTTGGCCAAGCAGAACAAAGTTGATCCAATTCAAAGAGGCTGGTTACTGGTGAAGAAAAATGGGTCTTATATGATAATGTCAAGTGAAAAAGTACGTGGTCGAAGGCCGATGAAGCAGCTCAAACGATGGCAAAAGAAGGATTAACGGCCCGGAAAGTTTTGCTGTGTATTTGGATGGATTGGGAAGGGATCATCTACTTTAACCTACTGTCCAATGGCTAGACGTTTGATTCGGTTCTCTACTGCCAGAATTAGATCTATTGAAAGCAACAATTGATCAGAAGAGACGAGAATGAGCAAATAGGAGACGTGTCGTATTCCATCAGGACAACACGCCTCGTAAGTCTTTGATGACCTTGGCTGGATCTTATGCATCCGCTTTATACTCCACTATAGCACTACGTGATTATCATTCATTTTTGTCCATTTCTAACGCTCTTGGTGGTGTATAATTGTTCTAAAGAGAAGATTGTGAAAATGAAAAATGAAAAATTTTTTGCTAATAGGGACAAGACGTTCTGGGAACGAG